>JAQMYG010000020.1:10665703-10679916 GCA_030014215.1 Clariallabes teugelsi
AACAATGGCACTCAATTTTATTCGTTATTGTTTTTTTTTTTTTTTTTTTTTTTAATTCACTCATCTTCTATACCACTTAATCTATGCAAAGTTGCAGGGGGCCAGGATCCTAGCTTTCAGGAAACTTCAGGCAGTAGGCGAATCCACTGAAGGGCGCACACACACGCACGCACAGGGACACACAAATTCACAAACTACGGGTAATTTGGGAACACCAATTAGCCTAATCTGCATGTCTTTGGACTGTGAGAGGAAACCAAAAAAAATCCATCAAGCACAGGGAGAACATGCAAAATTCACACATATAGAAATGAGGAAGGAATCGAACCCTTGACCCTGAAGGTGCGAGGCTGCAGTGCTAACCACTAAGCCTCCATGCTACCAGTTATTTTTCTTATGGCTTTCTTGGAGTGATTTTGGGCACAAAATTTTCAGTAAATCGTTAATTATAATCATTTAGAATATTTTAATAGGACAGTTGCATAATCGACGTCAAGGCGTCCAAGTTTTGTGCTGCCCGAGAACACCTCAAAGCCAAATCATGCCCGAGTTCAGTACAGGGTCTGTCAAACAAACTGGACTTTGGGTAAATCAATCATGATCAGGCATGGCATAGATCGCCTTGTGAGAGTACACTCAGTTACACTTATTTAAAAAGCTCCAAAACACAGAATTTGAAACCAAAAGGAACTTTAAGTGCAGGACCAAAATTCTACAGGAACTATATTTGGTTACTAACATTGCATCTGCAAATCACTAAGCCCTACTTGATGACCAAACCTATTGTTGAAATTGCAATGGAGTGTCAGGAAAAGGTTAGATGTGATTTCACAAAGCAGATTAAAATATGATGCAGGACCAGGAACAGCTCAGGAGCACTGCTGCACACTGAAGCATACGCTGATCAACCATAACATTTGGCCTAATACTGTATTGGGTAGGTCTCAATGACCGAGCCTTGGCCACCCATGACCCTGTCGTCAGTTCACCTGTTTTCCTTCCCTGGATCACTTTTTGTATGTCCTGACGACTGCAGCCTGAGAACATCCAACAAGAGCTACAGTTTTGGAATTGCTCTGACCCAGTTGTCTAGCCATTACAATCTGGACCGTCTCACGGTAGCTACATTTTCAATATCGCATTACAATGGCAGCTGGAAGTGGGTGATATATTACGTCAAGATTTTTTTTTCCTGAAGTTGCTGTGTTGGAAGCAATTAAAAAAGGGGGGCAGCCATACGGATTTGAGTGACTTGAACAAGGACCAAACTGTAATGGCTAAAGGACTGGGTCGGAAAACCCCAAAGCATTTCTTTTAACAACCTTTAGGACACTAGAAAACACCCTGCAGTTAGTGAGCTGTTTATGAGAGAGAGTGTACATAATTTAGGGTTTCCCCCTTATATAAGGTTTTTTTTCCGGATAATAGTGTACCTAACATGTCAAACAACTTGGGTTTCTATGCAACATTGGATATTAACTACCTACTACATTACCTCATGATCTGAATTTTCTTGTCCTGCAGTTTTACTGACTTTTCCAGACTTCGGTGATTCCTAATAAAGAACAAAAACGGGAGAGAGAGAGAGAAAAAACACAAGTGACGCTTGTATATCCATAATTCAACAACGTGTCCGAAATAAATGCTGGTTCATTATGTGGAGAGTTAACACCAGATGAGTGTCATTTTATTTGAAAATCAGGCGGTTAGCTAGCTAACTTATAGCCGGCTAGTCAGAAACTTACAAGTAACGTTAGGCTTTTGCTGCAAGGCTCGGATTTTCATGATAGTATGAGTAGTTAAGTAATTTTTTTTTTTTTTTTTTAAACTGGCTTTTAAGTAAATACAAGACTTATCCTGCAAACTAAAAACAGAATAACCTGCTCAACATCCACGGCTAACTATAGCAGCCAGTTCAAACCAATGTAGCCGTTTTAGCGCAAGCTAACTCGCTAACTACGGAATTAGCTACCCACCCTAATTGGCTTCAGAAACACCGCGGCCAAATCTAAAATGTTTTGGATTTTAATATGTGGAACAAGTTTAAACATGTTCACTGACTCATTAAAACAAAGCCGGTTATCATTCTGTATTAGTACGCAAACGGTAGGCTTATTTGAAAGAATCTCGTTAGCGTTGCCTAGCACCTAGCTAGCCAGCATTAGCACACTGGATCAAATTAAGAACAGGAAGCTCGGCTATTAGTTCACAAGTGCGCGAGCCTTTGTTTTTTTCCTGCCTAATCTCAGACATGTATTTCTACAAGAAGAGAAAAAATAACAAGCCTAAGAGCGAACACGAACTTGTGGTGGTGCGTGTATATTATTACCTTGTCCTTTTTTGTTTTGTTCGGCATCGCACTCATATGTCCGACCCAAGCCTCAGACTGAGAGCCCACTCCCCGACTGGAGCCTTACACACACACTTTCCCCCTCATATCTCCTCTGATAGGCGGCTCGCGTTCACCTCGGACTGTCACTGTGCCGATCTGTCAAACATCTCCACACACCCAGTAACAAATCACACACAAGCCATTTCGCAATCATCAGACAACGATTTGCTTCCCTGTGGCTAGAACAAAGTTTTCATTTTCCTGTTTGATAGTGCTTGTTCTTGTACTTATTTCTCTCTCTAGTTACTTAGCTCTTTCTAATTGTCATTCTCAAGACAGATTTAAGGTTAATGCATCTGCTACATCCCACTTAGGTATTTATATTACACAGCATTCGATTACATTACATTTATTTATTTATATTACACTGATTCACAGCACCAGGGTCCCAGGTTCAAACCTGAGCTCAGTTTACTGTCTGGGTGGCAAGACAGAAGTCTCTTTGGCCTCCCACCTGCTGGGTTGAGAGATCGATACCCTTCTCTGGTCTGTGGGTGTGGAATTTGCATGGTCTCCCTGTGCTTGGTTGGATTTCTCCGGGTACTTCGGTTTTCTTCCACAGTCAAAAGACATGCAGATTAGGTTAATAGGCATTCCCAAATTGACTGTAGTGTGTGTGTGTGTGTGTGTGTGCCCTGTGATGGATTGGCTCCCTGTTCATGGTGTACTACGCCAAGTCTTGTAGGATAGGCTCCAGGTTCCCCGCGGCCCTGTACAGGATATGAGGTATAGAAGATGAATGATCACACATTATCATACTGTACCTGCTGGTAGGTTGCATCCCCAGACAAGTGCTTTTATATGCTTTTACCCTCACCCTTACATCGATCCTTGCAATACTGAGAATAAGATGAAAATATGTAATGGTTGGGTTGCTAATGGTTTTATAATGATTTTAATAAAACATTTAAACTACACAACATTTAATTTTGTAATCAATGAAATTGCGAATGTTATAAGACATACTGTATATTTTTTAATTCAATTGTAACACCCGTTTTGCACAAGGTTGAGGTCCATGATTTTTGAAAGTTGGCTACAGAGGTATAAATCACAACCATTAGTTCATTCATTTATTCATTCATCTTCTATACCACTTACCCTGTCAGGGTCGCCTGTGGCATATCCCAGTAGACTTAGGGCACAAGGTGGGGGACACCTTGGACAGGGGGCAAATCAATCGCAGAGCACACACTATGGACAATTTGGGAACGCCTATGAGACTATCTTGCATGTCTTTGGACTGAGAGGAAACCAGAATACACAGAGGAAACATTTTAAAGTGTTGTTCAGTTGTTAGCCCTTTATTTGGTCACTATTAATTAAACTATTATTGTTCTGATTCATCATGCTTTATCTTAAGATGAAGGGGGAAAAGTATGTGTTCTGGTGCCATCTGCTGTTTAAAATAAAAACTGAAGAAGCATTAGAGGACCTGACAAGGATATTGCCCATCTTTATTTATGGTTTGATGTGGCATGTACTCACGTGTTAGTTTTAGTTTATATTTATGAAGATTATACTTGCATCTCTCAGTTGATTATCAGATTTATTTTCTACATAAGCAGACTTTGTCATGTAGAATGAACTCTACATAACCCATCTTTTAGACAGCATGTGTCACCCCCCCCCCCCCCCTCCAGTCTTAGTCTCAGATGCTCTGCCCACAGCACAACATATCTCACCTCCAGCATGGCTTAAGACCAAATCCCACTCCACCCCATAATCTATTAATGGAAATTGACCATCATTGGACCAGTTATCACAGCAATAAAACATGGCATTGCCATAATAAGCTGCGTTTATATACCCGTAATGCAGTTCCTTGCTCAACTATTCCATTAGTCAAGGCAGCTGTCTGCAGTATTTTAAATGAAAGACAAAGTCAATCGCTTATTTTAAATTAAATTTATTTTGGACTTTTAACAATAAAGTTACAGTGTTAGAGACACTTTATTACACTTGCCAAAAAAAGACTGTGTGGAATGTAAATAAATATAAAAATGCATACAACCTATTACAAATAAAAGCAAAACAGGGAAAAAAAAACAGAACAGGTGCACCTAATCAACAATCCTGATAACAGAACAGTCAGGAAAAGGGCAAAAACATCAGGAACAAAAATCAGAATCGATCTAAAGTGGGCTTAATTAGCACCCAGGCACCTGGCCAGGTACAGCTGCACAATTAAGTAGCAGTCTCCAACATAACTGTTTCACGTACTTGAGTGTTCCATGTGACCATCATTCACTCATTCTTTATACACTGATCTACATTTTCAGGCACAGGTTGGGTCTAACAGTTAATACATTTAGACAATCAGTCTGGAAAACTATGCCCTTATTTTTAGATACAGTCTTACTGATGAATACATGCATCTTTTAACACATGGGAACTCATGCAGTCACATTTCTATTAACTGTCATAAATTATACAACTGCAGCCGCCCTGGTGCAATCTCAAGCCCACCCATTTAAACCTGTACAATTTATACAGAACTATGAACTGAAAGCAGTTTTAATCAACCTCCTCCATGCGAGATGTGTCATCGTCCCCTTCCAAGGGGGGCATGTCCTCAATCGGAGCAGAGCTAGGCTCTTCAGTTGACAGGTCATCCTCATCAATTCCTAAAACAGAAGGAAAACAGAAACATCCGGATACTTAAATACACATACATTATATGTTCCTCATCTTTAAATGAGCTTGGTTGGGTAAAGTTTGCTGGACCACAAGCTTGTGTATTTGACATGCTGTACTCTTACCCAAGCCCAGCTTGATCATCCTATAGATGCGGTTTGAGTGTGTTTGAGGATCATCAAGAGTGAAGCCTGATGAGAGCAGTGCAGTCTCGAATAGCAAGATGACCAGATCCTTTACAGACTTGTCATTCTTGTCAGCCTCTGCTTTTAGCCGCAAGGTTTCAATGATTGGGTGATCTGGGTTGATCTCTAGATGCTTTTTGGCAGCCATGTAGCCCATGGTGGAGTTGTCTCTCAGCGCCTGGGCTTTCATGATCCTCTCCATGTTGGCCGTCCAACCATATGTACTAGTCACAATGCAGCAAGGGGAGGCTACCAGGCGGTTGGAGACAGTAACCTGGAAGAAGAGAAATAAATGAATCCATTAAAAGAGATCTACTAATTCAAATGCTGAGGGAAGGGGAATGCATCACTGAACTGGACAAATTTACATTTTTTTTTTTTTTACCTTCTCGACCTTCTTTTCAAGGATGTCCTTCATGATCTTGCACAGATTCTCAAACTGTGCCTTCTTCTCCTCCTGCTTTTTCTTATCCTCCTCATCCTCAGGCAGTTCCAGACCTTCTTTGGTAACTGACACCAGGTTCTTGCCCTCAAATTCCTTTAGCTGCTGAACACAGTATTCATCTATGGGCTCAATCATGTAGATCACCTCAAGGCCAGCTTTGCGCAAGCGTTCCACAAAAGCAGAGTTGGCCACCTGTTCTTTGGTCTCACCTGCAAACATTTAACAATGCACTTTAAAACAAAGCTCTAAACATTGGAAACATACATTCCTGATTCAAAACTAAATTATATTTAGTGTTCCTGCTAGAGTCCTTACCAGTAATGTAGTAGATATGCTTCTGGGTGTCCTTCATGCGGGTGACGTAATCTTTAAGGGACACCATCTCTTCCCCAGAGGCAGAGGTGTAGTAGCGCAGCAGCTCAGACAGTTTCTTTCTATTCTGAGAGTCCTCATGAATACCAAGCTGTTAGATAGTAGATACACAAACATGTTTAAAAAAAATTAAAAACAAAAAAATGACAAGCAGTTTGCAGTGTATTAGAAGCCTGCATGAGCGCTAATCAGCTTTGGGCAGGTTTACAGGATCAAACCAGGAAACAGATGGCAATCAGATGACATGCAATGAATGGGGCATATGGTAGCCTTCTCCAATTACAGTTCTAAAGAATACGAGCAGTGTTTTTTCCCAATCACCTTCAGACCTAATGAAAAATTTCCTGTGTTGATGCTCTGAAACTGGAATTTCACAATTAAAAATAACAGTCCTGAAGTCCTTTAACACAGGAGTTTACTAAAGGCCAATGTAAAGTTTCATGCAATTGTTACTATGGGCCTAAATTACCTTAAAAGGGGCAACTATTTATTCACTTCAATTTTTATTTATATAGCACTTCAACAAATGGTGACTGTCACAAAGCAGCTATTTACAACAATTGAATATGGTATCATTTAATGCTTGAAAAAGAAACTGAATTGCTTAACTCCAGAAACACACCTTGATGTTCTTGGAGAACTGTTCATAATACTTTTTGTAGTTGTCCTTGTCTTCAGAAAGTTCTGTGAAGAGCTCAAGGCACTTCTTTACGAGGTTCTTTCGAATGACTTTAAGAATCTTACTCTGTTGCAGCATCTCTCTGGAGATGTTTAGAGGCAGGTCCTCAGAATCTACTACACCCTTGATGAAGTCTAAAGAGAATATTAAATAAAAACATAAAGCAATAAATGCGTTAATATCTATAATTCCTACTTTTATAGGCTGTATTAGAGGTATTTAATAGAATATGTGTACAATTTGTTAGATATCACCCATTAACTTACTGAGATACTCTGGAATGAGTTCATCACAGTTGTCCATGATGAAGACTCTGCGCACATAGAGCTTAATGTTGTTCTTCTTTTTCTTGTTCTCAAAAAGATCAAAAGGAGCTCTGCGAGGTACAAAGAGTAGGGCACGGAACTCCAGCTGCCCTTCCACTGAAAAATGCTACAAGAACAAGCAGAAGTTAGTGCCGAGATGTGATGAGTTTATAAATTAGTAGTTATAATGATCATCACACTCATCCCATGGCACAGAGATGGTTTAAGAACTTACCTTAACAGCAAGATGATCCTCCCAATCATTTGTGAGGCTCTTATAGAATTCTCCATACTCTTCATTAGTGATGTCATCAGGGTTGCGGGTCCACAAAGGTTTTGTCTTATTGAGCTCTTCCTGATCAATATACTTCTCCTTTATTTTCTTCTTCTTCTTCTTATCAGTACTTTTGTCATGGTCCTCATCATCTGAACCAACATCTTCAATCTCTGGCTTATCCTCATCCTTCTCTCCTTCCTCCTCATTTTTATCCTTTTCTTTCTCTTCCTCAGCCTCATCATCACTCACCTCCTTGTCACGTTCTTTCTCCACCTGCACATTACGAAATCAAATTAAGGTTAACCATAAGAAAACTTAATAGATTTACACAACAAACCACAAAAGCCAATATATTAAATATAGGTTAAATATTAATTTTAATTACAATAGCTACTTACATATAATGTGATGGGATAGCCAATGAACTGAGAGTGCTTCTTTACGATCTCCTTAATACGCCTCTCCTCAATGTATTCTGTCTGATCCTCCTTCAAATGCAGAATTACCTTTGTACCACGCTTAATTGGTTCAGCTATAGAAACATGAATATTCATTTAATAATTGCACAAAAATCTAAGACAGTAATAATATTTATATGACAGCTTTATCACACTTATAATCTTTTAATTTTTGTTACAACATAAAATGCTAAACATATCAATCATTCCTTAAATACTAGAAATAAAAGTTTCTAGTGCATGACAAACACTCAGCAATGTTGTTTTCTGTTTTGTTATAGAACAAAATTTTAACAGTTAAAACAAATTGTATAACTGAAGTACAGTGTTACTTACAGTTGTCCACCTTCACAGTGAATGAGCCGCCAGCAGATGATTCCCATGCATACTGCTCATCATCGTTGTGTTTGGTGATAACGGTGACTTTCTCAGCTACCAGGTAGGCAGAGTAGAAACCCACGCCAAACTGACCAATCATAGAGATGTCAGCTCCAGCCTGCAGAGCCTCCATGAATGCCTTGGTTCCAGATTTGGCAATGGTCCCCAAGTTGTTGATAAGGTCAGCTTTAGTCATCCCAATGCCAGTGTCAATGATGGTCAGTGTGCGATCCTCTTTGTTGGGAATGATTTCGATCTTCAGGTCTTTTCCAGAATCAAGCTTACTTGGATCTGTCAAACTCTCATATCGGATTTTGTCCAATGCCTAAATTAACATAAAACAGCGAGAAAATTTTCATACAAAATTATGTCTATAGTTTTGTTTTCATTTCGTTTCAAGACCGTAGAGCACATCTGCTTTTTTTTTGTTTGTTTGTTTTCATGCAACTTTGAATTTCTTATTACATCATGATATCTGGACCATTGCTTACATCGGAGGAGTTGGAGATCAGCTCCCTGAGGAAGATTTCTTTGTTTGAGTAGAATGTGTTGATGATCAGTGACATCAGCTGGGCAATTTCTGCCTGGAATGCAAAGGTCTCTGCCTCCTCCTCCATTGGCTGATCGTGTGCTTCGGGCATCTGTATGAGACAGGAAGATCACAGAGATGTAATACAACACTAAACTCAAATCCAAGGGTCACTGGAAGTGTTTGAGCAACTGCCCAACAGGAAGTAAAACCATTCTGTTTTTTAATGACACAACTAGATGTTTAACCGAAAGCTCCACCATACACCTAATGATGATCTGGTAATCAAATGAACATATATAATTACCTCACTGTATGACAAAAGTTGATGACGATGCTGCTTACTGTTACATATAGGCGAGGAAAGCCTGTGACATGCCTGTGACAAATGGTTGTGACAAACCACCGGTCAGAGAAACCGATTTTCTGCATTTTATATAGAAGATTTAAGCTAAGACCATAAACATAACATGCTATATTGTCAATTATGTTATTAGAAAACAAAATGCACTGTTTGAGCATGTTACATGTTGGGGTAAGTGTTGTATTTGTGCTTCAACAAAAGCCATGAATCCTATTACCTAATCATCAGTTTAATCATTTGGTTCCATGTACTATGGAGAAATCCTGAACCATACTGGTT
This sequence comes from Clariallabes teugelsi, assembly GCA_030014215.1. NCBI lineage: Eukaryota > Metazoa > Chordata > Actinopteri > Siluriformes > Clariidae > Clariallabes > Clariallabes teugelsi. The sequence continues at coordinate 10,675,004 of JAQMYG010000020.1, forward strand.
GCTTTTTATTCGAAAAAAGACAGTCAAACGGTTATAATATCCTGGTAAAGCTGGAGGTGTTAGGTTTTCATGTGTATATATTCATTTCCAGAACAATCCACGACCACATGTCTGCCTGGTGAAGCGGTGCGCACGCGCCACCTACCGGCTGCCGCGATTAACTACATCCTTCTAGAAAGCTCCACAGTCTCACGCCATGGAGCCGCACAGGGCACATGGAGCACATCTTTCAACACGGACTACATGGAACATAAGTAATTTGTCGGTTATTTCACCCGAGCGGACTAACTTGAGTTATACGCCCGGTGAAGCCTTAGTTAGACTTATCAAGTTAAATTACACAATTTTGATGTTAGGTGTATTCTGTCAATAGTTAAGTTACTTAAGCACTCGATTTTCGTTGTTATGTAGGTGAACTTGGTTAGTAGTCATGTTAAAAACTATTAAAAATAACTTTTAAATACGACACATAATAAATATTAACAGACATACGGAGCATTGTTTCCCGATTACAAATGGACAGCTTTGTTTTGACACAAAGAAACAAAGCTCAAGATTTTGTTTACCTTCACCTTGTTTTCCACCCTAAAGGAGGGAGTTGTGTTTCATATCCCTATGGTAAAAGGAATTCCTCTCCCAAGCTATCAAACCATCTGTCAGACCGGCTAGCTAACTAGCAAGCTATGAAAAGCTCTCCACCTCAGGACATTGCTTAAACGTTAAACTGATTCTATTTTAATCACGTATAAAATGTTGTCTCGAACTCACGAGCACATTTTTACGCTACGACCTGGTTATGACATTGATGTGTTAAAGTTAACTGAATTAATAGTATATATGCCGTACAGATGCTCAGTGCCTTACCTTAACCGTTAGGGATCCCTTAATGTGGAACGCTGAGGACTTTTATCGCAACTGCTTTCAAAGCCCGTCTGAAAGGATGAGTGTGCACTGAGGAGGAGCAGCGCGCGCGGCTTTATATAGAGCGCTTCCACCGAGTGTTCGAGAAACGGGCCTGTTCGAGAAACATCTCGAATCTTCGCGGCGCGCGCTTTGTTGCGCGCTAGGCGGGTCTTACTAACCCGTCAGTCACCAGCTGAGGTTCTGGAAATCTAAATTGGAGTAGTTTATATATCTTAATTGATGTATAGTTTGGGAATAATAACGAAAGGCTAAGTTTGGAAATCTGAGTACTTTCATTTTCCACGGGGAACAACATCACTCTGGACAGCCATTTCATTGCTTTATAAATATTTTATTAGAAATATTAAGTTCCATATTTCTTTCATTAAAAAAAAACTTTTAAACTTAAAAACATTTCTCATGACTAAATCAAAAAGCCAAAAAAAAACACATTTAAATACATTTAAAAGGAAGAAAATAATTAATTAGGCTAGTTACAAACTGATCCTCCATAAAGCCTTTACTTGCTACAAAGTTAGCTACAAAAACTGACATAAGAATGTATTTCCAGATAAATGCATTTACATTTTATTTTCCTACACTACATATAAGCTTGAAACCTTAGTCAACTTCCTCCATCCGTGACGTGTCGTCATCACCCTCCAGAACTGGCATGTCTTCCTCACTAGGCTGAACTATGTCCTCCACCGCCGAATCATCATCATCAATGCCTGCGATAGAGCGAAAGATGCGTATTAGAAAATCTACCTATTATTTTACATTTCTATGCATTAATCAAGTATAATAACTCACCTAGACCAAGTTTGATCATCCTGTAGATACGGTTAGCATGTGTCTGTGGGTCCTCCAGGGTGAATCCGGAAGATAGCAAAGCAGTCTCAAACAGCAGTATCACAAGGTCTTTCACAGCTTTGTCATTCTTGTCAGCCTCTGCCTTCTCTCTTAGAGTCTCGATAATCGGGTGCAAAGGGTTGATCTCCAGGTGCTTCTTGGCCGTCATGTAACCCATAGTAGAATTGTCCCTCAAGGCCTGAGACTTCATGATCCTTTCCATGTTGGCTGTCCAGCCGTATGTACTGGTCACAATGCAGCAGGGGGAGGCAACCAGGCGGTTGGACACAACAACCTTGTTAGGAGGGATAAGGATGCATGATTAAAAATGTTGAATAATGAGCACTATATTTGAATATCCTTTATAATCACAGTGTTCTGTTTTTACCTTTTCAATCTTTTTATCTAAAATGTCCTTCATGATCTTGCAAAGGTTCTCAAATTTGGATTTAAGCTCTTCCTGCTTTTTCTTTTCTTCTTCATCCTCAGGCAGCTCCAGGCCCTCCTTGGTCACTGACACCAAAGTTTTGCCATCATATTCTTTTAGCTGCTGAACACAGTACTCATCAATGGGCTCAATCATGTAGATCACCTCTAGGCCAGCTTTGCGCAACCGTTCGACAAAGGCTGAGTTGGCCACTTGTTCCTTTGTCTCACCTTTGGGAAGTGGGAAAAGATGCTTTAATTAAGTTATATTTAAGACAGTGATAATGTGTTATATACCCAAATTACAGTCTGGTACTAACCAGTGATGTAATAGATGTGCGTCTGGTTCTCCTTCATGCGAGAGGCATAGTCCTTGAGAGACACCATCTCATCTGCAGAGTTAGAAGTATAGTAGCGCAAAAGCTCTGAGAGCTTCTTGCGGTTCTGAGAGTCTTCATGGATACCAAGCTAAAAATGTGAACAGAACAGAAAAGTTTTCATTTTGTAAATGTAATATATATGGTAATAAAAATACATTTACTTAGAAGTAATGTAAATCGACCTTGATATTTTTGGAAAACTGCTCATAGAACTTCTTGTAGTTGTCCTTGTCCTCAGAGATTTCGGTGAAGAGGTCAAGGCACTTCTTGACCAGGTTCTTTCGGATGACTTTCAGTATTTTGCTCTGTTGCAGCATCTCTCTGGAAATGTTTAGGGGCAGATCCTCAGAGTCTACCACACCCCTGATGAAGTCTAAATAGAACATTTGTAAAGATACAAGTTAAAAATGTAAAGCAATGTAGAAAAGAAAATAATTCTTATTTTTCATATCTATAATTCATAATATCTGTAATTCATACTTTTATAGGGTGCCTTAAAAACATTTAATAGTATGTTTGTACTACAATTCATTAGATAAACACACCCTTCTCAAAATCAAATGTAATAAAAAGTATGTTATTAAATGGGCCATGCTACCATCTTACTGAATTTTTCTATTAAGATCTAATTGTGACAAAAATCTAGTGATATTTTGGCACACTTACTGAGATACTCGGGTATTAGCTCTTCACAGTTATCCATAATAAAGACTCTGCGCACATAGAGCTTGATGTTGTTTCTTTTCTTCTTATTCTCAAAGAGGTCAAAAGCTGCTCTTCTTGGGACAAACAGCAAAGCACGGAACTCCAGTTGGCCCTCTACTGAGAAGTGCTATATACATATTTATATATAAAAATTGGTTAAATATATTGGACATATAATTTTTTTATTCTGTTTTTATTTATTAATATTAACTAACCTTGACTGCAAGGTGATCTTCCCAGTCATTAGTAAGGCTCTTGTAGAACTCTCCATATTCCTCATTGGTGATGTCGTCAGGATTACGGGTCCAGATAGGTTTGGTCTTGTTTAGCTCCTGAGCATCAGTGTACTTTTCCTTGATCTTTTTCTTCCTTTTGTTTTTGCCATCTTTGCTGTCCTCATCCTCATCAGCTCCTACATCCTCAATATTTGGTTTATCCTTGTCATCACCAGTTGGAACTTCCTCCTCCTGCTCTCCTTCTTCCAGATCAACTTCCTTTTCTCTCTGTTTCTCAATCTATGGAAAGATGATTAGAGCAATCAATATTAAATCCCTGTTAAATTTAAAGAGGGGGAAAGAAATAAAGAGCATTTTAGCATTATAGTATACTTACAAACAGAGTGATTGGGTAGCCGATGAACTGAGAGTGCTTCTTCACAACCTCCTTGATACGTTTCTCCTCTGTATATTCTGACTGGTCCTCTTTCAGATGAAGAATCACCTTCGTGCCACGGCCAAGTGGTGCTCCTGCAAATAAGAAAAAAGTCATGAATAAAATAAGGGGCCATTTTAGATAGATATATACATAGATAGATAATTTTTAAAGAAATCTTACCATTATCAGGCTTCACTGTAAAGGAGCCCCCTGCAGCTGACTCCCAAATGTACTGCTCATCATCGTTGTGTTTGGTAATAACAGTGACTTTCTCAGCTACCAGGTAGGCAGAGTAGAAACCGACGCCAAACTGACCAATCATAGAAATGTCAGCTCCAGCCTGCAGAGCCTCCATGAATGCCTTGGTTCCAGATTTGGCGATGGTTCCTAAGTTATTGATGAGATCAGCTTTTGTCATGCCAATGCCAGTGTCGATGATGGTCAGTGTGCGATCCTTCAGGTCGGGAATGATGTCAATCTTTAGATCCTTGCAGGAATCAAGTTTGCTTGGATCTGTTAAACTCTCATATCTGATCTTGTCCAAAGCCTGCAAATATGACATAAACCAAAATTATTATCAATTTAGACAACCATGTGTTTCTTTTACTAACTCTTTTGTCCTCCTTAAACTTAATATGAGTGTTAACTTACATCAGAAGAGTTAGAGATAAGTTCTCTGAGGAATATTTCCTTGTTAGAATAGAAAGTGTTGATGATCAGAGACATCAGCTGAGCAATTTCTGCCTGAAAGGCAAAAGTCTCCACTTCCTCTTCCATCATGGGTTGTGCAGCTTTCTCAGGCATCTATGTTAATATATGGAAAAAATAATAAAAATATATCAATTATTTATGTAATTCACATAATGTACATTTACCTTATTTTAATTACTCTTTTCTAATGATAATATAAAATGCTATAATTGTGATATCATATTCGTAACAATAACACATTTATAATATCAAAAGGCAAAGACATTGATAAGATAATATATA
>JAQMYG010000020.1:10691153-10705370 GCA_030014215.1 Clariallabes teugelsi
CCCCCACGTGAGACATGACATTTCAACAATCTTTAACACAAGTTACCCTGCATTTCATTTTTTTTCACCATACTTTTTTTTGGGGGGCACTAAAAAACAATCGTCAGTAATATAGCTGCTTGAGACAGCTCAATAAACATTAGTGATATTAAATCAAATTGAACTTAAAATGACAATGCCCCAAAATCAAATGAAATAGACAGTCTATGCATGAGTCACAGCTCTAGTGGCTACCATCAGAGTCTAGACTTCATATGGATAAACTACGTCCTTATACCTAAAGTTATATATAGTATGTTACCCCTATAATGACTGTGCTTTCAAGGGTGTGTTCCAGCCTCTATCCAGGGTTTAAAGTTTGTGGATCTACCTTAACCTAGGCCAACTTAAAGCGGTTACTTATGATGAATGGAAGTAATACATAACCATATTTGCATTAAACTATCACCCAAATTTCTTCACCAAACTTTATAAGCACAAACATATAAATGAATTACAATTGTGCAAAGTGACCGTGTTGTGTCTCTCTCTTTTTTTTTTTTACTTACCCGTAATGATCTGTGATATTAATATAGTCTGCGTTTTTTTTCTTTCATTGTCAGGTTACCAGGTTAAGCATCTTTTTTCTAGTTAAATGATAGCTTGCATTTAATAGTCCAAACTATTATTAGTGTAACTAAAAACATAATATTGTTAGGGAACATTTAGTACATTGAATTTAGTGTGTTTAGAATGTATTTTGTGTATGCTACTGAAAAGCATAACAAATATACTTTACAAATATATAAAAATATATGGAGGTTACTCCATATGTTGTGAACTAAAAAATATTTTTGCATTCAAAATTTATTTAAATTTTTTTTGGTCACAATAAATAAATCCTTTACGAAAGATGCATAAGAATAGGAAGTTTTTTTTTTAAAAAAAGAAAGAAAAATGCACAAATTAAATGTGCAATTACAGCATTACTTATTTCCTGTTCAAATTGTACAACATTGGTCTCAAAATTCTGATGAATAATATCACTTTATATAATATCAATTAAATAAAATCCTTACTGTACAATTAAACAAAGAGGAAGTAAGCAGGGAAATTAGTTACAGTTAACATGTGCTTATCAAATTGTGGCTTGTCCTGCACTTCACACTGAACCCAGTCTTATGAACCTGATATTAAACGATTTGGGCTTTGAAACGTTGGGAGGAAAAAGAAGAAAAGTGGGTATGTTATTATGCCGAGACTTAAGTAGGAATATATGTCCAGATTGTGTAGATAATCACAAATGTGGCACAAAAATCAACACTATAGTGTAAGTATTTGTAGCATGGCATATTAAATGGAACATAATTGGCTTTCTTTTCACACTTGGCTAGAACAATGAGGACATGAGGAACTGTGGCAAGGCTCAACTGTAGCTCACGGAAATGGGACACGGTGTCTCAAAGGACTTTTTGTTGAAAGAAGAAGCTATGGGATTTAAATAGGACAGAATTATGCACAAGTATTTGCTGTCTTGATGGAAAAATGAGCTGCCATGCTATCATAAAGACAAAGTCAAACCCAAGTGGTAACAAAATACTTTGAGGTTTGCCTCTGTTACTGAAATTATTTTTGTCTTTCAATAGATATTTTTCAACAACTGTCTAGTAGCATGTGCATTAGCTGCTAATTGTGCTCTTGAAGAATTTCACATGCACAGGTCCAGAAGCAAACTAGCAAAAGGCATTCACAAAGGTAGCAAATTGGTTTTCAACTTAAACTGCTTGTTGCTTTTCTCCTAACTACAGTTGTACACTTATCAAACATGATGAAGTTAGCACCATTGTTCTGGTATTGTGCTTTAAACAAATCACCAAACTCTAATCCCATATACCCTTTTTATTTGGAATATTTCAACAAAACAGGCAATATAAAGAAATAGTCCATTAAGAATTTGTAAAGGCTTTCATTAGAGGATGCAAAAGAAAAAACAAACCAACAAACAACCAAAAAACAAACAAACAAAAAAAGGTCACTGTAAACGAAGATAGCTCTTGCAGAGTTCATGGTCCCTGATATCACCCCATCCTCCATTTTTGACATGAGGGGCTACTCCACCAGCCCCAGGCAGTCTCTTTGTGATGAGCAATTTTTTTGGGAACAGTTGATTTGTGCTGCTCTGAAGTATGTTTTCTATCTTTCTTTTCTGATCATTGGGCATACAAGCGGCCTTCCTATGGTGCATGCCACAATCGCCTGCATGGAAGATACGAGGAGCTTCACTCACCATGACCTTCCAAAAAGTTGGCAAACAGTTCACAGTTAAATGCTGCAGAGACCAGTCCCAGTTGTAGTCGTCGTAGGTGCAGAATGATTCTGTACACTGGATGAGTTTTTGGTACGTCTCCCTGTCCATGGCCATGCCCATGTTGTGCTCTGTGGATTTCCAGACCTTCACCTCCACTCGGTTGGCTTTGCTGGAATAGCCGATGTGCCCGTAGCTCCCTAACGAAATGATGTCACAGTCAGTACACTGCTCCTTCTTTAGAGACGTCATCTGTTTGAGAAGATGGTAGAAGTCTGGGGCTAAGTAGTGGTCCTCTTCAATAAGAAGCACCAATCCTCTGTGATCCTTAAGCACACGTACTCTGTCCCAAACAAAATGTAATTTCCACCACCAGTGGTGTTTGGTTTGGGAAAATTTGGCCTCGCGGTAATGGCCGAAGGAGTCAGGGTACTCTGCATTTATGCAGCCAAGTTTTAAGGCGTCTGTCTTAGAAATGTCTCTGGGGCAGTCTCTAGGGTCATTCCCTGGAAACTCTTGAGGATACAGTTGGATGCTAAAAGGAAAGAATATCTGAAGGACAAGGCAGAAGTCAATGGACGAAATAATGTTGTTGATCTCTGGCGACCAGAAGTCATGGCTAAATATAAGTAGGACATTCTCAATGCCTTTTGCTTTTCTTAAGCTTTCCACAAGCAGCCTCAGGTACTCTGGTCGATTGTGAACCTGAACTACTACTACTAGGTCATCCTTCTTGCGTATAGATCTGAACTGCTCTTCATTCCTCAAGGTCTGGTCAAAGTTAATTTGGAACACAAGCCCCCGATACACCAGGGTGGTATTATCCGTCACAGGCTTGGCTATAACTAGTTTTTCTGGAACCGTATCATTGACTGGTTTCCGAGTTACCGATGCTGTGACTTGGGCCAGATTACTTATACTGCTCTTCTTAACATCTTCCACTTCCCTGGGAAAAACAGGACTATCTCTTTTCTGTTTCCCACTACTCCAAACGGCAAATCCACAGATTACGACCACCAGAGTCAGGATCACCACTTTCCTCTTGTAGATTCGGAATCTCATGATAAGCTTTGACTCAGTGGGATAGTAAAAATAAATGATTGTTAAAAACCAAAATGGTAGGTTTGTTATCCAAAAATGGTATGCGTGCCAGATGAATAAGCAAACCTTCTTTTTTTTTCCTTCTTCTTTTTTTGTAGAAAACTGAACTTTTATCCTAAGGTCTCTAATTTTGGAATGTTACCATTGATGGGATATCAAAGTTGCCAAGGAAAAATTCCATGAGGCATTGTGCTTAGAGGCAGGATAGTTGCAGCATAAAATCTGTGGAGCAGAAATAACATAAACAGATATTAAAATCTGTTTTAGATTTACTATGTCAGCTTAATAACAACAAGGCAGCACATTAATCCAATCACTATAGATTATACATTATAGAGTAATACTAACTAATTATACTGAATGAAATATAGCTATTAGATCTGGAGAAAAAAAAATTATTAAATAAAAAAAATTCAGTGTGGGTTGTTTTGAATGTAAAGATTATTATTTTTATTATTATTATTATTATTTTTTTTTACAAATTTAACTGTGTATTGCGATAATAATCAAAGATTATCTTGATACAGAATAGCAGTACAAATCAAATCAGCGGCTAGGTTTCGCAATAATACTGTATCAGGTGATCCCTACTAGCCATAAATATAATCCAAAGCAAAATGTAACCAAGTTCTGGCTCAGTTTGAATTTCCATACAATAACAAATAGATTTACATACATATAATGTATGTAAACACATTTAAAACAACTAGTCATAGTCAACGCTTCTGAGAGAAAGTTAACAAGTTCTTAGCACAGGTGAAGCCTACAAACATGTTATGCATGAGTTATCTACAGTTGGTCAAGGGCCTACATTTAAGGAACAAAAAATATATATTTAGAATTACAATGATCTGTACATAGTGCACATAGAATTTTTGATATAACTTCCATGAAGACATCCCCATCTCTGTGGTTTATACAGATATGGCTTACTCTGTTCCAATCGATCATATTACTGCAGACATTCTTCAGCAACGTTACTTAACAGACACATCTGACAGAGTAACAGTGATACTCAGCAGCCAATAGTGTTCAAGATACATCTTACACTTGAAACAATCTAAACACACAATAGCAACATGGCAAACAAACTTCATGCGGAAGAGAAAAGAGTATTAACAACAAAGAGGACAATATCCTAGACAATGAAATGCAGTGTGTTTTGGGATTATGCCAAACCATGGCACCAGTGGTGACAGACCATAACTAGAGAAGGTCATCAAGAAGCAGTGACCATTTTTCATGTGTGTTTCAACTCGCTTTGCTTGGCTTTCCACTGGTCCTGGACATATGCGTGACTTAGCCGGCATTCGGTTCATTCGTTTGCATGCAGAAAATGCTTCAAATGCTGATGCAAATTTCAATTCTTAAGGTGAAAATTCATAAGTGAGTGCATCCGTATGCTGAGGTTCCACTGTCTGTGTGTGTATATATTCCACAAAATAATATATGTAGGACTGATTTTGCTGTCTTTACAACTCACTGCCAGTTTTCATCACTATCCTGAATATTAATATGCAAACATTCACTGGTAACACTTATAATCAATGAAAATCAATGAAGAAGCTTCTGATATACTGGAATGGGAAATAAAATTATACTGCTCACTTTTACTGACTGAGAAGCCACATAATGCTGTACAAGTCAGACTTGCTGTCTCAGTCAATCTGAGATAGAAGCACATGACCAGCCCTAAATCACATAGCCTTGAACTTGTTCAAAATGCTTCGGGTGCAAAAATGCAGGAACGGCAGCCATTTATTGTCACCAGAACAACAGTATGTAGGAAGACAAAGAAAAGCCAGAACCCTGACCCATAACCCCTGCTACTAACAGACCGCTATTGTACATAGAGCAAGAAATCTTCCTAGGAGGCGGGATATAAACGTATTAGAGAGTGTTTAATTGGTCGAAAACGTGACTGGTACAGAATGCATCATCAAAAACATTTCTTTTAAAATTAAGACGAAAACATTCGTTGTTTTTTCCACCCCCTTTACATATACAATCATACTGGTTTGTAGCGTTGCATGACTAATTTTGTTTTCAAAGGCATTTCAACAGATGGGAGCAAAAACACTGACAACTTCATATGTACACTAGGTTAGTGTGGAAAAACTTAATGTCAGAAAATAAATGTCATCATAAAAGTATACACTTTAAAAGTAGATGCCTTGTTCACAGCATGGATAGATTATCTAAACGTGACGGTAAGTTTGATTTAGGAGTACACACACACAAAAAATGTTCAAGGAGGGTCCAGCTGCACAAACTGTGAGTTTTCCAGGAAGTTAGCGAGCTAGCGGGCTAACCGCCTGAATAACATTTAGCCGACATTAAATAATACTGCAGCTGCCAATATTACTGTTTATTACACCGCAAAGACGAATTCCTCAACAAGCTTTAGCTTTCTTTCCCTTTTTGTTTTGTATTTTTAGCAAAAGCGATACTATAACGATATTATAGATATTATTATACACTAGCGAGCTAATAACACAAGGCAGTTTATTTGGCAGATGTGCTATTGCTTCCAGCGCTACGTTTAGCGACACGTTATCGTTAGCTCGCGACAGGAAGCAATGAAGCAGGAAGAACAAGTACAAATGTGTCGCAACCAGTTCTGCATTTCGACACACACTTAAATCAATCGTCTCCGTAGGTTTGTTTTGCGTGTGTGTGTTTGTAATGCTACTTACAGCTGACGTTGTGGTTGTGCAGTGCGGCTGTCATAGCAGCGAAATAATTAATGTTCAGTCCATTTCTCTTTTCGTCTTCCTGTTCCTACAGCTTCAGAGGAGGAAAAAAAACAACCCTGTTTCCCTGGATCACATACATGAGCTGGGTAAAGCCGTACCCGCTGACTATCTCTTTCCCATAATGCATCACACCTCCGGAGGCGGCTTTCCGTGTTATGACAGCGATGATGTCAGAGTCAGGCTCACATTTTTACACTCCATGGCCACTTGAGCCACATCAGTACACCTACCATATCTACACCCACTCGGCTTTTCATTCAGGCGAACCTGTCAACATTTCTCAACAATCTGTCAGCTTCAACAGATTATTAAATGCTGGATCATACTATTTACAGCAGTAAGACTGACACATACTGGGGTAGTGGGTGCTGTAGTGCTACACAGGTGCAGCTGGGATTTTAAAACTCACTTGTCACTGCAAGTAAGGAATAAAACACCACAAAGCAGGGTTTTTCTTAGTTAGATAGAAACTTAATCCGTACTGGTTAGCATTGTCGCCTTGCACCTCCAGGGTCTGGGTTTGATTCCCGGCCAGGTTCGATTCCCGCCTCTGTGTGCATGGAGTTTGCATGTTTTCCCCGTGCTTGGTGGGTTTCCTCCGGGTACTCCGGTTAACTCCCACAGTCCAAAGACATGCAGATTAGGCTAAATGGCGTTCCCAAATTGTCTCTACTGTGTGAATGAGCGTGTGAGTGTTTGTATGTGTGACCTGTGATGGATTGCTACACCCACCCAGGGTGTACCCTGCCTCATGCCCTAAGTGTCCTGGGATAGGCTCCAGGCCCCCCATGACCCTGTATACAGGATTAAGCAGTGAGTGAGATACTTAATCTCATTTTCCCTCATCTTCCCAATTTCCAGATCAGCCTACCTTAAAACGTCTAATGCTTCCCTCCCTGATCTTGTCTTGGCTTGTTCTGTGTCTTGAACTCTTTGTCTGCTTTTTGTAGTTGGGGTTCTGTAGGTTGCATTACCGACCAACTATAGATATCTCTTTACTCAGTTTTCCTTTAAAGCCAATTTTCCAGTCTAGTTGTTCTTAAAAATAACATTAAATGCTTCCTTCCCTTATCAGTAATTACCCATTCCAAAAGGCCTAAAGGCCATCTTCTGTCCCTAATTCTTGGAGTTGTGGCATTATATCATAGGCAAACAATCAACAACAATGTTGTATGACGTGAATGTTAGGTTTTAGATGAGTGCAAAATTTTAGGCGGCAAAGTGGCTTAGTGGTTAGCACTTAGTGGCTCCGGGGTCCGGGTTTGATTCTCAACTTGGGGATTGTGTGCATTGAGTTTCTCCGTGCTTGGTGGGGTTCCTTCGGGTACTCCGGTTTCCCCCCACAGTCCAAAGACCTGCAGATTAGGCTAATGGGTATTCCCAAATTGCCTGTAGTGTGTGCTCTGCGATGGATTGGCACCTCGTCCAGGGACCCTTTATACAGAATAGGGTGGTATAGATAAACAGTGAGTGAGAATTATTGCTTATTGTGTCCACCACGTGCCAAAAAAAATTAATGATACAGAATGCATCATCAAAAACATTTTTATGATTTTGAAAATTAAGAAAAGAATATATATATTTTTTCTCTACATTTTCATCACACTAACAAGCACTACATGATGTGTCTGACATTCTTTGTTTATTATCAGCAAAGAGGGCATATTTAAGCTTTTGGCCTCGGGCCCTGTATCACATATATCCTGTACATCAAAAGAACCAGTCATTAACATGTAAGTCATAGAGGGATGATAGGAAGCACATTTGCATTTTCCGATTAGAGAAAAGGGTTCCAGCAGCCACAAGCTATTTGTATGTATATTTGTTTGGACACAGGCTATAGGAAGTATTAAAATGGAAGGAATCAGAAAGTGCTATAGTGGGGGTTGTGCTATGGCCATTGAAAGTTCACATGACATCACAAAACCAATGAAAACTGTTTTGTTATGCTCTTCTGCTACCACACTGACCACTGTGACCACAAGATTTCTGTGTGTTAGTGATCACAATGTTTGTTTTATTAATTGAAATTCAAGTCATGTTTTTTTGTCATTTCTTGTTACAGTTAATGATGTCGAACACCCTTGAAATTATTTGTATGTTATAGTACTTCTATTAAAGCAGCTATAAACAGTCATTCCCATCGGTAGTCTGTGCTCTCTCATGACATATACTATTTATGCCATAGTGATCAGTCATGGTAAATCAGAGAAAACAGTGAAAGCCCTTGCTGACATGAGGAGAACTCCATATAGACTCAAGCCCCGGGGAACCAGGAGCTGTTAGGAATATCCCTACCTGCTGTGCCCTAGTGCTGCCCCTGTTTTATGGGTAAATGAAAAAAACAAACAGTAAATGATCAAATCGCCATTAAGACTATAAGAATATTTGCTAGTGATATTTTAACCCCAGTCTGTTATGCTAGCATTTTTATGGCATATTGCTGGCATATGCTTGTATCTTTATTGTTAGAACACTTTGTACCACACCTGACCTTCAGCTATGATATTCCATGGAAACATGTCTGTTCCTTCACTATTTTTTTGAAGCAACTCTATATATGGAAGTGTTTTTTGATCCACATTGTATGCCTTTTTCCATTATATGTAATAATCTGTCTTAGCCTAGTAACAAAACAGTATTATACAAATCAATGCCTTGTGTAATAAGATCAGTTTATATTCTTTGAATTGACCTCTAATAAATGGAGATTCTTGTCCTTTTGAACCTGTATCTGAGTTTCCTTTTCTCACTGGGCAAATCTCTGTTTTCACAAAGAGGAATGTGAGCTTTGGGGTCAGAGGCGTGCACAGTTGTCTCTCATCTCAGCTGACCCAGGGTCATGAATGAATAGCGAGAGAAGAAGCTTTAATCAACAATTCGGATAATTAGTTTAACACTCTCCCTTTTTTTTGTAAAAAAAACTTTTACAAAAGCAGTGACATCCTTCTGCACAGTGGTCCTAGGGTGGTTAGTGGCCTGCATGGTGTGGGTGATGAGATACAGTCAGCAATTACACACTTACACTTTTCCACAGGAGATTGATATTCAAGCGTAGTCACATAACACATATAAAGTATAGCATGATGATATATCTGTCACCTAACATTGTTATGTGTAGTAACCATGCTATAATAATTACCTGTAAAATCCTGAGTGTTTCATGTTGATGTTGCATCTGTTCTTAACCTTCCTAAACACACCCCAAAGGAGAATGTTGCCTTTGTTCATTTAATCACCATTTTTGGCTTTTGCTAGGAAAAACAGGACTAACCAGTCCGGTATACAGTACTGCATGTTTCCCCACGTCTGTTTGAAAACCATCTAGCTTTACTCCAAGCAAAGAGATTTTTAAGTAATTACCAACGAAGTGTTGCAGGAGAAGCAAATTAAATGTTCAGTTGCTTTTATAAGATACATTTTCCCCTCTTACTACCAGGTTATTTACAGTGAAACAGCCTTAAACATGTTATGGCAATGCTATTATTATGGAAAGAAGGTTGACCATACTGTAGATTATGCCTAGGGGCAGTGGTGCCTAAAATGATTAAGGGTTATTGATTAAGCCTCAGCAATGCCAAGTTGCCACTGTTGAGCTCTTGAGCAAGGCCCTTAACCCTATCTGCTCCAGGTGTGCTGTATCCTGGCTGCCCCTGCGCTCTGACCCCAGCTTCCTAACCGGGATACTGTATGTGAAAAAAAAAATTTTAATGCAGGGAAAAAATCCTGAATGTGACAAATAAGTGAACTGACAAAGCAGCATTTGTTGTTAATTGATGTCACTAACCACAATAAGTTATTTACCCACAACAATTTATTTTGATAATAAGAAATGAAACATCTATGATATGTTGAATGCTGTGGCTGGTTTGATTAAAATATTTAATCACCATAAGTTTCTGGATACACATTTACACATTTACACTTATTATAATTATGACTATATAGGAAACAGTTATAAAAGAAAAAAAAAAATTATAATCACAAATCTAAAGACCCTGAAAAAGTGTTCCATTTTGAGTGTGGTTTTTACTAAGGTTCCATCACCATGTCATCTCAAAGAGTTTTTTCTTGCCACTATCATCTTAGACTTGTTCATTAAAGATAATGTATGTATGAGGGGCATACAAGTCAAAACGGATCTTTTGATGTGGAGAATAACAGAGCAAAGTTAAGGGAGAAAAACCTTCTCTTATTTCTCTATATAATACACTCCTACCTGCGATGGATTGGCACCCTGTCCAGGGTGTACCCTGCCTCGTGCCCGAAGCTTCCTGGGATAGGCTCCAGGCCACCTGCGACCCTGAATACAGGATAAAGCGGTATAGAAGATGAATGAATGAATGAATGAATACACTCCTACACTATTGCACTTACTGCATCCCCGCGTTTCACTAGTGCTTATATACCATCATGGTAGAAAGATTTCTTAGAACACCAGAGCCACGCTTATACTGCTTCATGTCTAAAACGCTGGCCTCCCAGGAACTCCTTTAATGGCAGAAATGTGTGGTATTGGCTTGAAGCAAGCTCAGCACTGTACGGCAGATGTGACAATAACTCCCAGCCAGGTTCCTGTAATGTACAAGTGGTATTCAAGAATGATTGTGTGTAATTTTCAAGGATCAGGTGTTCTATTTTTTGAATGTTCAAGGGAGCGACTGCATTGGGCTCTGAGCCACTTCAGACGAGATTGGCTGACGCACGTAGTATGACCTTCTTAAAACGTTTGCACCATTTAAATGTTTCACTGCAGCTACAGTAAGAGTCTCATCACCGTACTGTGCTTGAAATCATCTGTAAATATGAATAGTTTTTTACTTGAATGCCTTGTTTGACTTGTTGAAATGTATGTCCAAAATTGATTGTATTTATGACTATGTCAATTATAAAACTGTTATACAAGTAAAATAAATGTAAAATCCATATTTTAACACTATGCAATACTTTCCACACACTTTTTCGCAACACTTTTTGAGACAAAAAATATAAAAATTCATCAGTTCCCATGTCCCTGGTTTTGCTGCTCTGTTCATGGTTTAATTTTTCTTTTTTCACTTAAATCACACTTAATTCACCTTGTCTGTAATTTGTCTCTACATTTCAACAGCAACCTCAGTTGCTGTTACAACATGTAATGAATTATTGGCATAGACATGAGACAAAATAATTTTCACTTCACTGCCTTTCTGCCTTTTGTTTCATAATTCATATTCATTATCTGTTCTCAGCCCTCTGTATGCTTGACCTTTTATGGAGTTTTGTAGGTGTCACTAAATGCAAATGAACCATGCCAGGGATGCTCTTTGCACTTTATGGGTTATCAACATACTTAAGTGATTACAAAAAAAGTCACCCATTCTGAAATTGGAAATCCACCAGACAACATGTACACTGGTACAACTTTAGTCAAAAGATTAATAAATGTGGGCTATAATCTGGTTTCTCCCAGTAAAATCTGCTCTTTGATGACGTACTTTCAAATATATTGAGTCACCACACACACACACACACACACACACACACACACACACACACACACACACACACACACACACACACACACACACAAAATATCCAACTAGCAGTTATATGTGGACTGATCCAACATTATGGATGTGACATTTGGACTCATTGGTAAACAAAAAGTCTTAGAGGATGGACAAACTCAATATCAGTGAACTAATTTGCTTAGCTTATATTCATGAAAATTATATAAAAATTGATGTACATCTTGAAAATAGACAGAATTTTATCGGTGTTATGGAAGTGAGACAAAACAGACAAACTTTTATGAGAACGTCCAGATTTTCTGCACACTTTTGGAGACTTGGATGAACACAAAATTGTAGATTCAAATTTTTTTGCAACAAATGATTCAGGATAAACTGGAATTCTGGATGTGTCATTTTCAAATTATGGATGCAATATGTCTGAATCAGTCCTCTACAATTACATGAAGAACACATGAATAGTTTTTACCTGAAACATTTGAAAACCCTTACTAAGAAATTATTAAGTCAGCAATTGTTGCAGACATTTTTTTCTGGTTCTTCCCCTTTGCTTTCCGATGCTTAGCATTGGACTTTACTGTTTACTCACTCTTTCTCTATCCTGTACAGGGATGCAGAAAGCCTACCCCTGGTGGGACTCTATAAAAACGATTCATACAACTTGAACTTTTCCACATTTTGTTATGCTACAACCACAAATATAAATGTATATTATTGTGATTTTATGTGATAGGCCAGCACAAAGTGTACTTCACAATTATGTGCCACTTTGTGTAGGTCAATCACATAAAATCCCAATAAAATACATTTTCGTTTGTGGTTCTAACATGACAAAATGTGGAAAAGTTTATGGGTATGGATACTTTTGCAAGGCACTGTAGGTGGGGTACACCACATCAAAGAGTACAAGCATGCACAAACTGACTCGTACACTACGGGCATTTTGGAAATGCCAATATAAGCAGCTGTACAGTAGTTGCATAATATTTTAGTGTATCAATATGATTAAGTAAGAACCCTATGAATTATACTTACTTTTTCTTAGTATGTTAAGGTTGACCTTTGCATAGAAAGTAAGCTTGGTTTTGAGTACTATAAAGAGTCCCAGCTTCTCTCTATACTTCTATTAAGCTTATGTTTTATGTAAATGTCCGAGATTTATACTCTCAATGCGCCATAATGCTTACAAATGAAATGCTCTAACTTTTCAGGTAATCTTATTCTAAACAGAATTTGAAAGCATGGTAAAATATTAAATCAACTGTTAAACCCTGACTTGTGCAATAGGAATATAAATAAAGCAAACTCAGTCAGGCTTAGATTTGCATGTCTTGTTTTGTAAAATGACTACCTAATTTTCTATTCAGTCAGTCCAAAAGTTGCCTGCCTGTGTGCTCAGTGAAAAAGTCACAGGACACATGCTTACTGTAGATTAGTGAGCGTTTACTTAATGCAGATGAGTTTCTTTAGCTACAGTACATGTAGAGCAAATTCATGTAATAAAGGACACAGGATATGTTAATTGTCTTAATAGTACAAGTAAAGAGAGGAAAATATAATTGGAATTATATGTTTTTTTTTAATGAAACATCTTAACAATAAGGTAAACTGGATACATAGAATCTTTTTTTTCTTTTGCATATTGCATTCTGCAAAGTATTGCACTGAATAATGTGTCAATAAAAAAAAAAGCATAAATATAAAATATATCTATATTTACCCTACGTATGTTATTTATATTGCACTAGATTTATGAGAGGGTTTACACTGATATATTGCTTAAAATTAACCTATAAATAAATTGAAAACTGAACAGTATACATTCATGTATACATAAATAACTTTATAAGCTAGCTTAATTCCAAGGTCTAGAGAGAGATTCTGGCAAATTATCTACTAAAATCCCTGAGACGTCAGTATAAGATGGCCAAGGAAGAAGAAAGGACTGCCCTGTCAGAACTTACAAACATCATGAGGAAGAGACTTATTTCACTGAGGAGAGCGGAATGGCAGCGAAGGAAGTGCAAGCAAAGGGCTCGGAAGCGCAGTGCTTTCATTGGTAATCCACTCGGTTTTACCAAGAAACTACTGGGACAGAAGCGAAGTGGCCACCTCGCTTGCCCAGTAGAGGAGATCATCAATCATCTCCATGCCACTTTCAATGACAACCTTAAGGGACCTTGACCTCGGACCATGCAGGGATTTGGTGGCGCCACCTGAACCACGGACCCAATTTGACAGCGCGGAACCCACGCTGAAGGAGGTGGAAGAAGCCGTGAGAGCGGGTTCTTGCAACATTGAACAGTTTCATATCATCTCGCTGCTCAGCGTCGAAAGTAAGATCTTCTTCAAAATTGTGTCCCAACGTTTGACAGACTTCCTCCTGAAGAATAACTATATTGACACCTCAGTCCAAAAGGGAGAAGACCCAGGAGTACCTGGATGTCTGGAGCATACAGGGGTGGTGACACAGCTGATCCAGGAGGCAAGGAAAGCAAAGGAGACCTGGCAGTTCTCTGGCTCGACCTGGCCAATGCCTACGGATCTATTCCACACAAGCTGG
>JAQMYG010000020.1:10755541-10765813 GCA_030014215.1 Clariallabes teugelsi
TGAAGGTGATAAGGAGAATCTTGTATTGAATGCGGGAGCGAACAGGTAGCCAATGAAGTTTGTGTAGGATGGGAGTGTTGTGTGAGGATTTCTTTGAATAAGTGAGGACCCTAGCAGCAGAGTTCTGAATGTATATAGGTTAAGGAGAAAAAGAACTGGACCATTGCTTAGTGGTCCAAAGTTCTCTTTTTGAATGAAAGTTAATTTTGCATTTCATTTTTGAAGTCAACTTTACAGAGCCTGGAGTGGAGAAGCACAGAATCCAAGTTGCTTGAATTCCTGTGTGAAGTTTGTACAGTCGGTGACCATTAAAATGGATTGCAGATTATGATATTACTGTGCTTGATTGGGCAGTACTCAAACTCCCTGACTTGAAATATTGCAAGGAAGATAAATAACACCCAATCCAACAATACAGATGAGACAACCTGCCCTTCAATAATGTATCATACTGTCTATCTATCTATCTATCTATCTATCTATCTATCTATCTATCTATCTATCTATCTACTGTATCCATCCATCCATCCATCCATCCATCCATCCATCTTGTGATGGTGGGGCTGCAGCCAGTGCCTCTTACCATGTTCATGCTCCTTGCTCGACCGGGAGAACAAAACCAAGGCCACCTCCTCGACTTCTTCAAGAGAGGTACAGTAGGGCACCTCAACATGCCAGGGCTAGCAGCACATAACTCTCTACCATCCCACTGTCATTGGCTGCCTACGAAAGAAATTTCAAAAAGAATTGTTTGTCTTCTGTGCTGGAAACTCATCCGTGCTAGAAGCTCTTCCTGGAAACTGTGCTGGAAACTCATGTCAATGAGGAAGCCCAATGACATGCTTCGATTGCCTCCAGTTTGGGATGACCGCTGCTACCTTCAAAAGCCAAGGAACTACATCCTCTGCACCTCTAACCGCCCTTCACTTTAAAAGATGAAATTCTCTTATAATCCAGATGCATTACAAAATGTGAACTATTTTTTTTTTAAATTGTAGACTTTTTGGATGATTACAGCTCTTGACAATCAAAAATCTAGTATCTCAAAATATCAGGATATATTTCATAAGATCAAGCAAAAAAGGATTTACAATACAGATATTGTGAAAAACATATGTTCATTTACGTTCTTAGTACTTGGCCTGGGCTCCTTTTGCAGTTAAGTGTAGTTGTCGCACTGTAGGTACAGTAGGTGCTAAGTCCTGCTGAAAAAAGAAAATGGCATCTCTATGAAGCTTCGCAGCAGGTAGCTAAAATCTTCTGGTAAATGAGATGAAATGGCACCCCAAATCATAATTTACTGTGGAAACTTCACACTGGGCTCCAAGCAAATTAGCTTGCTTGACAAATTTTCTAATAGCTGCGGTCATCCCATACTACACTTTTTGTTTCCAGTCCAACTTTCCCAGAATATGCTTCAATACAGCACAGGGCTGTAGCTTCTGAATTGCTGTCAAATCAAGTCTTCCCCATTTGTGTATGAAAGTAAATATATATATATATATTTCATTTTAAAGTTTTTAGAGAAATGAAATATTCCTTCAAAGTTCAAGCAACACAAACAAGGAGACCTGATCCCTGATCAGAGTCCAGTAGTGGTAATTTACTACTTTAACCAGTGCTGTCTCTGTGCTATGTTGAGGCCTAAATCCTTACTGATATATTTTATGAATGTTATTTCTATGTACATAGGTATGAGCATAACTGCTGGCTACAACTGTTTATAGGATCCTGGAGATAAAGGGGCGATTTGATATTGTCCTAAAGTGGGATTACTGACAGGGGTCGTAATAGGAATTATTATTTACTTCACTGGGAAGACATTCTGTAATGTCTGCATACTATAATCCATCCTAAATTCTTTATATCTAAACCGAGCTCACATCTACGGCCTACTAAAAGTCCAATTTACCAGATGGAAAGTAATCCATTAGCAATAACACCTCAAAGTAATTTTCACCATATATAGGATTAGGCACACTATCCACTTTAATAGGAACTCCTATAGAACTCTTCATTAGGGTGATTGCTCAAGCAATTACACTGTTGTTCTTCTTAAGTTTTATCCTTAACTTTATTTTACACATTTTCTGGCATATATTGACACTGTTCCAACTCTGGTATGTTTGTTCAGATGCCATGAAGTTCTGGTGTATAAATAGTTGCAATGTCCACTGTCTTTCATTTGTTATGGTCACTTTTTCATCCATCCTTTTTCCATTGAAATGAACAGGTAATTACTCACCACTTGTGACATGACTTGCTCTGCCATGTGTACCGTGTCCTCTGTACAGGGTCTAGATCATATTTTTGCCCCATTCTAATGTTTGATGTAAAAATTAACTGAAGTTGAACTTGAATTGTATCTGGATGATTCATTGTGCTGCTACCACATGTTTGAATGACTGGATAATTGCCTAAATGAGCAGGTGCTTTGATGTTCTTTATATAGTGGACAGTGAGTTTACAATCACACCATAATGACTTTCAGATGAGCCTACCATTTACCAAATATATTTCAGATATTACTGGTTTGTCACTATGACAAGTCAACATATTGATTGACTGACTGCAATAGCCTCTGCACATTATAGAAAATAACACAACTGTCAATTAAAACTAAGATCATTACCAGCATGCTGCTCTCCTGCTCTATTCATATGTCATGTAATGTCATCTGTGCAATTATTTTGCATCATGATTGCCGCATTAAAAGAGAAACTATCTTATTATGTCCTCTCATATGGCAGTACATATTTTGAAATGACATCCATTACATTTGACTTTGAAGGATGGCATGGTGGCATAGTGCATATCATTGTTGTCTCATAGATTAACCCTTAAAATGGCAAGATAAGTGCTGGCAACACAGCATAGGTCAATAATGATTAAAAAGAAAAAGGGTTTATATGGAAGCCTTGCCAATGTGTGTTAACAAGGAAGCTTCAGAATGAAAACTGTGTATTTTCTTTTCGGATATGTCAGGTCAAACAATCATTAATTTTATAAAGGGTAAATTTTACCACTAAAAGAATATGGGGAATGACATCACAAAAATGTAGAAGTCACAAAATGAGCATATTATTTATATTTTTATATAAATACAAATTTTTTATATATTTATATATTCTTCAGTCATGTTCAAATGAACTAAAATTCAGTTAATCATATTGACTGTGTTGTGCTGAAAAAAGGACATGTCACTCTATACAGCACAATCCTGAGGTCTTTATTAACATAAAAAAGGCTTGAGCTTTAAGGGTTACAGGTCACTGATATGATCCTAAACTTGGGTTAAATGTCTATGTGGTTGTCTCCCACAACCCAAAAAATGCAACAGAATTGGTTATAAGAAATTGCTCACAGTTGTTTCAGTGGTGCTCTGTGATGAACTGGCATCCCATTGAGGGTGCATCTCCACACCTTCTCCACAATGAATCCATATTAAGAAAATGTTAAAGGAAAAGTTAGTCTTTTTGAAGTCTTAAATCAAAATTGATATAAATTACTATAGGTCAGGCATCCCAATGAAAATGAAAGTAGACTATAAATATTGAACTTTTAAAGGTGAAACTGTGGCGATAATAAAAAGCAGTGATGTGTACTATAAGACAAAATTCAGGTCATTAGAGCAAACATATCCACAGTAGTCCGAGGTAAGGGCATGTACCCAAACTGAAAGCTCAGTATGACAGATCAACCAATTCAATTCAATTAAATTCACTCACTCATCGTCAATACTGCTTTATCCTGTATACAGGATCACGGGCCCTGGAGCCTATCCCAGGAGGCTTAGGGCACAAGGCAGGGTACACCCTGGATAGGGTGCCAATCCATCGCAGGGCACACACACACATACACTCATTCACACACTGTGGGAAATTTTGGGAATACCAATTAGCCTAATCTGCTGGTCTTTGGACTGTGGGAGGAAACCGGAGTACCCGGAGGAAACTCACCAGGGAGAACATGCACACAGAGACGGGAATTGAGTCTGGCCGGGAATTAAAGGTGCAAGGCGACCGTGCTACCCACTACACCACTGTACTGCCTCAATTAAATTCAGTGCAATTTAATTCAATTTTATTTGTATAACACTTTTAACAATTGTCATTGTCGCAAAAGCAGTTTTACACAATCAAAAGAAAATTATGGAAACTAGAATCCTTTAACATTTATTTACAGCATGCAAATAAAGATTCTCTAAAATTTGTTCAAAGATTGTTTTTTAAATTTCATACAAGGAAATATACAAGGCCATCAAAGTTCAAACTGTCCACATGTTTAACAGAGTTACTGAACCAATAAAATAAAGTGCCAATAAATATTATTGAAATGCTATGGAAATTTAAAATTGCTGATTTATTATAGACTTACAATGACTGGATATATAGAGGTCTGAATCCTAACACAAACATAAAATTCGGACTTCTCAGAAAATTTATTGACCGGACCTTATTAAATTTCAATTCAATACCCTGCTGTACGTCTTGGTCATTAGACATTTTCACCTGGAATTTAAATACAATATAAATAAAGTGGCAATCCACCAAATTCCACCACCCTTGTTCTGTGCAAAAATGCATTCCAAAGGCTTGTGGCATGGCCATGTGAATATTTCTTAGTGTAGAGCAGGACAACTTTTAACAACCAAGACCTATAGCAATGTATGTATATGCACCTCAATTTTGATTTAAGACGGAAAAAAATCTATGATTATTTTAAAAATGTCTAAATAATTAAGAGCACTTTCTAAAGGAGTAACATATGAGAAATAAATTCTGTCTCAGTGCTTTTAAAGGAATTAAATTTTTAATGACACATTTTACAATGTTTCGGCAGCGTCGTATACACGGTCCTATATATAATGTTATTTACGTAAAAGCATTCTGGGATTAAAGAGCATTTTATAGTGCACTGCTGTACAACCTAAACATGTCACTGCCTCTTTCTCCTTATGTTCACACTCTACACTTTATTTCAGATCCTCTCTTTTTGTTTGCTACAGCAATGGTCCTATACTAAAAAAAAAATAAAAGCTTCTGGGAACTTCTGATAAGCTGTGAGGTAAACATAAACAGTTCAGTGTCAAGTTGTGACTCCTCTTCAGAGCTTTGAGAGAGGTGAGCAAGCTTTAGTGGTGCTGCTGCATAAACATGCTCTCCTGCATCTAGAAAGGGAATCCCTGCATATATTTTCTTTAGTTTTTTTTTTTTTTTTTGCTGCAGAGACAACTGTATGACCACATTTGCCCTCTATTAAATTGCTGAAGAGCTTTGGCTAGAACTTGAGATACAGTGTGTCATCTTCCAGGTGCAGTAAGATAATCCCCTTCTCTGCAGATTATTGCCCGGCTCCTGCAGAAATCCTCAAATTCGAGCAATAATTAAAGGTAGCTCATCTTTATTCATGAGCTTTTTGAAAGCAGACATGAAAGGAATTGGAGTTGAGTATGTCTCACATTTCAGAGACAAGCTGTAACATTTTTTACAGCAGAAGTTCTCGAAATATTAGTCATGCCATGTAAGTCTTTTGCAATTCCAGAAGCTTATTTGGCTGTCTGTTTAAGAAAGCACACATTTCCTTTATAAAGGTTGGCCATAAGTATCATATAAAAAAAATATTTTATAAAAATGCACAGATTGTGGACAACTATAACATAACAACGCCTCTAGTGTGAGACTGACAGGGGAGTGTCCCTCATCGGCTTTTGTCTGGAGCTGGAAGTCTGAGGCCACCCTGTACGCTTCTCTAGCAACGCCGTTCTATCGGTCCCAGGCTTGGGTTCTCTATAGACACACAACCCCAAAAATGTTTAGAGGGTGGCTCAAACTGGATCATGGCGAATCCTCTTCTTAGCATTTGAATAATTTAATTGCTGGTGTTTTAGACCCTGTGCTCTTGGGCCACCAGGTTCTCTGCCTGTTTCTCATGGTGTTGATGAGCACAGAGGGCATAAAGTTTATCCAGTCCCTCTTTTTAGGGTTGGTTCTGCCAGGTTATTCCCCCAAAAAATGTTTAGGGAATGCTCATACCCTCTATAATTGCTCATTATTGCGCAGGCTCAATAGGTTTTTTTAGATCTAGGGCAACCAGGTACTCTTCCAACTCCTGTACCTGTAAGCAGAGAGCGTAAACCATAGCCACTCTCCCTTTTCAGGTTGTTCCAATAGAATTTGCACTGGAGTAGGAACTACTGTGACTGTGACACCACTTTAGGGAGCTGGAATGGCAATGAACCAATCCTGGGCAAACTGGAGAGCGCAAAATTCAGACGTGGAGATCTCAAAGATGCGATGTTTCAATTCACCTGCCTCATGTTTTTAATAGTCTAGTGATCTGTCAGGAATTAAGGGTGGAATGGATGCAAGTGCAGGCTTATTGTACCTTTATAAAACATTGTAAATGAAACAAACATAAATGAGAACAGAAATACTATGCAATACGCAGCACCTATGATCTAGGGATATGCTTTAAACAGCAGTCTCTAAAAAACACATAGGGAGAAAAAAACTAAATAATGTGATATCAGAAAGATAATCAATATAGTTCATCCGATAATTACATCTCACATTCAGCATACAGTACATACCAGTTTCTAGTGCAAATGACTACAGACAAATAATGACAAAATAAATATTAAGACATTAGGAAGTATATTTATATAATCATCTTTTATCATAATTAATAATAATAATAATAATAATAATAATAATAATAATACTTATTATTTTTATTTACAAAACAATTAAATACCCCATATTTTGGTGTATTTTGGTATAGACACTTTATCACATTTATCAAGACAACATGCTAAAATGCAAAATTAGTAGGTGTTGGAATGTGACTTTTTGTGAATTTTATTCATTTCAGAGGTGACTGAACTGCAACACCCTTGCTTGTCAAAAACAAACAGTACATTTACACCTGCCTATCACTCAAGCTATAAAATATAAAAGATCTCTGTGAACTCTGTTGACTATGAATGTCACAGCATATAATCTACATATCAAACGATTTAAGCGGGCCCATGTGGTTGGGAGAGTCCCCATTCTCATAACATTATAAGCAAGTTTTATTACACTTGGTAAGAATATAAATCGTAGCTATAATGTTGCCAAAAAAAAAAACTGGTAGAAGAATTTCCTGAAAAATATTGCTAATATTGTGTATTAATATTATATAAAGTAATGCTTTAGTTGATTTTGCAAAGTTTCTTTCAAGGCAAGGATTATAACAAATTTTCAGCAATTAGTTTGGAGATATGATGCATTTAAGGCACATAGGCCTATAATCCAATCCTAAAAATAGTTTTCCTCTTTTATTATTAAAAAAAAACATCCCCCCAAAACATGCCAAAAAAGTTATTATATAACTGTAATGATGACCAATCGAAAGCCTGAAAAAAGTACAACACACATACAAAATAAGTAAATAAATACATAAAAAATATTCATGTACATGTGGACAAGGCTTAAATGGTTATGACTGGGCCTACTGGAGCTTTGCAGTCAGATATTCCAACACACTGTTTCAATATTTGCAGAAGCCATAAAGGCTCCACGTCCCTTTGGACACAAGCCACCTCTGTTAGAAAATCTTTGTCAAGACATTATTGATAAAGCCCTTTTCATTGGACCAGACCCTTATCCAACATTTTAAAGACAACCGGTGATTAAAGATCTTACATCAGCTGAAGCACAAAGATTTAAATTCCGTCAGATATCTTACATATGCACAAATTATTAGGTACCATTTATAAGAGGTCGTTGTCTTTGTGGATGACTGTCCTATTCTCTATCCTCTTTACAGAGGAGAGACGATCTCTTCCTCAGTTCTAGGACAGGGGTTAATGGATGTTGCAGTTGTGAATGTTCAGTGAACCTGTCAGTGACCCAACTCATTCTTTTGAGCACTGTAGAGCACACAACAAAATGGCCAAGGTTGTCGCGAGGTGCTTCCAAGCACAAATCCGTCAATATTTGCTGTCTCTGAATCCCTCAGTGTTTCCACAGCTTCTTGGAATATGGTCCGTCTTAACAAAAGTAAATATATTTTCTCACAAGTGGCTGTTAATGATGTATTTTTCGCACTGAAGTGCTCGACCTCTGCCATACACTATTGCTTCGTACATCTGAAGATGAAAAAGACTTTAATCAGATAAAGAGTTTCTGGCATCAGACTGCATGATAAGGGGACAAGCGTAAAACAAAAAATAAAAATGGGACAAAGACAAAAAGAAAAAAATGTGGGAAACTGAAAGAGACAAATCACATTATTTTTGTTCACAGAGCTGAGCAAACTGTGCAGTAGACCTAATATCTTTTGCATATAGGCAACAGAACCAGGAAACATTAACAAGGCATGCAGTGTAAAATAAAGATTAATGTTCAGAACAGGATAAGATGGATCAGATTAATACATTACAAAGTGTCTTCATGCTGCAGTTTTGGGGCTGACAGTGCAGCCTTCCTATGTGATGAGCAATTACTGTATCCTAGTTTGGGTTTGTATCATGATGATTCATTCATTTCCACAGTGTAATTATGTGTATAAGGGCACCATTTGGAAAACACTGAACTCATCAATCTTTTGGCCCCCGATCCCCCTCCCCCTCCATAATTCACCCCACTGAGACAACTCTCTGTGATGCCAAACCACCCTTAATTGTCCTGATTCCAGACGCCGTCTAATTACATCAAGTGCTTTGGATCTCGTTATGGGAGGGGGGGAAAAAATCCTTTCTCTTGTTCCTCTTTTTTTTTTTTTTTTTGTATTTTTAGAGTACTCTGCATGCTTCTCCGGCATGTAGCGAAATTCCCTCGTCACCTTGGCCTCCAGCAGCTGCGCCCTGGATAAACAAACATGCATCGCTGAGCATCATTCAGACTGTGCACATTGGCTTGATTAAAAATGTCCCTATGCAGTTGCAGTGGCCTTGATCCTTCTAAGCTGACTAATAAATAAATAAATAAATAGTGCTCATTGAATAAGTGTAGGTTTACGGTATGAAGACGGAAGTGGGTGGGGCCAGGGTCAACAGCAGCCGGACGTATTCAGGTAGAGTCTTATGATGCAGAAATGCTGAGCATCTCTGTACAGTAAAAACTGTCAAGATAACAAATGGGAACAATCTGCCTTTTCACAATAGCAACTGCACTTGCAAGCTTGGGTTTTATCATCATAACACAGGTACCTTCCCACATGAGCTGATTATTAATAAATTCCTGAGTAAGGATAAAGTGCACACCTATATCCATTTCAAGCTCTGCTCAGAATGCATAATAGCATTAGGATCCTTGGGATCAAGGACATTAAACATCCCCTATGCTTTTATGTATTTTAGACTAGGTCATGCTAGAATTATTTAATCTAATTGGTCAGAAGGTATTGAGAGATTATATTTAACAGCATGGCTCAGACAGTAGGAGCAGCTGTTATTTAAATCTGAGATTTTTATTCATTTGCTCATATTAATACGCAATCATTTCAATGGTAACAGTTCATTCAAATGGACTTGTATGGTGGACACCTCATATAATAATATATAATAAATAACAATAAATTAATGATATTAATACAGCAAGTCTAATCTAAGACTAGAATAAATGAATAAAAAACTATGTTATACAGTAATTCCAAAAAGAAAAGAGATAATCATTGATATAATGACATTCTCTGTAAGGATATGTTAAATATTTATGTAAGGCTGGATACTGAGAAATTATATTTAAGCCAAGAAATTTACTCAAGTAAATGTAAAAAAAAGAGTTGCTTCTTTTTTAGTTTCCTTACGTATTTCAATTAAAAAACAGTTAAAGAATACTGTAATACAATTAGTTGGTATTACCAGATTAGCAAAATTTACCTTAACCTGATTTTTCAAATAAGATTGAGTTCATGCCAGGGTGCACTGTACCATGTGCTAAATTACACCCCATGTGTAAAGTACAGGAATAAAGAAACCATTCCTCATTTACAGAAATGACTGGGAGGTTATTATGAAAGTGCTGATTGGTTAGCACACCAATGTGATTGTCAGTTAACTGGACAATGGATCACACCCACTTTTGTCTCCATGCTGTGGAAACTTCTGGCTCATTTTCAAGCATCTTGATCAGGCACGGGTTCAGGTAAGGTAAGATTAGAAGTATGATCTGTAGATCAGTAGAACTCTTGTGCTTCTGGTTTGTGTTTCACGCCATTAATAATGTCATTTTAATTGCTTACGATTATTTGGCACATCCTTTGACCATATTGTATTCTGTATGC
>JAQMYG010000020.1:10855574-10870975 GCA_030014215.1 Clariallabes teugelsi
ATCCATAAATCTCCTCTTTGGTCTTCCTTTAGACCTCCTGCCTGGCAGTTCCAACCTCAGCATCCTTCTACCGATGTATTCACCATCTCTCCTCTGAACATGTCCAAACCACCTCAATCTGGCCTCTCTGACCTTATCTCCAAAACATCTAACATGGGTTGTCCCTCTGATGAACTCATTCTTGATCCTATCCATCCTATACCTATTTTTATTATAATTATCATTTCCCCTTATATTTTTTCAAATTTATATTCATACTTCTTATTTCTATAAAGCTGCTTTGTTCCAATGTCTATTGTTAAATATGCTATACAAATTGAATTAAATTGAATTGAATTCTGATTAGTCAGCACTACTTGGATCTATCTCAGGGTTTCATAATACAATTGCTTTATTAATCCATACTAAGTCCTTTATAAAGGGTGATGGTGAATCTGCAGTTTATCCCAGGAACACTGAGTGCAGGCCAGGAATATGCTCTGGATGGAGCTGTTTAGTTACTTACTTACTTGTTTATTGTATTTATCAACTTTTGAATAATTATAATAATTATTCTAATAAATATAATAGTAATCATAATAATAATAATAATAAAAGTAATGCTACTAATTTCAATTATGGATTCAGTGTTACTTCAGTGATTGTGGCAATGTGTGTGTTTCCATTTTGATTTATTTGATTTACTTACAAATGATATTTTATTTTATTAATTGGTTTTAACATGACATAACCACTAAACCACTGTCATGCACGAACATTTAAATTTTTTAAGATTTTACATTCATGGCAGAATGTGAGAGTGCCCCGTGGTGAGTAATTTTAGGATAAAACTTAAGTCAAAAGCAGTTATAATTTTGTAAAGCCTGTGTCCCAAGCCATTCTTTTATACACCTGTACTGCAGTTATATCAGAAAGCTTTGTGGAAGAGGAAAAAGAACAGAAAGTTCTTTTTAGCAGCAGTTGATGAGGGGATTGCTGCAGAGAGAGAATAGTCCATGTGGTGTTAGATTTCTGGACTGTGTGTGTGTGCGATGTCATGCCTTCTGAGAGTGTGACAGACTGACTGAGCTTTACTGATAAAAAATAGATATGTTAAACAATATAGAAATGTATGATGTTAGACAATTATTGTTCATTACTGATGAGTAATATTCCTTTTTGTTTTGATTAATTGATAAATTAAAATCATATCTGATTTTTTCGAAGATTTAGTTTGTAGGAGGCCTATGTAGAAATGTCAAAAACAACCTACCTATATACCTAACATAACTATGTCATTGTAGTATCTGACACAAACACCTTTTATAACCTTATCATGCCCAAAGATGCTTACTTTGCTAGCTTTACAAGCTTGGCATTATTAAGCCACCATTATGCATTATGACATTAGAAGTACATGGTACAAGGGCAGTATAGAAAAAATCTAATCAGAACATGTCATTCATTCATTCATTCATTCATTCATTCAATAAAAATCTAATAATCAAAAATATACACAACTGGGTGGCTCAGTGGTTTCCTGCGTGCCATGCGGAAGGCCCAGGTTCGACTCCCAGCCAGTGGCCAAACCCCAGCCATTGGATGCAGTGCCGGTCCCAAGCCCGGATAAAATAAAAGGGTTGCGTCTGGAAGGGCATCCGGTGTAACACCTGTGACAAACTGGTATGTGTGGACCGGATGATCCGCTGTGGCGACCCCTTGCTGGAAGCAGCCGAAAGACCAACAACAACAAAAACATACATACCTTGTATTATGTGATATATAAAACTGATACTGTATCTGTTGGAATAAACTTTTGTACTGTGTTTATAGTAGTTTTCCCAGGCCTGATCAGGTGGAAAGATTACTGAAAAATCACATTAGTAGTGTTAATTCAATAATAAAGTATAGTAGAGTATCCTATTAAGGGGTAAAAGTAGTTTTAAATTCTTACCAGTAATATGTATGCAAAAGATTAAGAGAATAAAAAATGAAGGTGGTGGACAGTCCTATATCTTCCTAAAAAGTTCCTCTTTATATTTCCACTTATTCTGTTTTAGAATAATCTTAGCTAACTACTGTAACTGTCCTGTGCTTGAATCCCATATACCATAAAATGGAAAGCTAGTGTGCTATGCAAGGTGTAGATTCTCTTGTTCCACACCCTAAGTAGTGCCCTCGATTCGAGGTTAGAGAGAGATTTGGGATTCAGCCTTGTGTTAGAAGATAATTAGCATTGTAGCTCGTGTTACGAATTGTTTTGATGCAATTACAAAGGAAGGAATGTGTTGATTAAGGTGACGTTATATATAACGTTATCAGATGTGTTTTCTTGCGG
Organism: Clariallabes teugelsi; assembly: GCA_030014215.1. Taxonomy (NCBI): domain Eukaryota; kingdom Metazoa; phylum Chordata; class Actinopteri; order Siluriformes; family Clariidae; genus Clariallabes; species Clariallabes teugelsi. The sequence continues at coordinate 10,857,892 of JAQMYG010000020.1, forward strand.
AAAGTGCTAAATGTGAATTTTGGCAGGAAGCTGCTCTGCCCTCTTTGCAATACTGCAGACCGCCACTGAATCTTCTACTGCTATTCAGTACTGGATTGTACCGGTCTACTTTTGCCCATGCTCCCAGTCCTAAAGAACCCTTTTCGTAAGTATAAAACATAAAACAAACAGTTTTATGTTTTACAATTACAGTTTTCTCCCTTATAACACAAGCTAACCTAGCATAAAACCGAACATGTAAAGAAAGATTGTTGTTGTCCGTCTCGCTCTCAACATGGCCGCTTTAGCTAAAGAGGTAATTATCAGCTTTTTCTGAGTTAAAGAGTGTGTGATAGAGCAGGAGAAACCCTGAGTAGGACAGGGAGTCCTCCAGGACCAGGGTTAAGAACCACTGCCTTACGAGCTCCATAATCTTTCACAGTTAGCGCCTGTTAATAAACAATGAGCAGAGTACTAAAATAAGACGAGGGAAGCGTACAGTTGAAGGTAAAATAACGGTGATTAAAATCTACCTAAAGTAAAAGAAAAAAAGTCAAAGTATCTGTTTTAAACTACTTAATTAAGTACAATTTCTGTGGGGAAACAGTACTAAATTACAGTAACGAGAGTAATTGTAATTTGTTACGCTTCACCCCTGGTTGTCATTAGGGGCTTATAAAGGTGTCATGAAGGCTTATGCATTTAAAATGGAAATGCCACAAATATAATTAAGTACTATTTCTACTGTAGAGAAATTTCATTGTGATGTCTTCGGTGTCTACGGTTGGAAAATACAGCGAGGGAGTACGAAAAAAGAGAACAATAGACTGGAGCATCACGAGATCGGCAGCACATTTTGCCGTGAGTTGAGGCCCGCATATTATCATGGAGATCAGAGAGCTGGTGGCGGTTGCCCTCAGCCAATCTCTCTCCTCCTCTCTTGCTTGGGCACGGTGAAAAGCAGCAGCTGATACACAGAGTCTTGATTTCATGCTCTTATTGCCTTCCCACAACAAAGCGAAGGCTGAGCTTTTGACATTGCTCCTGTAAGGATCCCAGAGGCTCAGCACTTCAGCTCCACCGTGCTACTTTACACTTCTCACAGCAAGGCCTGGTGGAGCTTCTTCGCTTTCGGAAACCAGCTTCCGACTCCTGCATCAAATTTATAATGGCAGTTATATAGGATAATATGCCAATCTACTGATTCCAAAAAATATATATATATATAATAAAACAACAACAAATTAAATTTGTTTACTGTAATAGTCATGTCTAGTCATGTATTCTTTATCCATGAGGACGATTCAATCTTTATTTCACATTCTGTCATGAGCATGTACCCAAACAATCCAGCAGGAATAGGGTATAAACACCACTCGAAATAAGCTACTTGACTGTACAGTATGCTGGGTGACTGCATGCTGTTGGGGTTACTAGATAGTAGCCTATAGCATATGAGTATTATAAGCTCTCAGCTTTTTGGGGCTATTTGTTTTGCAGCTATGTGCCAGTTAATGTCGTTTTGCCACATTGAACTCTATGACCACAAGCGGCTGCTGAATTAAACATAGAGTTGTCTTTGTGGCTAAAAATATCTGATGGATTATCGCTTGGAAAATAAGAACATATTCAGTGTATAATTGGAACGAGAGGCATTACAGACTAATACCTGCAAAATCCTCGCGCTCCTTTTTATACACAGATCTATTTGGAAATGTTTTTCGTATCAGAAAAGCATGCTTATGTACCATATATCAGCCATGACATACACATACAGTACAAACCATTAACATTAAAACTGTCTAGATTTTTGGTTCCCCTTTTCGGGGCATGACTGTGATCTTTGTGTGTGTGCGGTGATGTCTGGCAACCGGACATTGGCAGCGAATCCTTTGGGTGCTGTATCCGGGATGTGGATCCTCTGTGGAGCGGGCGTGTTTGTCCGGCGCGTCCCACCGTTGGTTAATTGGATTTGGATCTGGGAAATTTGGAGGAAGGGTCAATGACCTTGAACTCTGTCCCTACTGAGCCCCATACACAGCAGGCTGTGATGCACTGGATGTTCTGATACCTTTCTACTATAGCCAGCATTGGAATTTTTTCAACGGTTTTTCAGCATTGGCTTTTCTGTGGGATCAGAACAGACTGGTTGAGCTTCAGTCCCAATGAGCCCTGGGTGTCCCTGATCCTGTCACCGGTTTGCGTGTATATAATTGATAGCCAGTGTTATCCAGTTCACCTGGTGGTGATTATGTTAGTGGTATGGCTGATCAGTATATACTGTAAAGAAAAATTTAAATACTTACAGTATCTAGTTAGAAAGGATGCGGCATGCATACCAATATACTTTACTTGCCATTCTTCATACACTCTCTCTCTCTCTCTCTTTTGTGCTGCTGTTATAATAATTAGATGTGTGTGCTGTCCCAAAATCCCTCGTAGCCCTAGGCAAACTCTGATTTTAATCCCCATCTGTCTCCATGGAGAGAACAAACTAACAGACAGACACCTTCTTTTAACTCACAAATATGAAAATGCTCCTGCTGGTAAATGGATTGGACCTGAAGGTACCTTGCCATTACCGCGGAAGGAACACAGGAAATTTTAGGGCGGCATAGGTAGGGAATAGCAGTAATAAAAAGGCTGGAAAATCTTCAGTGGGCCTTCATTCAGAATAATCAAACAAAAAAAAAAAAAAAAAGGAGTTTACCTCCAGCCAGGTTTGAAATGAATGCAGGTTTACTATATTAAAGTTTTACAGCAGTGGAACTTATATGCATATGTATATGTACTGTATATGTATATGCATATGCATGCTTATTATGCATCTTTAATCATTTTCTAATAATGTAGATTAAATATTCAAATTTCGTCCAGGACCTTGTGCACAACCAGGCTTAAATTTTGGCTCTCACACTTGGCAGCATTCTGCACGTGTACTGTAGATGGAAGGTTCTGCATCGTGCCGTGCACTATCTGGCTTTAACCCTCAATTCTTTGTACTGGTGATGTGTACGCTTCACTGCGCTTCTTCCCTGTTTCAAACGAATTACTTTAATTATGAATGACTAACAAGCATAAGAAAAAAAGGTTGTACCCTTCTGAGCTTGTCTCATTGGATATGTGAGAGTACTCGTTTGTGCTGTTTGTGTGTGTGTGTGTGTGGGGGGGGGAGCTTTCTTTGATCAGAGCTTGGCATGATTACTGTTTGCTTTTTATAGCTGTGTGCTCCAGAAAGACCCCCCTCCACCACCAGTCTGGCCTAGGAAAGTGTTTCTCCCTGTGCTCACTGTTAGTCTGTCTCAGCCATATTCTTCCCAGCATGCAGTGGGAGAGAATGAAAGAGAGAGAAACGCTGGCTCTCTTCCACACCTGGCTGCCTAATGTTTTTTTTTTTTATCACCAGCATATTCTTTAGTTTCCAACTTCCACCCTCTACCTTTTCTCCTTCCTTTCATCTGTATTCTCTTGTTGATTGCGTAACGTAGAGGAAATGTGCTATAGCCTCGTTTTGGGTGAGATTAGTCACTTGCAAGGTCGAACGGTGGGTGAAATTGAAGAGGTGTTGATTTTTTTGAATTAACCTGAGACGGCAGCTTGGATTCATACCGTCACACGTCTCATTCAAACATAAGTGTGTGGGTGGGAAAGCGCTGGGATTCTCGACACCACTCCCTTCCCCTGCTCTGTCAGTTTCATATGCCCGGGGTTAACACGGAGGATGCTCACTTCATTTAAAATATCACAACCGAGCATGTTGTTTACTGCAGCTGGTCTAACACTCATCCAGAGCAGCCAGGCCACAGAAGGCTAGACGGTACAGTGGACAGAAGTCAAACAAACATAATGGAGTTCATAGTCAGCTATTAGTCCTTGGTGTTGTGACTCACTCTGACTCAAATCACCCATTACATTCCTCCGCCAACGCCCTGCAGGGGATAACTCCGTGGTGTTTGCAGATCTATGGCCGTTCCTTGGAGGGATAAAAACGAGCGATAAAATTATCTTATAGTGCAGTGAAAAAAAAAAGGGGGGGGTTTAACCTTCATTGCACTCCAAGGACTCGCTGCTTCCTGAGAGTATCAGGGATTTCCATACAGCATGCACTCTGCATTTTATGAACCTTTTTAAATTGTACTGGATCAACATCGTCAACAGAATCCAAGGTGATTGTGACAAAAGTTTTTTTGTGTCATCACATACTGTAGATTTTAGCAAATATTTAACTTTCACGTCCTCAGAGTGTGACGTGAGGAAAACGATCGATTAATACTGTGCATCAATATTCAGTCCTCACACTGCTTTATGTGCAATGTAATTATATATTATAGAAGTTGGAGTATAATACTAAAAGCAATATACTGTATACTGTCTCTATATACTGTATATATTGTTCAGCATTTCACATGTTCTTCATGTCTGTATAGATTTCCTTCATGTTTTCCCAACTACAAAAATATGTTAGTAGGTTAACTTTCTATGCTATGAATGTGTGTGTGTGTGTGTGTGTGCGCGCGTGTGTGAATGTTTGTGAACTGGCATTCCATCCAGGCTATAATCCTACTTCATGCACATGTTCTCAGGTTTGGCTCAGGACCCACCTAACCAGGGTAAAGTGGCAACAGAATAGAAGAAAAAAAAACAAACAACAGTTGTCTACACAAAGCCTTGGACCATGACTTTTCTTATTTCTTCCACATGGAGGAGCTCAGAGAAGGGAGTGTATTAAACAAAGACAGTGCTCCTGCACAGAACAACAAAGGACGTAGACAGTTCTATACTTTTACATTAGTTCCAGAAGCTGTTAACTTGCTGTCTTTGTTAAAAAACGGGCTACTTCCTACTTCCTTACTTTCTACTTTTGTCCTACGGAGACACTTAACTACTGACTGGGGTTTGATCAGCACAACCTGCGTGTAGCCACTGGCCCTGCACTATTCTAGTGTGCCTGTATTTATAATTGTGAAAATTATTGACTATTTATCAATCATTTGATTAGATCACATTGGATTAATTCTTTCTTGGAGAGCTGGGAATGTTATTTTTTCCTAAAAAAATAATTTGCTATTATATTGTTATGATAGCAGGGGTACAGTAGCTCTGAGATTACGGCTGTATACTGTCAATAGGGGTTAAGGCTGTAAACCTCAACCCCTATTGATTGTAAGTTCCCAGGTTCAAACCCCACTATGACCAAGTTTCCACTTTTGGTCTCTCAGATGTACTGTATAATCTGTGTATAGTGTCTGTGTGGGAAACATTCCTTTGAGATTTTTTGGTCCATACTGACATGATAGCTGCACGTCCATGATGTGAATCTCCTGTTCCATCACAGCCCAAAGGTGTTCCTCTGGAGGCCTTTTGAGTCCTGTGAACTCATTGTCATGTTCAAGAAACCAATTTGAGATGATTTTAGATTTGTGACATGTCGCATTATCTTGCTGTAAGTACTGTAGCTATCAGAAGATGGGAACACTGTGGTCATAAAGGGTTGGGCATGGTCAGCGACATGGTTTGAACTCGTGGTCATGATTCTCGGTTTGAACTCCAGCAGATCTTCTTGACCATGCCTACATGCATAAATGCATTTAGTTGCTGATATCTATCTATCTATCTATCTATCTGTACATATAGCTATCAGAAGATATTTACAATATAATGCATACGCTATACAGTACAGTAGATATAAGTTTGAATGCGCACGAATGTTTCTGTATGCTATAGCAATACAATTTCCCAGTTCACTGGTACTAAGACCCAAATCCGTTCCAGCATGTCAATGCTCCTATGCAGTCTATAAGTCAGGTCTATAAAGAAATGATTTGTCAAGGTTGGGGTGAAAGAACTTGAGTTGCCCACACAGCGCCCTAACCTCAACCCCTCTGACATCTTTTGGGATGAATTGAAATGCTGACTGCATCCCACGTCTTAGGCCCCGACATCATTAATGCTCTTGTGGTTGAATAAGCAAATCCTCACAGCCACAACACGGGCTTTTTTCCCAAAAGAATGCAGATTATTATAACAGCAAAGGGGGACTAAGGCTGCAATGAGATGTTTAAAAAAACATGAGTGTTATGGTCAGGCATCTTTTTGCCACAAACATACAGGATGTATTATTCACCAATCAGCCATAACAATAAAACCCAAAATTTTATGCCTAAAATTGTGTAGCTTCCCCTTATTCCATTAAACATGGAGTGCACTGGTGTCTGACACCAGGATGTTGGCAGCAGATCCTTTGCGTGCTGTGGTATGAGCTTCCATGGATCGGACTTGTTTTTCCAGAGCATACCATGTTGGATGTTCTGATACTTTTCTATCATGGCCAGCACTTATATTTTTCAGCAGTTTGTGCAGCATTGCCTTTCCTCTTGGGGAAAAAAAGGACACTAGTCTTTGATTCGCACAGGCATATATGAGCCTTGGTTGCCCATGATCCTGTCACCAGTTTACTAGTAAGTAATTGATAATTAATGCTCTTCAGTTCACCTCGCAGTGATGTTATAGTATTGTTGTGCTTGATCTATAAAGCTCTGTAAAGATTTTAGTCTATTTAGATATAAAGCAATATTAGCACTCTTGTCACGCAGTCTTTATTCCACATGTAAATTGCCGCTGTTGATGTGAAAACATCAGGAATGGCACTGTACATTAAATCACCTTGTACTTTCCAACCCACAGTTGCTCATACAAGCTATTATTGCTGCAATTTCTATGAAATAGGATCGAGCGAAAGAGAGAGTGAGTCATGAGAATCATGAGCAATGTCCTCAACATTAGATCACCTTGTCAACTTCTTGTAGCTAGATTAATTTGAAAGTGTGTCTCTTGCTGTCCAGGCTAACAATGAACCTGACTTGTTTCCTAAACACTGCAGTGTGCAACCTGGTTGTCAATCAAAACCGAGGATCTTCTAAGCGCAATGCATTTTCAGCACCATGGACAGCAGTGTGTTTAATTGGAATGGAGGTGCATATATATATATACAGTATATATATACATTTACACATATAGTATAATGTCTTGTGACTTTGTATTTATAAATCTAAACCAGAAAATTCTTAAGCTTAAACAAAGAAACGTTAGTACTTTAAAAAAAAAAAAATAAACTGTTGGCAGTAACAGCTTGGAGACATCAACAATATGTAATTAGGTTTTTACTGCATTGTGGTTTAGTTCCACTCTTGCCAAATTATCTATAATCCCACTGAGTTATGAAGCTTCCTCTGATCGAGTCACATTCATAAATCTTCAATGTGATTTAAGTCAGGAGATTGGCGTGATCATGCAAGATGTTTTTCAACTTATTCTGTCTGTATGTTTGGGGTTATTGTTTTGTTGAAACCTCAATCTTCTCCTCATAGTCATTCTTCTCGCCAATGAAATTAAATTCCTTTCTAATATGTCCCAGTATATCACTCCCTTCATATTTCCTTCGGTGGTGTGTAATGTCCCAGTACTGTTTACAGGGAAAAAAAACAACATATCATACCATCTCTATCCTTCACTGTTTGTATGGTGTCCCAGGGTACATATGTGCCACTCTATCTAAAAATGATGAATTAAACTCTTGCCAGTGGGTTTTATATTTGTTTCATCTTTTAGTTTATCGTCGTCTCATCGTCTATACTGCTTTATCCTGTATACAGGGTTGCGGGGGTGGGGGGGGGGCTAGAGCCTGTCCCAGGAGACGAGGCGGGGTACACTCAGAACAGGGTGCCAATCCAACGCATACACACATTTACACACACACTCATTCACACACTATGGGCAATTTGGGAACCCCAACTACTGAGCCACTATACCTTCATCTTTTATTTTAAAAGATGTTAATGTCAAAAATGCTTTTAGGGGGCAGGGGTAGCCTAGTGGTTAGTTAGCCTGCTGATCAGAGGACCCCCTGTTTGAGTCCCAGCATTGCCAGCTTGCCACTCTGGAGCCCTTGAGCAAGGTCCTTCAGCTTCAACCGCTCAGATACAATCGGACATCGAGCTGGCAACCCGATAAGAAAATGCCACCGAAATGATTGATGTCTCTCTGATGTGCCTAGGCATGTGGATAAAAAATGCTTTTAGACACACATCTCTGTGCACGGAGTGTAAAAGTGCAGTTTGTTGCTTAGTTTTCTCTGTTGATCCTGCTGCTTTTAGGTCAACTAATTTTGAGTGACTCCTACAGTAGCTTCTTTCTCACCTCCGTTATCTGCGAGTCTGTGAGTGTGTTGTGAAACCTTGCATATCGCACCATGTACAAGTTGTGGTTCCATCTGCATAGTGTTAAACCATTTGTACTGGCAGGAATGTCAAAGGTGTTGACTATGGCTTTGTCGCTTTTTCCACTCGAGTGTTGTTTAATTACTTTTTACTGATCTATTTTTTGGGTGTCATTTACTGTATATTATTATAAGTAATGGATATGGACTGGAAATTTAGTACCCGACTGCAGATACGTATTTCCGATCACCATATGTTAATTTAACACATCGTTACAGTAGGTTAAAGGAACCGACCCAGAGACAAGAAACGATACAGTTTACTTTATTTTGTATTTCTGCTGACAATATATTCATAAAAGACCCAGTGACTGTACCCACATTGCTCATTGCCACAACTATCCACAAAGTTGTGTGTTCTCTACCATGCCTTTCAGAGTAATTCTCTATTTAGTATTGGCAGACACTGCATCAGAGGGAGCCCCAGCAGGGAGAAGATTGAATTATCCTTCCTGATAGGAGTACTGGTGTCTTCATTGGACTGAGGCTATTGTTAATATGCAGTGACACATGCATACATCTGAAATGATCTTAGATGTCTTGTCATGGATCATAAAATTCCCCAAGGTGCCTTTTTGCACATCACATTCTGAGAACAGTTCCTGTACCTCTGTTATAAATCACAATATTTCCATTATCTTATATATAACCAAAAAGAAAAAGAAAAAAAAAAAAACCTTATTATATTGGCCAAGACGAAATTGTCCTGATATAGAGCATCTTCACTACCTGCCTGGTGGTATCATTCTCTTTTGAGTTTGAGAGAGCAAATGGACTGATTTTCTGGTTCGTGTGGTCTGTAAATAGGTGTGTGATTCCCCCGGGACATGGTGAAGAAAGCAGAGATGATTGATTCACAGCCCACCCTGACGGTACATTTCCCACATTTATTACGAAAATGTGTGTCGGCTAAGGACCCTCCTTAGAATTCATTTTCCACTTCCTTTGTAAATGACCATGGAATGAGCTGAGGAAAGTGAAATCTCTTTTCATCTCTGTTTTGATTACACTTCCTCCTTCCTAAAGAGTGTAAATCTTAAGTCTACTTATGCTCTCACTCTTTCTATCAGATTTTTGGAAAAATCTTATTTATTTGATCTTATTTAGATGATCAAGCATTGAAAATAAATATGAATAAGCAGCGATTCATTCAAGAACTTTACTGTCATTGTGGAAAAAGCGAGACCAATGAGCGTGAATCATCTTCTTCGTCTCTTTATTTAATACAGTACTGCGCAAAAGGCTTGAGTCGCCCCTCATTTCTTCATGTTTTGAATAAAAAGATTCAAAATTTCTTTCATTTTCAAAGATCCAGATTTCTGTTATTTTAAATGAAGTCTTGAGAAATAGTTCCCCAGGCTTCCTGAAGGACTGTTTCGTCTCTCATTTTCAGTCCGCTCGCTGAACCTGAGCAGATTCAGATTTGTTAACCCTCACAATAACCTATGAATCATTATGAAAAAAATCTAACTTAAGGCATGAAGTGAGAAACAAGTGCAGATGATGACTGATGATCAGACTCGTGATTGGTATGCTGGTGATTATGAATGCTGAGTGCTTGGAATAGATGAGCGGGGAAATGAGGTTGCTGCTGAGGTTGTTACATATAGTAAACAGCAAACTTTTAAATTGTATCTTAATGCAGTTTGCAGTCTGTCACAGTAAAACATTGTACACTACCAGTCAAAAGTTTGGACACACCTTCTAATCTCATGATCTTTCCTGATTTTTATTTCTTTCTACACTGTAAAACAATGCCGAAGATGTCCAAAATATGCAATAATCTCATTTAAACAGATATTAAGATGTGTCTGCTACTCATTATCTGTAAAGCCTTCATAACGGCTCTAATCCGAGGTGCTGTTTGTTAATTGGTGATTTCTGAGGTTGGTGACTCTAAATGAACTTCTCCTCTGCAGCAGAGGTAGGTTTTGGTCTTGATTTCCTAGGAAGGTCTTCATGAGAGCCAGTTTCATCATGATGGGTTTTGCAAATGCACTTGACACAATACTGTCCTTGCAAGAACTATTCCAGAACAGCTGACCTTCGTGTCTTAAAATAACAACTATTACATAATTCCTTATTTCATCATTTTGAAACCTTCAGTGTTGTTATTGAATGTAGGAAATAAATCCAAATTGTGTCCAAACTTCTGACTGGTCATGCATATCCTTTAACTTTTTTTTTTTAATATGAAGAAATAAGAGATGCCCCAAGACCTTTGCATGGTTGTGTGAGTGTGTGTGTGTGTGTGTGTGTGTGTGTGTGTGTGTGTGTGTGTGTGTGTGTTTGTGAAACCATATCATGATTTTCAGTGGCATCTGATCTGTAACTATGGCAACACAAACCACCCAACAACCATGATGGAAAACATTTCTATTTTTGTCTGTCACAAGTTTCAAGCCACAATGTCCCAAGGTCAGGTTTTTGTGCATATCTCAATGGGAGTGTTGCCTGAAATAAGGTAAACTCATGGTTTGTTCACAGTTGATTCGTATTTGTCCACTTATTTCTTGCAGATATTTAAAAAAGGAATACAATAGAGTTCAAGCTGCACGGTTCTACATCTGGTTTAAAACACTACTGAGCTACATTAATTGAATTAAGTGGATTGGAGTTGGAAGTGGACCTAACCATATTTGTATGACTAATGCCTTGGTTTCCCTCTAAGGTGCCAGAATTAATTGAGACTTGTAATGCCTGCATTTGCACAGGACCAATTATTATTAAACTTTTTGCCACTTCACCGAGTTCCTTAGGCCTCTGTAATTATTTTTAATTATTACTTTTAGTGTTGCCTAATGGAGATGGGGACACAATAGCAATGGCATGAACACGTGGTTTTTTTCTATGTATGCTGTGTCATATAAATATCATTTCGACTGTCTAAGGACATTTATTTCTGTAATAGTCCCCCTGTGATTATGCACCATAAAATATCCCATGGAATACAGATGCACAGAACCACATGGTCGGTAGAGTATTTGCAGAATGAATTATGCTTTATGTGGTTCGCTAGTAATTAGGCATGTTTGACAAAGATGTTGTGGATTTATTATTTTACCAGCAATTTAGTTATCAGTTGTTGGCCAAATAATATTCCAGATTAAAAACGGTAGTAATGCGAGCAGTAGATTTAATAAAAATTCCTAAAATTGTATCATTCTAGCATTGAGTATGACACTCTGTCCAGCAGAGGCATAGCTCATAAAAAAATAAATAAAAATAAAATCAGAATCAGTGTCAAGCATGACTGTAGGGGTTAAATATATCTAAGCGAGGCAATGGTTGTTTACTCAGTAATTGAAATTTTAGCTTTCCTTCCCTCAGCTAATTAAATGAGCTGTCATCCATGATTGATTTTCACATTTTCACATTTCAAGGATGCCTGCCTTATTGGTGTGTCATTAGCAGCCTCATATTGACTTGGCTACGTGGTGTTTAAATCGGAATCGTGCAAATCCATGTGCTATCACACTAATGTCGCACAGCGATGTTTTAGTGATAGTGTGTGATACAGTAGATAACAGGACTGGCTCAGGTATCAGTGTTTACTGTATATAAATTCAGCTATGGTTTTAAGGCGTTCTCTAAATGTGGTGTATCATTTAATGAAAAATGTATGATGATTTGACACATTTATTAAAGTGTTTTATAGACATATAGTGTTTTATATATATATATATGTGTGTGTGTGTTCTGTCAAGATCCATATAGGGGTTCCAGGCTCTAATTGCTCTTTCCAAGAGCTTACAGCAAATCACTTGCACTACTGTAGCTCAAGGTACTGTGCTCGTCATTGGGATGTTGACTTCATTTCCCCACCACCATGAAATGGGCACTTTTGTGCACTGAGCAAAGCACTAAACCCTCCTTCAACAGTCAGATTCTATAGAAGATCTCTTCCTAAGCTGCACTGAGGTTCTGGCACTAAGAATGCACTTATTTTCAATTCATGGCCTTTGGATTGATGCAGATTACCCATTAAACCGCAATCTTGATCCGGAATAGCTTTTCTTCAGTCCTGAGTAGCACTATACTTTATTTGGCCAATTTCGCCAATTTTCTTTTCTTTAACTCGCCCAGTTCAACCTAGTTCAGGATCACTTTGTTCGACGTGTGTGGGTGTCAGGATTGTGATTAAGTTGCAGAGCGGTGATCGTCCATTAAACTAAAATGCTGATTTAGTTGAACTATGAGGCTACCTACAGTATAGATGTCAAAAATGTTTATATAAAAACTATTATGTTGGCGTACAAGTAGAGCATGACAGGCTCTTTACCCCCATAATTAGCATTCATCCCTTTACCTTCCCTTATTAATTACGTTTCCCTTGTGCACGTATGTACTGTACGTGCAGTGCTGAGCTGCATGCTGTAGATCAGCAGTGCTGCTGTGCAACCTGTGCAGGCCTAGTCTGCTGGCTATTATTGAGCCAGCTCCTGCTGTGTGTCCTGGTTAAAAGGACTCATTGAAAAACACGCTGCAGCACTGATGGAATCTGCAAACAAAGAGCTTCTCAGTGGCCCACTTAATCACTCAGCTTCTCTGCTGTGGATTTGCTCGGCTCTTTCGGCCTTCATGTTTAAATGCCGCGCATGTGTGAGATTAAGAGACCTGGACATACCCACGTTTTATTGCTGCCTCTAAAATTTAGACACGCAAACATAAAATATGTGTTTACATGATTTCTCTTATTGTTTTTTTTTTTTTTTTTTTTTTTTAATGGACACCCTATTTTAAGGCTGGGCATTATTTGGAAGTGTGTATGTGTGAGAAAAATGTGTATAGGTAATAATGAGATGAATGAATGATGAATGAAATGTCTCT
>JAQMYG010000020.1:10874293-10887727 GCA_030014215.1 Clariallabes teugelsi
CCGCGTCTGTTTCTGTAAATTTAAATCATATTTTTATTAAGTACTCGGTATCGGTATCGGCGAGTACTGAAATGCAAATACTCGTACTTGTACTCGTTTTCCAAAAGTGGTATCGGTGCATCCCTAGTTTGTATGAAATGTGAATGTGTACGAATCAAAATGATAAGATTGTCCCTGATGAGCAAGCTGAGGACGACGGCGACAGTGGCAAGGAAAAATTCCCTGAGATGGCAATAGGAAGAAACCTTGAGAGGAACCAGACTCAATCAGGACACCCATCCTCATTTGGGTGAAAACGGATAGCAGGGATTGATCTGCAGTCATACTGTCTGAGACTGGAAGTTTCTGCATTTTACAATGTAGAAAGAAAGAAATATCAAGGAAGGCCATGGAATTAGAAGGCCATGAAGAAGAATCATGATGTGTAACTGAAACAAACAATTTTCCCACCTCTGCTATACATAAGAGTCATATTGGATCTGGAGCCCATTCTGGGAACACGCCCTCATTCACACCTGGGGAAATTTTTGAGTAGCCATTATACCTCCTGGAATGTGTGGAACGACACTGATGAAATATGTCCATATGGACCAGGAGAAAAGTTGAAGCCTACAGTATAGCTTTGCCTTCTTCAGTGCCACTAAGCCACTAATCCTCTTGTTCGCCTTATTTTGAACACTTCCTGGTAGTCCTGATGGTTTTATTGCCTTTTCTAATTTAGTTAGACAATATAAGGCAATATAACCAGGCAAAAGGCTCTTTTGTTTGACTGTTCTCTGAAAAACAGACGTGTAGTACAGTAGGTGTCATGAGAAAATATACCTGTTCTCTCTAATAAATCTCCCTTCAATCATTCCTTATGCTTAGGTTGAGTTGTAAAGTGTAAAATAAATATTTATACCGCAGTCACTATGCCTCACAAAAAAAAGCATGAATTAGCTTTAATGTCACGCCTCCTTTATGATATGTATTTGATATGTAATTCCCCATTGAGAAAGCTTTAGTCTTAGAAAGAAAAAGCATTCCTCTTAAAAGAGAATGGCTCAGGGGTTCGCTCCGAGTCCCGTGGATCGCTCTGCAAAGGCTCAGTGTGGGTTTTTTTTTTTCCTTCTGATTCATCTTAAAAATAAATGATCCATGAATCCATAGCTCTTCTGTCATACTAGACAGGAGGAAAAGCCCTTTGAAAGATTGCTGTGCTCTTTCCTTTTTTCTTTGTTTCTCCACCTTGCTTGACGCTTAAGGAGTAAACCTAGTGTAGTGTCTGAAGAGGCTGCACTGGAGTAGAAATGCATTAGTGGCTTTTTCGTCGTGACAGCCATCTATAGATGCCATTGACTTTAAATTAAAGTGAGGTATGTGGTGATCAGTCATAACAGAACACCCCGGACAGAGGCTCGGGCTTTTGATGCATGAGCCTGCTTCTTTCGGCTTCACAGCTATCATGCAGGGATCAGAGATGAATTAGCCCAGTGACCCACAGCGGTGTGTCCGCACTCCCAGTGCTCCAACTGCACCCCGCGCAGAACAAAAGCTCTCTCGTAGGATCGTATTAGCCGTTCTCAAGATACAGCCCTGTTTGCTAGGACCAAGCTGTGTTCTTCTTGATAAAGGACATCCATCCATCCATCCGGTGCCACTTCTTGATAGAACGGTTTTGCTCTGTATTGATGTTTCAGCTTTATGACAAATGTCCATTGCATCATTTGATCAGATCTACATTTCTGACATAAAGCAGGTAATTACACATTTTCGCTGGAGCAGTAATTTAGCCGTAACAGCAGAGCTTTTCAGTGGTACTGTACATTGTTCGGCAGGTTGGACTGTGTATTGTGCTTGGATAAAAGATCAAATTTGATGCATTAACTAATTGATCATGGATAAAAAAAAAAAGTACATAAGCAGAAAAACTGCTAACACAAAAACCTTTACTAGGCACTTACGGGTGTGTTAAAAGATACTGTGGAAGTATTGCTAGGGCAATAGAAGAGGGCAGCTTTTTTTTGTTGTTGTTGCCTAAATTGCTTACTTTGTAAAATACCCAACATTGCTCATCACCCTAGGAAAAGCATCCCCGCAGTGGTGGTAACCTCACGTTGATTTATCCTTGGCCTTTCGTTCGCTGCTCTGGCTAATCGCCTTCCCTTATCCAGGCACCGACTTTTGTTCCCTTATTAAGAATATTCCTTCCGTTTCTGAATACGGGATTTAATATTCTATAGATATTCGATACAATACAGCTATATATTTTTACACAATACTGACAATAGTATCTCTCTGTCTGTCTGGCTGTCCGTCTGTCTCTCTCACTTTCTCTAGTCCCACTACTCAATTTCATGCTCTCGTGCTCACCTCATTGCTTGAGAGCGCATATTGGCACACGCTGCATGCCAGGTTGGTTATGATTGCCCATGAAATGTATTTTAGTTACTCTTTTGTATCCCTGAATTGAGTTTCCAATACTTACCTGAAATGCAATATGTTTTCGAAAACGCAGATATATTCTGTATTTCTTTTTTATTTATTTATTTTTTTTACGAATAATAGACCAAAAATAAGCAACAAGAGCACACTAAGATACTTTCCACTTTTCATTTTCAACAAATGAACTCATTAACTAGTTTTGAAAGAAAAAGAAACCGCTTAACCCGTATGGAACACTGGGGACTGTGGCGTCCTCAGGCAGCGTCTCCTGCTGTTTTTGAGAACGCTATCTACATACTTAATGCTATCTGGAGTAAAACAAGCCCAATATTAAGTTTTTAGATTTTTACGGTTCACAAGCTAAAAACATTTTGTGAGGGTAGTGCGTCCTTGTTTTCAAAAGTTTTCCTTGGGCTTACGATATAAGAGCAATCTGCAATGTTAAAGAAAAACCGAAAATCACTTTACCACTGGTTAGTCATGGTGTCAGTCTTCTCACTAATATGCATACTAATATGATTTAAGAAAAATGGGCTATGCAAAGCTTGCACCACATTTTGGTTATTTTGTTTGTTTACAGAGAAAAATGTTTGGAATCCTATTTGGAGAGATTTTTTGTACACTGAGATAAATTAAGTGATACCAATGTGTCAAATGCACTAGATTGCATGTCAAACTGTTATAATATTCAAAACGATTTAATATAATACTTGAAATGCCATTTTTCCCGTAGTTTAGCAGTTATTTCTTAGTCAAAGAATCACTAAACTTAATGCAAACACATTCGATTTTTAAAAAATGTGATTGTGACCTGAAACTATAAAATACTCTGGTGGCACGGTGATGTACTGGTCTCCTTGCATCTTCAGGATCTGGGTTTGATTCCCACCTCAGGGTCTGTGTGCATGGAGTTTGCATGTTCTCCCCGTGCTTGGTGGGTTTCCTCCTGGTACTCCGGTTTCCTCCCACAGTCCATAGACGTGCAGATTAGGCTAATGGCAACTTTTGCTCTCTGACAAACATGTTTTCCCAAATTGCCCGTAGTGTAATTCATATGAATGAGTGTGTGTATGTGCGAGGGATTGGCACCCCATGCAGGGTGTACACCACCTCGTGCCCAAAGTCTCAAAGCCCCCCACGACCCTGTACACAGGAAATAGCGGTATAGACGATTGTGAGTGAGTGAGGCAATTTTACTGTTACAGTATTAGAAGCTTGTTCTCCTTAAACAGCACTTAATAAGAGTCGTCATCTTAAACAGCACTTTATCTCCTTGGTAATTGGTTCTAAGTTGTTTCAAATTGCCTCTGAATCGGTCAATCTTGCATTACTGATATGACGGAAACATGAGCTTCTAAAGCAAGGCCCCCTAACCCCTGATCAACGGCACTACTTGGAGTGTGGAACGAGGGTTTCTAAATTAGGGATTTCTTTACGCAGTCGCTATTGTACGCTATTTGGGATTCAACCCCAGAACAATTAGATAACTGAGGCTATTCGAGAGTGTAATAAATGGAGACATAAAGAGAAACTTACAAGATTTACAGAACTTTCCAACACCTCCACAGGTTATTCTCTTCACTTGTTGGCTACATAGTACAGTACCAGTAAGGATTTAAACCTACTTTCATTAAAACTATAAGACTTGATCAAGCAATTACATTTTCCACCCTAATTCGTATTTAAATTGGTACTTAAAGCAGGTGGCTTATTGGTTATCACTGCGGTTCAGTTTCCACCTTTGGTCTGTGTGTGTGTGTGAGGTTGCATGTTCTCCCTGTGCTCAGGTGGGTTTCCTCAGGGTTCTCCAGTTTCCTCCAACAGTCCAAAGACAGTACAAAGCAGATCAGGCTAATTGGTGCTCCCAAATTGTCTACAGTGTGTGAATGAGGGTGTGTGTGTGAGGGTGTGTGTGAGGGTGTGGTGTGTGATGAATTGGCACCCTGTCCAGGGACGAGCCTGCCTTGTGCCCACAGTTTCCTGGGATAGGCTCCAGGCTTTCTGCCACCCTGTACAGGACATGCAGGATAGAAGATGAATGAATGAACGGTGCTTTAAGCAATTTGCCTTAAACAGGTTGTGTGAAAAGAGAGCATGTAGTGGTACGAATTGGCAGATGTGATTTGGTGAAAAAGTTAATGGAAAAGGGATAATATAAAAATCATAACACAGTATATACTGTATTGTGTGACCTTTAGCTTGTTCACTTTTTCATAGCTAACTATTATTTAACTACTTCCAAACACTCATATACTGTATATACTGTACACTACAGTATACAATATATGTACTATGTGTCTGTGTTTGATTCATCCGGTCAGCCCCTTTACATAAAATTGAAGTTTTATCATATATATTTCTTACAGTTATAGTGCAATATGAATTACAGCGCACAGCTTTCTAGAGTGTTTCTTTAGTACAGTGCTTTTCGTTGTGTTTTTAGACCCTGGGTTTGGCAGTGGATCAGGCACTTAAAGGTATCAGAGTGCACGTGTTCGGAAAGGATGTGCTGGAGTAAATATGGATAACACTGGAATTTCTGCCGTTGCTAATTATTAATCGCGTAGATAAAACGCCTACGGGGCTGTTAAGTTGTGCAGGTTGCCATGTAGTTGTGCACAAAACCCACATACTGTATGAACAGTAAAAATGATACATGGTGGTATGAGCTTTGCTAGCTTCAGCCACATGAATGATTTAAGACTGTAATTTTTTTTCCCTTGCCACATGCTTAGGTTGTCTGGATTTTAACACATTTTAATGCAACAAATAAGCCACTGATTTATTGGACATGCATTAAAAAAAAAAAAATTTAAAAAAGGATGTAAGTATAAAGCTGAATTAGTTACGTCCCTAATTGGGCAATATACTATGCTAAGTT
This sequence comes from Clariallabes teugelsi, assembly GCA_030014215.1. NCBI lineage: Eukaryota > Metazoa > Chordata > Actinopteri > Siluriformes > Clariidae > Clariallabes > Clariallabes teugelsi. Next base: position 10,879,599 of record JAQMYG010000020.1, read on the forward strand.
AAAACTATCTTTAGACACAGCACATTTCCATGGGGACAGTATGTCCTCCTGCAGGCGTACTGCAGTTTTAAACAACAAAAGAGAAACATTTACACTAAAAGCAGCACCATTTGTCCACACTGATGTTTAACACATGTCTAAAAATGGAATCTACGGCGTGTTTGCTGGTTCACAAAGTGTTGGAATTAATACTGTAATACACCTTTGACATGTCAGTAAGACTAAATGGCGTATTACAGTATGTATCCATTCCTACTCTGGAAGAATGTGTTCTCCATAATTCTCCTTAAAATGGATCTTAACTGAAATTTCTTTGTGTTCCTAAGCCAAACTACGCCTGTATTTCATTGAAACATATTTCGGGGTATTTGTAGTTCGCATGCCAAGATTTGACTTTGGCACAATGTGTTATGAGAAATATGTGTATGTTAAAGAGAAGATTGCATGAGTGCGCAGTCGCCGTTAATGGTCCGTTAAACTAAAAGCTCGGCTGTTTAGAATGCTGCTCGTGCACAGAGCGAACAGGAAACAGAATCTGGTTAGTGGTAGTGTTCCCTTTCCCAGCACTTTGGAATAATCACCCTTATTCCATTTGACTGTTCTCGTCAACATCTCCTGTGATTATCCCTGAGTAATTATGTTGGGTTTCTGAGGATGTAATTATTTCTCGAAAGATGTCATTACGCAATCACACCTTTGTTTTTCTGACACTGACGCACCCGCGCGTCGAGGATAGCACCGTCGCCGCGTCCTTGTTTAGTTGCGGGTAAAAAGCAAACAGAAGGCAACTCCACTTGTTTATAATATGCAGATGTATGTCATGGCAATTACAGTGGTAATCTGTTTTTAATGACATGTTGGCATGCTTTGGGCCCCTTAATCTAAATTTTCTGTAAACTGCTTTTTTCAATCAACATCACCTTTCATTTTAATTGACCTCCTGTTGGAGGCCAGAGTGCTTTGATTAATCATGACTTTTTTAGGAGATTAATTGAGAGAGGAGTGTGCAAGAGACAATATTAATGAGGTGTTATGCTACTAGGCGGCACGGTGGGGTATTGGTTAGCACTGTCGCCTTGCACCTCCAGGGTCCAGGTTCGATTCCCGTCTCTGCGTGCATGGAGTTTGTGCATGTTCTCCCCGTGCTTGGTGGGTTTCCTCCCACAGTCCAAAGATATTCAGGTTAGGCTAACTGGCGTTCCCAAATTGCCTGTAGTGTGTGTGTGTGTGTGCCCTGTGATGGTTTGGCACCCTGTTCAGGGTGTACCCTGCCTCATGCCCTAAGCCTCCTGGGATAGGCTCCAGGTCCCCGCGACCCTGAATACAGGATAAAGCGGTATAGAAGACGAGTGAGTGTTATGCTACTACTGCACACCGGTGTTTTTTTTTTTACATACAGTATGAGTTTTTTTTTTCTCTCTCTGATCTGGTTGGTGGGTCTAAAAAGGTGATGTCATTTCTTTTCAATTTTATTTCTCTCCCAGTCTTCATCATCTCAGTCCAGACCTGTCATTTTTATTTCATTATTTCATTGATCTATTATTTTTTGCCGTTAACTAGTACAGTGTTTTGTCTCGTCTGCTTTCGAAGCTTAGGTGACATATATGGATGGATCACTGTTCGTCTTCTTGTGTCTGCATCATAGTCGTCATCTAAAGGGAATAATGGGAATTTGAACAAACCTTTACAGAAGTAGGAGGATAGATGTGCACAAGCTATTTCATTTTCTAATAAATGTGATTTTTTAAATATTAATTAACCATAATCCAACCATAATTTTTTTTATTTAATAATAATTTAACCACATTTCTTTTTTTATTATTATTATTTATCATTTTTTATTTCTCATCATCTCGTCCTTTCTCTCTTAAAGACCCCACTGCAGAAAATAAAGCTGTAAACGCCACCATTCCTCACTTTTTAAATAAGCACCTTGTTATCATTTTGTCCTGGCAGGTAGTTTTTTTTTCCCCGATCATTTTTTTCCCTCTTAGTGATGTTTGACTAATGGCCTCCTATCATTCTCCACAGAAATGCTTTCCTCAAGACTGACATGCGATTACTGAAAATGAACTGTGCGAGCCACTGGCTAATGCCTTCTGTTTGATTTACACACGTTTTTAAAACCTCACGACAATTCTTTGTCACTGAAACATTTCACACAGCTTCCTTTTTCCCACAGCACATTTATCATAGTGTAGAGGGGATTTTAAAAAGGATGATTGTGCTCCCACCATTTTATTTCTTTAGTTTCTGACATTACGGTCAGTCTACTACAGTCACAGTCATATAAATTAACACATGATATCACTATTATTGTGTCAGTAATATTACATTTCTCTAACAATGACAACTTTATTTCTTATATTACTAAATAATAATAATAATAATAATTATTATTATTATTATAATAATTATTTTTATTATGACTTTTTTTCTCTATGTCAGAGAGAAGACCTGCAGCACATTCCACTATTACGTCCCTTGTTGTTGTACATTTATTTATTATACGTGCACTTTAAAAACCTACAATTGAGGCACAAGACAAAACACACACTTGTTGTAATTTATGTCAGCCTGCCGCTTATTTCCATCTGTCACAGCCTCGTCCTATTCACCCATGCTTCCCTTGGAGACATTGTTATTGTCGCAGTGCACATTACAAAGGATTATTCTCTGCTCTTCTGTCTACTTTTGTCATTGACAGACATTCACTTCGAAAAAACCTTGCCAGTGCTTTTTTTTCTCATTTATGCTATTGCTTTATACTTTATATATATATATATATATATATATATATATATATATATATATAAATAATGGAAGATTATTGCTATCTTTGAACCCCATTTCCCCTCTTTAAAGTAAATACTGCACATTTTGGAAATTTGGCGCGGTTTGCACTTGTATTCCAGTCTTTGTGACATTATACCATCCTAGGAACATTTTTTATCCTAGGAACCTCTGTAGTCCAACTAGGGAACATGGAGGCTAATGGTGAGCACTGTATTTATTCTCATTTTTACAACCGTGGTAGGACCTCCGGTCAACATTCACAGGCAATCTGTGAATGTCAATTAGTCTAATCTGCAAGTCTGTGGACTGTGGGAGAAAACAGGAATACGTGGAGGAAACCAACCATGCACAGGGAGAACATGCATACAGACTTCGAGGCAGGAATTGAACCCAGACCCTGGAGGTGCAAGGCGACAGACTAACCACCACACACCCTATACTATTAATTAGAGAAGCGAAAAATCACATTTGTACTAAATGATGTCAGCCAGCTGGTTATTTCCGTCACTGAAATAGCAGTGTGAATCCCACTGACTTGCACACACTTGATTGCTAGCTACTGTATTAGCTGTGCTGTCTTGTTAACTTTATGTTTTGTTCGATTGACATGTTTAAATGATGGCCTAATGTTCTAGTAGGGGAGTAAATTGCATTCCAAAGCAATTGCAATAGACCTTTTAGGTTAATTGTAGGCTTAATGTAACCAAATACACAATATACTGTATTTTTGTTCTGCATTTTTATAATAAATAAAAAAAAAACATTCAATGCTTTATTTACATAATTATAATGAAAAACACAGGAATGAGAAGCAATGATACTTATATTTCCTCTGAGTGGCATGCATTATAAATTCTAAGACATAGTCTGCACAATTAATTAAGCTTCTACTTTAATTTCTAGGGTGAATTTACTTTTAAACCTTCGCTTTGGAAATGAGCTTTAATTGATATAAGATACAGTATGCATGAAGATTGAGGTGAGAAAAAGCTTATTGTTATCACTTTGTTGGCAACCCCAACAAAATAAGTAAAAAAGAAAAGAAAAGAAAAAAAACGGCTTGCTGTTAAATATTTCAGAGCATTTTTTCTTCTTTGTGCTGCATTCCAGAAAATCAATAAAATCTACTAGGAATCAAAGAAATGACTAAAGGCAAAAAAAAAGATTTAACAATATTCCCATTTCCAACAATACCCTTGATTTGAGATTTAAGCCTAATATGTATCTTCTGCCTTTGAATCCTTTCTCTCTATTGTCATAATTGTGAAAATGATTGTAAAAATGACTCCTCATTTACAAAGCATGCCTTTTACTGTTCCTTCACTTGATAGATAGATGAGCAGAATAATGCATTTTGTCAAATAAATAAGCCAATCCTGAGATCATGGTACTGTACGTGACACATGTATGATATCAACTTATAACATTTTTGAAAGATATACTGATAAAGTAACGTTACTTGTATCTAGACTTAAACATGACCCAAATAAAAGACAATTTCAGATCAGGTATCTTTTTCATTTTTAAAAATATCTATTACTGTATGTTAACTTAATGGCCCATCATGTTGACATTGTGATGTATTCTTGTGCAATATCACTAGTCCGTCCCTGAGTGTGATATTGCTTTTATACTGTACAACGGTTCTACAAACACATTTATTATTAGCAGACTGTGATTTATTTGTTTATTTAACCAGTTATTTTCCTCCTCCAACACATATACATCGTGAGCTATATAATAATACATATAACTCGTGAGCTAGTGACACCCGGCAGTGTATGTAGCTACTGTATGATGAGCTACGAGCAGAATAAATCGTGGAGGTGCTGGTTTATTCTTACGAGATTTACTTTATATTTCCACTTATTCTGCTTTAGAATATCAGCTTCTTCTAGGTTTTCCAAAGTTGAATCTCAAAAAAATTTAAAATTTCTATTTCTCAAAATTTGAATCTCAAATATCATTTTGATTCATACACGTTCACATTTAATACAAACTTAAATGATTCTTTTGATTGTGTAAAGCTGCTTTGCGACAATGTCAATTGTTAAACGCGGTATACAAATAAAATTTAATTCAATTGAAATGAAATAGAATAAAATCCCTTGTTCCACATACGACATATTGCCCTTGATCAGGGGTGTAACGCACAAGCGACACCACAAACACAAACACGAGGCGAGGTCTTATGGACAATCAGGAATTTTATTAAGGATAATGGGGAAGGAAAGGATGTAAGTGCAGGTTTGTTGGCAGTGCCCTCCTGGCATGCGGGCACAGGCCGGTGAGCGGCGGTGTCGGGCAGAGTGGCAGAACGGGCCTGCGTCGGCAGCATCTCCTGCGAGCTTCCTTGACAGCACCTCTCGTAAACGGTGGAACCGGCTCTCATTGGCGCGCCGGCAGACGGGTATCTCCCGGACACTCCTTGACCCCTTCGGCGGCAGGGTCACGAAATCCGGTTTAGTTTGAGAGTTTCGGTGCCGGGGGAGCTCCAGCAGTGCTCGCGGCTGTCATTCCATTCGCGCCTTTGAAGTCTCGGACGCATACAGTTTCCTGTGTATGTGCCTTTCACATGCCACTCCTCGCGCTTTTAACGTTCACCATGAGACTCCGTCCCTTTCCAGGTCCAAACAAACAGAACGCTAGACAGACCCCAGAGCTAAACTTCCCAACATGTATTATAGCGCGGGGAAAAGCCCAAGAATCCCATTCCCGCTGCCCGCCCCCCTTGCCCACCTGCAGAAGGGAGAGTCTAGTGAGGTCCAGAGTGAATGAGGAGCAATTTGGCGGACGCCACATGGTGTTAGAGAGGAATTTGGGATTCTGCCTTGTGATAGAAGCTAATTAGCTTTGAAGCGTCATTCTGTCATTATGTGAAAGTGATTCAACACTGAAAGTGGGTTTTGGCAGGCAGCTTCTCTCTCCACTTTCCTCTACTGCAGACCATAAAAGTTAAAGTGTAATTAACCTTTTAAGACCTGCCATAGAAGAGCTCCGCCAGAGTTTGTCTTGGTATTTTTACATGTTGTAAAAATGTGTTAAGTGCATGAGATCACCAGTGAACAAACAAACACAAAACATAAAGCGGTGAAATAAAAAAAACTAGAAATATACTTCATTATAAAAAATTGCATTATAAGGACTAAACTAAGATGAAGAGACAAATATGCACAATACTGTACATTAACATGGCAATCTGGAGCAGACGAGCAGCCGGACAAACCATCCTCATCCTCCTCAACGAAGCATCTCGGGGTGTGTACTGTCTTTTGTAAGCCGCCGTTTATGTGAGGATAGTTTTATTTCATTTATGCATGCAGTCGTGTGTGTGTGTGTGTGTGTGTGTGTGTGAGAGAGAGCGAGAGATAAGATTGCAGTGATAAAACGCTATGGATTAGAAGCTAATGTAGCACCAGAGAACGCGGGAAAAGACTAATCTCACATGTTCATAACATCACCACAAGCAACAAGCACGGTAACATGCGCACGCAACCTAGATCTCTATGGCATGCACTGTTATGATGTATATGCTACCTCAAATCTATAGATCATGCAGGAAAGGACACTGAATTCATTTTAGTTTTTTAAATGGGAAAAGCATGGTTGCGCAATTTGTGACCCCTCGTCCAAACAGGTTACTGTCAGAACTAACTGATTAATATTTTAGCCCATAATAAGGCACACACCCAGTTTGCATTACCTATCTTTGAGATCGGTCATAGGAAAGGTATCTGGTTATGAAATGTTCTTTTATTAATAATAGACACTTTATGCTGTTTCCTAAAACTGTGTGCCTACCCATTATGTTATGTGTGAACCTTGGATGTGATTTATCTCACTAGCCCTGCTGCTGTTTGGACTCTTTTTCTTATTGCTAGTGACACGCAGACTCATCTTGCATATCCTGCAGTCCTGCTGAGTCTCATGAGGACAGGATGGGCCGTGGTGCTGGATATTAAATGCCCAACAGCATGATCTTAACTAAGTAAACTCAGGAAAAGAAACTTGAGAGACACATTATGCAGTCCGATGCTTTCCGTCAGGATCCATAATGCTCGTACTCCTATCGGTAAACATACACTTATCATTCTGTCATCACACTTGACAGAGCAGAATGTAATCTCCATATATTCCACATTATTATTTTTTACATCAAGTCCATGGATGCAGTTTATGTTGGAATGAGAGTATAAGGTAAGGTGCATTCTTAGTCACGATTTCATTTCAGAAGTTGGGGTTTTGTCTATCTGGGTAATTCTGGCATTTATTGACATTTGATTTTAGATGATTCGGGAAAAAAAAAAAAAATCCACTTCAGGCCATTTGATGCCCACGGTGTTGCATCAAATGTCATGTGTAGCCTGACATCATAAGTTGTGTCAAGACCTCAGGCAGTTCCAATTTAAAAAAGTGTCTCACCTCACACCGGTTGTATTAGGGATGAGTCAGTGAAGTGTCACATTCATTCCTGAGTGCTACCCCGGTGTTGTTTGATGTCTTTCTGTATATGAAAAAATCGAACTTTCTATGCGTGTACAAACATGATAAAATACCTGGGAAAAGAAATAAAAAAAGTTGCACACTCCATTATTTCTCTAAACCACCTTTAGCTTTGACTGCGGCACACATTCACCATGGCATTATATTTCCATTCAGAATTGCATACATTTTTGGACAGTGATGGCTCAGTTAGTTAAGGCTATGGGTTTCCATTTAAATTGTAGGGATTTATCTATATTTTTATCTCATTACTGTATATATTTGAGGGTTAAGGGCCTTGCTTAAGGGCGCAACTTGGTGGTCGCGGGGTTTGAACTTGGGACCTTCCAAACCGTGGTCCAATGCCTTAACCACTGAGGTTACCCTGGGTTACTACCTGGATGTTCGGGGGTCAAGCCTCAGCACCACCAAGCTGCCATTGTTGGGCCCTTGAGCAAGACCCTTAATCCTATCTGCTTCAGAGATGTTGTATCCTGGCTGACCCTGCTTTCTGACCCCAGCTTCCTAACTGGGATATGCAAAAAAAAAAAAAAAAATGTGATAAATAATTGAATCTAAATCTTTATCTTGAACCATTCTGCAAAGTCTTTCTCAGCACATTATACACTTTCGTTATGCAGGGTTAAGGTCAGGACAGTGGTGGTAAATTCAGGTGCGAAAATGCTTCCAGAACTACTCTTTCATAATTTAAGCCTGATAAATCTTGGCATTGTTCTGGAATAGGGTCAATTTGGGTCAATCTGAGCACTTTTGACTAGGGATGCACCGATACCGGTATCGGGTATCGGCCTCGATACCACATTTTCTAAAGTACTTGTACTCGTTAAAAG
>JAQMYG010000020.1:10901567-10918048 GCA_030014215.1 Clariallabes teugelsi
TCTAAAGAAGTCTTTTTAAACCCTAGTATCTATACTTCTACTCAAGTAATGAATGTGAATACTTTTGACACCACTGACAGTTATAGAGGTACTAAAAATATACAACTCATGATCCTCCTCTTTGTTCTTTTGACATTACTTTATAATTTTCAAACAGGATCTGTCATAAATCGTTAGTGTACTGTATGTTGATCAGGTCTGTTCACAAGGATGAATGCGACACTTAAGTACAGAAGTACAGTGGGTACATTATTTTTTCCCCCAGATTTTCTCCTTAATTTAGTCGTGTCCAATTCCTCCCCACCACTAGGGGGCTCCACATTAACGCTACTACGACCACTCAATTGGGAGTGCTGCAGACTATCACGTGTTTCCTCCAAACCACATGACATCACTGACTGCATCTTTTCAAACTGCTCATTCGTGCACTGTTGGGGGCGGCGTAACACTCTCGGAGGACAGCGCTATCTGCTTCATCCACTTACGCGAGCTCACTGCGAGAGGCTACAGCAACCAGAGGCTACATCGAACTCCGGATGATAGTGCGAGCACTTTACCACTGCGCCACTTGGGGGCACTTTTTTATTTTTAATCTTTCCATTATTATCTAAGGATAAGGGTTTATTCATGCTATGTATATAGGAATAATAGAGCTTACAAACAACAGATTTATAAGAATCAGGAATTCATCAAACCCATAGTTGCCAGTTTGCTGCTGCGAAATCTTCTGAAAAGTCTGACCTGACGCTGAAAACTGGCACAAGAAAAACAGACATTCAAGTGCATACAGTATGGTCTAGATTTAGATTTACCTCATAAACTGTTATTTTCTTTTAATAACCCTATAATAAATAGTGTAGCTTAGCTTTCTATACACAAAAACACGCCGGGTGTTGTTTGGGTTTCCATAGAAACTCATTTCTGTGTCCAAGGAGATTAAAAGCTCGAAATCGTCATCTGGTAATTACTGTAATTTCAGCATGATGTGAAAGCACGGTTAGTATTAGCATAACACAGTGAAAAGAGGTCCTTTTTAACATGATATAGCTCTATACATCTTAGAATGCTCACCTTCATCATTGGTTTTAAAAGAAGGATTTCTTTCATTGTTCTTTAAGGGTTCGTTGGAATATTACGGTTTCTAACTTTCCGAAACAGTGTTCTGTATATATTCCCTCTGACGTCCCAGACAAGTTACACTGTTTTTATACACTATTTGAAGTTACATACTGTATTAGCAACTAAACCAAGCCGTTGTCTTTGTTAGAAAAGCTCTACATGGCCCAATAGGTCATTGATATGTTTATATGATATGTCTCTTTATTGCTGGTTTTTGTGCTGTCCTACACTTTTCCCAGTAATTTATTTCTCTCCTATAAATACCATGAGTGACATTTTGTGCTTTTCTTGTGCTCTATCCTTAGCCCCCCCTACTGTCAGGATCGTGCACTCAGGCCATGCATGTAACGTGGAGGAGGAGCGCTACACAGAGAGAGTGTACACTATTCGGGAGGGTGAGACCCTGGAGCTCACGTGCCTAGTGACTGGACATCCACGACCACAGGTGAGCCGCCTTTACTCACCAACCACATCTTCCGCAGCTGTTATACCTGTATCCATATTTAAAGGATTTCCATCTGGATACAGTTTTGGCATAATTCAGATATTTTATCTCACATAAATAGAGCGAACTCACAGTTTCCGTCTAACAGATTTCCAAAAACACTAAACATAAACACAAGCGCTAGAGGGTCTTTCTATACTGCATTCCTCTGCCAAAATCAATCCCTGGATGTAAAACTGCACTCAATCTCTCCCAGCTGTCCCCCTTCACATCTGCAACCACTGCCAAATCTGGGCAATTAAGATTTTAAGGTAAATGGAGGTGTCAGTTTTATTTATGAATATTTGAAATGAGCCAGGCATAGTTGTAGTACTCATCATCTCCCAAGTTCCCCCAGGAGAGGCAGAGTGCTGCTGGGAGAAATGGCTCTGCACGCTAATCCATTCTGCTGCACTGGGTTTGCTCCTCACATATTTCCCAGTTGACCGTGGCCACAAAACGAACCGGATAAACACCACTAACCCAGAATAAATCCATTTGCTGGAGCCAAGTCGAGCGGAAGAGTTACTTCTGGAGCTTAGTTGACACGTGAGCAGTTGTTAGAATGGTCTTCACAGATCATCTGGCAAGGGATCCTTTGGGTGCTGTGTGTTATGGGATGGGGCCTCCATGGACCAGACTTGTTTATCCGACGCATCCCATGGGATCTTAATGGGATTGGGATCTGGGGAGCTTGGAGGCCGGGGCGGCAGCCTTGGTCTCTTTGTGCAGTGGGCTGTGGTGCACTGGGTGTTTCCATTGTGGTCAACATTCACTTATTTGGGAATTTGTGCTGCATTGGCCCTTTTTTTTTTTTGTGAGATCAGACTATATGTCTCACGGGCATGGGTGAGCCTTGGGTGCCCATGATCCTGTCACCAATTTGCAGATGTATAGTTGGTGATGAATGTTGTTCAGTTCATGTGTCAGTGGTCATAATCTTATATAATCGTATATACTGTATGTCCAAGTCCATTACGAAACATATATAACATATATACAGTAAGATGAGTGCTGCAGGCAACTAATCATCCAGGCTGCATTCTGTTGTGGTGAAGTGTCTGAATCATTCATGTGTGCTCCTATTTTTATTACCAGTCCTCTCTGTAATGAAGGACACATCAGATGCATTATGGTATGAGTAAAAAAGTGATGTTATGTGAAATCCATTTCAAGAACTATCTACAGTACTTCACATCGGGACAACAGCATGGAGTTTTTCAAGGGTAAAGGCCCGATCTGATCTTCACTTATCGATGATGATTTATTGAACAAAACATAATAAATTAAATGAAAATCATGTTTATTATTCAGTGCATATCAAAATTATATAATGGAAAAAAAGTGAAATGCATATATTCTAGATTCGTTACACATACAGTGAAATAGTTCAAGCCTTTTTTTGTTTCAATTTTGATGATTATGACTTATACTGTAGCTCCACTATCTCAAAATATTAGAGTGTAAAAAAGGATTCACAATACAGAAATGTCCAACATCTAAAAAGTAGTTTAGTTGTGGTGTTGTAGTGACAGTAGGTTTAATACTTGAATCCTAAAATTTTTAAGCCGAAGAAAACAAATTGCAACCTTAAATAATAATTTTATACAGTATCAATCCGTGTACTAATGTTTCCAATCATTATTCATATGGTAATTATGCTAATCTTGTAGTGTATCATCAAAAATCACAATGATCCCCAATCAACACTTAGACAATTAGAGAAAATATCTACATAACATTCCTAAAACAAAATGAGCTAATCTTCTTAAATAAAGAGTGGTGGAGTGGTAAAATGCCCACCCTATCATCTGGAGATCGCGAGTTTGATTCCTGGGTGATGCTGTAAATAAATAAAAATACAGGTAAATTCAAAAAGTATTTATTCAATTGTTTTTCAATTTTAAATTCACTGAACTCATGCTTAAAATGATTATATTATAATATATAAGACTTCTTTTTGGAAATAAACTAAATTATCTGCAATTGTAGGCTTCTAATTAGTCATTACATATACAAAAAGGGTCAATGTTCTTATATGTTCTCAACTCTTCATTGATTGATTGAGAGATTATTTCGAACAAAAAAATTAAGACTTGACCAATAGGTTGTTTTTGTACGGAGCATAATTGGTTAGATTAAATAAATGAAATAAGACCTTTTGAGTGTCTTGGGAACTGACTCTGCCCATTTACCTTAATTAATATTTAATATGCCTTTGATCAATATACACCCCATTAATTTGTACACACTTGCCCTGGTTTAAAGATATCGACTCTTATATTTCATTTAAAAATGAGAAAAATCGCAAATTAGTTTCGATGCTGCAATATTTTCTTTTCTGAGATGTATCTTCTCCGTTCCACGTGGTGGTGGTTTCTTGTTTTTGCTGTCTCTCATTTTAATTAAGATTTGAAGAAGTGGTGGAGGGATCATTAGTATTGTTCTGTGAAATTAAGATAATATCAGACAGGATGAGGCTTCTGGCTGTTCACCCAGTGCACAGAACTCAGCCAATCACATCTAGTGTTCCACTGGGAGGCAGCATTTTTTCACCGTATGTTACACACTGTACTGTAAACATGGGCTTCGCCAAAGTTAACACAAAAGTTGGCATAACTTTTTTGAATTGACAGGTCGTTCAAATTGCACACGTTGGTAGAGTAACTCTTCCTCTATATAAAAGTACCACTCAACATACTGTAGTCTCCATCACAAGCAATGCGATTGCAGCCATGTTGAACCCAACTCTCAAATCCTCTTTGAAAATCCCCTTTGTCGGAGTTGATGGTCTCCCACTGCACTACAGAATGTTACAGAGATGACATCATTGACCAGAGCAATGTGCTCAGATGAATGAAGGAGGTTAAAGAAGGGGAAACCAGCACTGAAGACAAAACACACAGTGGGAGACCATCAACCGCAACAAAAGGGATTTTCAAAGAGGATTCGAGAGTTGGGTTCAACAATGGCGCAAATGTATCACTTGCATGGACTGCAAGTAGTTTTATTGATTGTGTGTGTGTGTGTGTGTGTGTGTGTGTGTGTGTGTCCATGGTGCCCTATATTGAACTGGCATTTCATTCAGGTTGTACTGAATGAATTGTAAGATGGTTTCGGTATTTGTTCCCTGTTCACATGTATGAAATCTGTTTTACATTTATAGACACACTTGTTTCACATTTCTATTGAAATCCAATTTCTGGCTGAACATGTAAGAAAAGACCAGCAAACCACTTTAACATTGACTGAACAATCACTCGTTATTATTTGTCATAAAAAATAAAAGCAAGGTTTTATTTTAATCATTAAAAATAAGTATTACATTTTGCTGTATTTAAGATAGGTACTAACACCCACCTGACATGCCATGAGCAGTGTTTCATTTTTTAATCACTGTGTGTCTCAGTCACAGAGGACAGCTCCGACACTGCGCTTTCTCATTCATGTCGGAATAAAAGTGAGCATTGTATGAAAACACAGATTGTAAAATTGTATTTATAATAATATTGATGGAACAGAAAAGCATTTGTCCTATAATGTTCCCTTCACATTTATGAATGTATATAAATATATTTTCAAAATAGTTTTGTATTACACCAATCGGTCATAATAAATATATCATAAATAACACCTTTAGCATTGATTATCAATTATATCAACAAACTGGTGACAAGATTATGGGCAGCCAAGGCTCATCTATGCCCGTTAGCCGTTTGGTCTGATCCCACAGAAAAAAAAGGCAAATCAACACAACTTGCAGAAAAGGCTGGCCACAGGTTAAAGGCAGCAGAACACCCAGTGAACCACAGCCTGTCTCTTATGGGCTCAACAGGCAAAGAGCCCAAGGCTGCTGACCTGGCCTCCAAACCACCCCGTCTGATTGAGCACCCATGGGATGTGCCAAACAAACAAATCCGACCCATGGAGGGCCCCATTGCGCAACCCAGAGCACCTGCTGCCAACTTGTCAGTGCCAAACATAACAGGACACCCCCCAGACGTCTTGTGGAGTCATGCCTTAATCATGGACTTAATGTTTTGCATCATAATATAATGGCTGATTGCTGTATATATTATATGTAATGTGTTGTTTTCTCATGCTAAATCGACATCATAAGAATTAGAACCTGTAATTGTTTTCATTAATAGCCAATCAGTAAGCTGTAAAGCAGAGCAAAACAAACAAACAAACAAACAAACAAACAAATAAACAAACAAAAAACTTTGTAATTAATTGTGTGATTAATTAATCAACTAGTATATGAAAAGCCACATATTTACTTCCTCAATTAGAGATCAGCCAAGCACATTCTGTTTATTAATGAATCTATATTTGAAAAAAGGCCAAACCTCTTTTTTTTTTTTTTTTTTTTTTTTTTGTACAAAGAGTACCAAATGTCCAGAACCTTTTTTTTTTCTTTGTGGATAGAAATCCAAGAAGAAAGAAAAGACCGAAGACATCTGTACAGTAGTTGAACAGTAGTAGGAAGTGTCTCTGGTATCGTCTGCTAAGTAAAGACATTTATAGAACTTAAACGAATGAGGATTAGGATTTCGACCAAGGTGTGGATGTAAAACTCAGGGTCACCTCTGATGCTATCAGACAAGTTATTCCAAGGCTGGAATGTTAACTGTGGTAATCAGTTTCCCAATACCTTCAATTGTGCTTAGCAGGGCAGCGGAAAACATGTTACTACTCCGACAGCAAGTCAGTACTTACTAAGGCTCTCCTGAGGACAGCTGGCACTAGAGCTATGGGTGTTGATTAGAACCATGGTAGGCGCTAGTCTTGCTCAATTTTGCTGGCCTCAATTCTCAGGAAATGATGACAGTGTTCATCAGTAGAGCACAACAGTAGGACAGATAAAAGCCTTTTTAAAAGCAGTGGGATGGCAAAGAAGTGGCAGATGAGAGTAAGACATAGTAGTTATTATCCACTTTTAAATTCCAGTTGGGACCATACTCTAGTTGGTAAGGCCCCGAAATTATGTCCAAAACAGTGCATAACCTAAATATGACGTCTTGTTCAGATTTTGTTATTGGGAAGACAATATTAGGAATGTCTGTTCACTTTGTCATTTTAAGTAGTTGATGGGCCATTTTAATGCCAGTCCATTAAATAAAGCCAAGTTGGAAAATATTATTAAAGATAACAGCAGATTTGGTAATATGTGGGCACTGGACCAACAACTAGTGCAGAAGGAATGGCCCATTATATTCATCAGCATAGCAGCCATTAAAAGTCGAGGGAGACTTATTTTCCTGCATTCATGTGAATAATTGCATCAGTAGCATGTTCAGCACATGCACCATTTGTGCTCCAAATAGAGCTGTGGCTGGCATTTTTACTAGCATCTAATTCTTTTGTTTGTTTTTCAATATGCTGCCACAATTAGTCAGACTCCCTTAGGTGGTCAGTCTTAGATGGAGCTTCTGGATTCTGGCCAATGCCTCTGCGGCAGCTTGCACTGCAAGCTGTGGCCTTTTTCAGTGCACTGGGAAGACGTACTAAAACAAATTTAAAACTGAACAAAAAACAGTATTTTGTTTAAAAATTTTTGTTTTTAAAGAAAATAAGTGAATAACCTATATTTCCACCTGTTCCAACCACTCAGCATTCAGCATCACCAGTATACTGATCACCAGCCTGATCATCTGCACCTGTTCCTGACTGGTTCACGCCTTAAGTTGGATGTTTTTTTTTTATTCCTCTGAACATTCCTCTGAAACTGCCACGGTACAGGGACTGGACTGAAAATGAGAGCCAGGAACCTGCCAAAAATGTGAACTCAAAGTCCCTCAAGAAGCCTCGAGAACTATTTCTGAAGACTAGATTAAATACAAGAAAGTCTGCATACCTCAGCATACGAATGCCCCACTTTGGAATTTTTGTCTTAAGAACTAAAGTTTAGCAAGAAATTTGCCTCGGCAAGCAACGCATTTTTGGCATACGAGCGACCCAGTTGGTCGCGTGTACTTCCAGTCGCTACATACTTCTGGTTGTACTTTATTTTTTTTGTGTGTAGCTTGTTTTTTTGGCATTTTGTACAAGATTTAGTAAATACATAGCGGCATGGGTCTCAAGAATGTTAGCCATGCTGCTAGCAAGAAGAAAAGTTGGTGCCGAGAGCAATCATAAATTAAGGTTAAGTGAGGTTTAATGTCTATTTATTTCAGATTTTACTTCATTTACATGACTTTTCTAAATGTTTTGATTGTTTTTATATGCAAAAATCTAATCATAGTGTTTGAAATTGGTAATATTGGTAATATTTTGTGTGGCTGGAACGTATTATCTGCATTTACATTATTTCCTATAGGGAAATGCGTTTCGCAAAACGAAATTCTGCCTTAAGAACAGTGAGAACTGTATGCTGAGGTACGGCTGTATACAGGTTTAATCAGGTAAAGTGTTCTATTATGATGTTATTCTGGCATCGCCTGGTTACACAGTCAGGAAGAGTTATAACTGTTATAAGATTTCATCTATTGTGCTCAGCAGGGCATCAGAACATACTACCGTATCAGCGGGTCAGAGGAAGGAGCTAAGGCTCTCCTGAGGGCAGCTCGAGTAAGTGCTAGGGGTGTTGATTAGAATCACAGTAGGAGCTAGTCTAGCCTCTGTTTGCTGGCCTCTGTTTAGACGAGTTGGTCATAGAAAGGTTGTTGTTATTTCCTGCACATACCAGCAACATGCCTCCTCAGAGATTAGACAGGATGTACAGTATTAGAATTCAGTGTTCAAGTTTGTGCTGTGAATCTCAGCACAGGTGCTCTAATGAATTTAGATCAGGTAACGGGGAGAGTCAATAAAGTACATTGAAATGTACTTGGCACCATTTTGAAAAAAGGAAAAGTGCGTTGTGACATGCTGGGATAAAAGGGATAGACTTGGTCAAAAAGTTATGTTCAAGTAGGATGTGGTGTTCAAATGCACAACTGGTATTTATAGGTCCAAAATGTGCCAAGTCAACATTCCGCGCATCATTAAACCACCTCCACCAGTCTGTGTAACAGGGAGCAGGTTACAGTAGGTCCATGTATTCTCCATCTGCTGTTGATGCCAAATTTTGACCTGAGCAACAGCATTCTGTAACAAAAGTCACGATTTATCAGATCAGGACATGCTTTGGCTTTCAGCTGTCCAGTTATTGTGAATCTGTAAACACTACAGCCTGTTTGTGGTTGACAGGAGTGAAAGCTGATATGGTCTTCTGCTGTTTCAGTGTCATTTACAAGAAAGCAAATTATTTACTTATTGTATAAATGCAACATTGGAGGCTTGGCGGTTTAGTGATTAGCACTGTCGCCTTGCACCTCCAGGTCCTGGGTTTGGTTCCCGCATTAAGTCTGTGTGCAAGGGGTTTGCATGGTGGATTTTATCCCGTGTCCTCCCACAGTCCAAAGACATGCAGATTAGGCTAATTGGTGTTTCCAAATTGCCTGTGGTTGTATAAAAGGTAATAAAATACAATGGTCACCATTGGCCTCTATGGTCCCTAGTTGGACCTCAGGGGTTCCTAAGGGGTTCCATTACACATAAACACATTTTAATCGGTATTAAACATACTAGACATGGTGTAGTCGCACTGACATTTTCAGAATCATCACACGAATAACAATAGAAAACAAAGTCACTGTGTTAATGAACAAACATGATAATCTTAATGATTAATTCCTTTATTCCTTTTAATCAGCTGCTTAACTCTGGTCAGAGTAGCGGTGGATCCAAAGTCGCAATGCTCAATACACACACACCACACACACACACAGAAATTGACACCTAGGGACAATACACACGCAGTCACTGATCCACCTACTGGTGTGTTATTAGGAGGCGGGACCTCTCAAACAATTGTGCCCATTAACTGTCATGTGCTTTGTGTGACATCTTGTTTCTTAGATCAAGTCTCTTGTCAGTCTACAGAATATTTAATGGAGCAGTCTTACTTTATGCTGGCTGGCAAATCCTTATCTGCGTCATTCCTGGAAAATGACCGACTAGACAGTACTTACCAGCTCTTTCTTTCTATACAGTGGTTATTTTATCCCAACATTTAAAAAATACAACCTGTAATATTGCAAGATGATATTTTTTGACAGTAATTGATCATCAACAGATTCCACACCAGTCAGTCAAGGATCCTCCTGTATTTGTCCTCAGTTTGTGTTTTTGACTTTTATGTTAAAACTTCAATTCCCATCATGCACTTTGCCATATCTACTTGCATTCAACTGAACTTTGATTAGCTTGTCTATTTAAAATCGGTGTTTCAGTTAGGTCTTGGCTACATTCCGTTCCACAGTGTACTTCCAAGTGTGCTCCATACCTGTACTTCATGCTCCCTGTGCAGTTAAGGAAATTTCCCTCAACAAAGCTCCACCATTTGAGACACCCTGCAACGTCACCAGTGAAGACGTCACTTCCTCTCTGCATTACCATTGTAACATAATGAAGTGATGACCCAAGCTGCGTTCCATTCCGAAGTGTACTTCACAGGGTGCTCCCTACTCCCTACTCCAGCTGCAGAGAATGTTGGTGTAGGGAACTTCCCTCGACAAAACTCCACCATTCGGAACATCCTGCGAAGTCACCAGCGCAGACGCCACTTCCTCCGTGTGTTACCATGGTAACATAAGCCCCTCGGATACCTGTCGCTGCTTTCACACTACAGACATTAGATACTGAATATTTATAGAAACAAAAACTGATACCATTATAAAACATACTGTAATTGTGAATAAATTATTGATAATAATAATTGATAATTGAGATTTTTTATTATTGTTTTTTTTTTTTTTTTTTTTTACAAATTACTAGCCTATATAATACTAAGGATTTCTTGATTAAATTAAAATGTAAACGTTTGTCCTTTTAATATAATGTCGTCCTCGATAATAATGATAATAATACATAAATCCTTTTTCAAGCTCCATTTTTCACGCTCCAGCGAGATGGAATGACTTGTGGGAAATTTTTCATTCCCTTTTTCCGGTGAAGTGAAGACCCGGTGTTCACTCGTTCCCTACACCGTTCGCAGTTCCCTTTGAACTGATGCATTTTTCGCTCCCTGCGGTTTGGAATCACACTTAAGATGGCTGAACACCTTGTGAAGTATACTTCGCAGGGCACTTCAGGCCGATCGGAACGCACCTCCATTGTTCACTTGTCCCATAGACCATTTACAGTTCCATTTGAAGAGAGCAGCTTCGCTCCCTGTGGTTTGGAATCGCATTTATCGTGGCTCCCTGTGCAGTGTACTTCGTAGGGAACTTCAGTCTGACAGGATTTCACCCCTTGTCTTGTGTCTTACCATTAATGTGAGGCTACAGTTTCGAGCCATTAGTCATAGTCTAGTCTTAGTCCTAGATTTCATATTCATGTTTAAATTTTGTATTTGTTTTGTTTACAAGGTTTTCACCCCATTTTACTAAACCACCATTTGCACTCACGTCCTCCAACCGTGACGAATGTCTGTCGGGAAACACTGTGTCTGCATCCCCAAGATCAACAGTTTGGATGAGGAGAGCAGCTTGCATCTTTACTTCACTTTGCAGTACTTCCAAACATATAATGTCTTAAAGGTCTTACAACATAAATGTCTTGTTACAAAACATGAATGGAATCTTTAGTTAAGAAAATGAAACGATGTTGATTATCAGGACTGCCAACACATACAGAAGTTTAAAATGAGTTATAGCCAATATCGTCACTGTCCTGACTTCAGTTTTGAAAGAATTCCTTTTTTTTTTTTTTTTTTGGAAAGAAAACTAAATTGAATGGGAATGGGAATGAAATGGAAATTCCACTAACTGGCAGCTGCGATTGGCTTGTAACCACTTTACCTTGGTCACGCATGTCTGGCCCAGACGTCCTTCATTTCCCTTTCGGCATCGCTGCAGCAATGCTCTGCTCATATGCTGGTTGCAGCCTACAGTACACACCTTCAGATCCAGATGTGATACAAAGCTTAACTGGAGATACAGGGTAAGATTGGACAATAGCATATTGCACACAATCTTTTTATTTATTTACTTATTTGTTTTTAGCAATTTTGTTCCTTATTTCTATAAATTTTATTGAGCATGTAAAAAAAATAATAAAAAAAAAGTTTGTATGTCAGCCCTGTTAGTCATATGTACACTTACATAATAAGGAATAAGGGTCACAGAATAAGGACCATCTGTGTTCTGTCCATCTCTCTCTTCATCTAATGTTTGAGGGCATAGTGCAACGACGCTGCAGCACTCTGGGTAAACACCCCGCGTGCGTCCCTGTTTCGATTGTCGGCCAGGTTCAAGCAGTGGAGAGCAGCGGGTCAGTGGACAGCAATTAGTGGACACAGAGGGTAGAGCTCACACAGCTCGGTGCTGCTGGCTCAAGAGCAAACATGGCTACAAAGCCGTTAAGTCAGTCTCTGCAGCTGCCTATGCAGCGAACGAACACTCCTTTCTTTCCCTCTCGCTCTGTGGACCATCACAGCCATCTTGAAATTTTTCAGCTGGTCTCTTTTTCAGACACCCGTTGTAAACACGTTCAGCCAGCCAAAGTTATGCCGAGGCTCGTGATGACAAGAATGTGTGAAATCCCGTGCCATGTTCCCACTAATAGCAGGCAATGGTGTGAGTAAACCAAGTCATTGTTTATTCTCTGATAATTGCAACTTGGCCAGAAATGTTTTTTGTTGGCCATGTTTTTAGTATTAATTTCTTTTTATTTTGATGTTTGAATTTAGCAAATTTCAATTTGGCTTTCCTGTACTTTGTTAATTGCAGTTAGTTTTTACAACAGTTGTGAAAGGCACAGGATAAAGTACAGTCACAGGAATTTTTTAATTGGAAAAAAAAAAATAATTAGAGCATTACACTATAACGGTAGTAACAGGGAGCAGGGGAAGCTCGGTGGTTAAGGTGTCGGACTACAGAGCAGAAGGTCCCATGTTTAAACCCCAGCACCACCAATTTGCCACTGTTGGGACCTTGAGCAAGTCCCTTAGCGCCTCAACTGCTTGGATGTAATGGAATAAAATGAAAGCATCTGTATGGCAGAAATCTCTGCCTAATTTATTAATACAAAGAAATAACATTTTGTAATAAAATAAGTATGCCTTTTTTATAGTAAGTTCTTTAATTCTAAGTCAAATATACTCCCTGTTTAAATTAGATTAATACATCCGGCGCATATCTGTTCATAACATCACTTTTACTCAACATTATGATTTTAGCACATACCTGTACCACTGAGCTCTCTGTTCGGGTATTTTACACGTCCTCACCTCGGACTGCTGCGGTTATGTTTGCACTAACGACCCGTGTTTTATCTCATCGTGGCACTTCACATTACTTCTTTAATTAGCACCACAGTTTTGGAACATATCAGCCAAACTGGTTTTAATCTTCCCACATGAAGAATAAGCATACATTGATCTGTCCATACATCTTTGAAGGTTCATTTTTCATAGCGTACTTGCCTTTTTTGGAGTAAGCCATGCTGTGTCGCGTGTTCATTTCTGTTTCGTGAGGTTTTTTTATGCCTTGTAGGTGTCTTGCGCATACTTGCGTGTACATTATCTTCGGTAAACTATCAAATTGATTTGCTCTGTTGAGTGACGCGCATAGCCACACCCTTGAGGGGAAAAAGCACTACAATATATTCGTCCCAAAAAAACGCGCTGGCTGCTGAGACGTACTGCAATCTGGGACATACTGTAACAGCTCATAACGTTTCTTCCACTCAACATTTTGGTTTAATTTATGGCACAGGTTTAACTTTACCGACATACAAACATATTTACAGACAGATGTTTTTCTGAGAGTGGTTTCTGGTCCTCAAATGTATAAAACAGAAGAACATCATTGCAAGAGTGAGTTCTGAACAATGTACAGACAAAAACCTTCTTTTATTTATATAGATTCTAATAAAAAAAAAAAAGACTGTATATTGCTTACTAATAAAAGATTTGGTTTGATCCTATGTGAGTAAATAGTTTCTCCTAAGTTTTGGTTTTTTTTTGCTGTGTGCCCAGTTTTTCAGGTGCAGAGCAGGTGTTTCTGGTATAAATTGGCTAGGAAGGCCAAATTGCAAAGTTAAAAAAGACATGAACATAGGATTTCATTTCTGGCATCCATTTGCTGTTAACAGATGTTTTAAGACAGGACTTTCGGGTAACAAAGCACAACAGCACCACCAGTGGTTAAAAGAGGAAATGCACAGAATGTTATAAAGAAATAAGACTGGGCTTGATTTCTTTCCAGATTGAAGGAGTGTATCAGTAGCAGCTATGTCAGGTAATTACGCAGAGTAAAACACCCCCTAAATTTCATCTTTACGTAGGTCGAAAGGGTATTTTTCAGCCCACTGACATATCTGTAACATCTGAAACTGCTGTGCTTTTTTTTTTTGTCCTTGAGAATATGAAGCAGAAAATAGACTAAGCACATGGTGTCTCAATGCAAATTATTTTTTTCTGCCTTTGTGTTTGGAGTAGACACAGCATGGATGCAACGGAGTATTATGGACTTGACCCATTTAAAATATTATCATGAATGCAGCTGCTTATCTGCTTTTAAGTGTGTGAAAGCATCATTATGCCATTGATGAGATGAGATGATATAATGCATTGCTCATGTTGTTCAGTTAAGTTTGTCAATCTACAGCATTAACAGATTTGAGTTTTTAGCCGTCTTATCTAATATTACAACCTGCCATTACTGTGTCTGGGAGTACTTCACTCTGGATAAACCCTGGATCAATTCTGAGCACAATAAATCACGCGTATACATGAATGATTTTTTTTCTTTATCTTTTTTTTTTAATCTCATATTAGAGATTTCAACTTACAGTGGCTTTGCCGTAGTATTTCTGGCTTCACTTGTCACATTGCACACCTTCTTTGGGACAGTGTTGCTGTTAGAAAAGCAGTGTGTGACCTTTGGTAAGGAATAATCTCAGTGGGTTGTAGAAGAGATTTACTCACAGTTCGTGTCTTGGCATGTGTAGACAGCATCACTGAAGCCACACGCAGCATATCAATTAGCTGTCCTACTGACAATGTTTTCATCTTTCTTGTCAAACCCCCAGAGTCCCCCGGCTGTGGACGATACATGAACAGTGGTTGATATATCGTTTTAGCTGTATTTCAACTCTGCTGAGAGATAAACATGCTTGGATTGTTCACTTTAATTCAAATGAATTGAATTCAAGTCTGATTGCGACAGTTATGAAAATACCTTCAAGGCCAGATGTTTAGTGAGCAACTAGACCACTGCCTTTAACCCATAAAACACAGAGCATTTTTAGTTTTTTTTATTTTTAAATTACCATGTTTAATGTTTTATATAATTTTTTTCAGCACAAAAAAAAAGAATTTTAACAAACCACAGTATGAATACATGACTGAGCAGAAAGAAAAGTTATTACGCCTCTTTTAATTCTATGTGTTTTTTTGTGTCAAAACATAATTTAAAACTATCTCGTCTTAATATTAGGCACAATATTAACACATGAATAACAACATACTGTATAACTTTTTTTTACTGTGTTATTATGTATTTAACAAAAATAAAACCAAAAACATGTGGGCGATACTAAGTGCTGCTGCTTCCACAGGATTTAAGATGGTAAGTTGCCAGACTTAAGCGTAACAGAACGCTCACTAAAATCACAGCTGACTGTTCATCACGTCTTCTTCCGCTTTGTGGGTGACGTAAGCGCTTCTTCTTCGTCTATGTTTATGGTGGCATGCATCCGGAAGTGCGCTGTGTCACGCCAAACAAATAATTGCGCAAAAAACACAACGCAAGCTTTTAATATTAATTAAAAGAAGCTTTGAGGCAGAAGATTTTGCCTCGATCATTTTTTGTAATCGAATTACTCAAGTTACTCAAGGAATCATTTCAGCCCTAAAAAATATATAACATATAAAATATAAAAGCAGAAGTTTTGGCAGTTTGCTGGTCAGGAGTATTCAGGTGTGTCTTTACATAATGCCAAGAAGGAAAGATACTGTATGAGCAATGGTCTTAGCGAAGCAATTGTTGCAAATCAACCTGGAGAAGGTTAGAAAAACATTTCCAAACAATTTAGGATTCACCGATTTGAAGTGAGAAAGATTATTCACAAGTGAAAAGCATTCAAAACATTTTGGACAATCTTCCCAGCTGCGGGCATCCTAGCACTTTTGTCCAAGGTCTGATTGTCTTTTTCTTCTCAAAGAAAAAAAAAAGAAAATGAAAAAAAAAAAAAAAAAAGAATTACATCTCAGACCCTAAAGGCCACATTGAGCATATTAAATGTTAATGCCCATGAGAGTTGCCACAAGGAAGCTTCTTCTGTCTAAAAAGAACACAAAAGCATGACTGAGGTTCGCAAAACTGCATCTAAAA
This sequence comes from Clariallabes teugelsi, assembly GCA_030014215.1. Lineage (NCBI taxonomy): Eukaryota > Metazoa > Chordata > Actinopteri > Siluriformes > Clariidae > Clariallabes > Clariallabes teugelsi. The sequence goes on from JAQMYG010000020.1 coordinate 10,917,558, forward strand.
GCTGAAGTCTTCTGACATCATTTCCTATGGACAGATAAGACCACAGTGGAGCTGTTTGCCCTTAATGCCCAGTGACATATTTGTGGAAAACCAAACAGCATTTCAGCAGAATCACCTCATACTCACTGTCAAGCACTGAGAGGAAGGGGAAATAATTTAAGCTTGTTTTGCAGCTACAGGACCTGGGCACCATGTAGTCAATCAGTGGTACATAAACTCATCTGTATACCAGAGTGTTCTAGCGGCAAATGTGAGGCCATCTGTCTGACAGCTAAAGCTTCGTCCAAATTGGGTCATGCAACAAGACAATGTTCCAAATCAAACCAGTAAATCTGACTTGCAGAAAAAATAAAATAATCAAGTTTGTGAAATGGCCTAGTCACAGTCCAGACCTCAGTCAAATTGAAATGCTGTGGATTAGGGTTGTTCCGATTCCGATACTGGTATCGGAAATGCTGCCGATACCACAAAAAAATCTGGCATCGGAATCG
>JAQMYG010000020.1:10918148-10936712 GCA_030014215.1 Clariallabes teugelsi
GTATCGGCCGATACCCTGAGCCCAAGTATCGGAATCGGTATCGGGAGGGAAAAAATGGTATCGGAACATCTCTACTGTGGATGGACCTTAAGGAAGCTGTGCAGAAGTGCAATGAACTGGAGCAATGTTGTAAAGCAGAATGGGCCAGGGCCTAAAGTCATACAAGAAACGATTACTGTACTTCAAGCTATTGCTGCTAAAAGTGGATCTACAGAACAAGCGATGGAATCATTGGCGTACTTCGTATTGCCCAAATATTTTTACTTACTTTACATACTTTTTGCCGTCATTTTTGTTGAACAAATAATTGCACAATGAAAAAAGTTACATGTTGTTCATCGGATGTTGTATTTGTCTAATACTAAGATCCGCCGCTGTCAGATTTTTTAAATTATGTTTTTACACAAGAAACATAGAGGTAAAAGAGGATTTACTAACATTTACTAACATGCATGTATCCCATATGGATAAATTTAAACATTTTTAAAAGTAATGATGATTTTGATGATAACTCCCCCATTGACACACACAAGCAGACATATAAGATGTTTCATTGATCAATATTGTGTTTCCGGCAGAAATCCGTGCCACTTCGGATTTATTAAGGGTTAAACACTACACAATCTTTTAAACCTTTTAAACTCCCAAAATTCAGGGATATAAAATGTGGAATGAAGAATGTAATTGTATTAAATGTAATATGATGTATTAAGCAAGTGAAAATTTAAAATTGAAAAAGACAGTAGTAAAAGAATATGCTCACGGATTTTTCAATCACGGATTGAAAAGTGAGGCATTGAAATAAACATGTTGAGTAAACCTACTGTAGTTGTATGGATCATATTAAAAACACGAAAGGGTTCATTTGAACAATGTGTCTTTCATTATTCAGGAACTTATAAAATAGCACTTGATCCAGCACATGTGTTTTTTATATTTTTTATTCGAAATTAGATTTAAGATTCTGCACAGTGACACAGTTGCATGCACAACTTAAAAGAAGACACAAGATGTAACATTGAAACTCCCAGACAGTGAGACTGGATTTAATAATGCTTAAATGATCGCTTGAATTGAGGACTGTTGATGACTGAGACACACCTATATTCAACAAACTCCACAATGAAGTTGTGGCTTGCACAACTTTTGCAGATCTGAATAGTGTTAGTTATCTCAGAGGTATCAGTACCCATGATCAAGATGCAATTTCAGTATCTTCACTATGCACACATAACTAAACTATGAATACTGTTCATAGTGAATAGGATTACTGGTATAAACACATGAAAGTCTTTATGTTTATTGTGCAGTTGTTAGGTCTACAGTTTCAAGGTGACACTGAAGCAAGGGTGAGATTCATGCATAAATAGCTTTTGGGAAATGTAAATATAGTATTCACATGGGATCGTCCACCATCACAAGCGCAAAAAGCTCCAAGAGCATCACGATCAATGGGGCATGTCTGCAAGGTGAGAAGAACCGCATCAGTTCATGATGTATTTTTTTTAAATAACTCAAATGTAATACTATATGTTAATTGACTTATTTGCAGATGTTTTTTTTAAGTCATCTGTATCTGTTTATCTATCGGCTCAAATTGGTTATAAGGTATTTTACACAAATCACATCCCAAACTTAACTGACATTGCATTTTTTATAGTTAGCTGTGTGTAGGAAGTTATTTACATAAATGAAGTGGTGAAAATGTAATAAAGTCTGATTACCTCATCTTACTGGCTTGTGTCTGTCTTGGTTCCTTCACTGCTTGGGCCAAAGAGGACATGAGCGTCCTTAGGAGTAATTTCTAATTTCCCCTTGGGATCAATAATTTCCCCTTGGGATCAATAAAGTGTAATCTTATTTAATGTTGGTACTTTTGTATATATACAGCAGAAGAAAGAGTACAAAGACACTGACTCAACTAAACGTACTGCTATTCTAGTAATAATTCATTTTGGTAAAATTAGTGATGAAGCAAAAGAGTTAAGCAAGATTAAATAAGATTAGGTTAAAAACTACTTGATTAACTACTTTACTGATGACCTTCTTTATGTCTACAACCAACTCAACTATTCTTATGTACTATATCTTATAAATGCATTTTTATCCAAGTCAGCCATACTGTAGTGAACATTACTGCAATGATCAAAAACGTAATACAGTCGTACCTCGGCAAACGAGTTTAATCTGAGTTCTCTAAGGCGAAATTTCATATTGCGCCAAACTGAAAGTGGCTAACTTTTCTTCCTGATATTGTTCCTGATAACATTTTTGGATTTCTTGGTCACGTTTTCACTAGATCTTGCACAAAATGCAAAAAAAAAAAAAAAAAAGACAAAAAAACTTAAACTCACTTTGCTTGGCTTTCCATTGATGCAAAAAAGTTTTGAACAGCTCCCAGACGTACACACAACTTTTCCAGTGATCAGTTCAGTTTCCTTTTTTTTTGGTTTACTTATTTGGCGAAAATGCTCCGTATGCTGAGACAAATTTCTCCAAAATTTTAGTTCTTAAGCCAAAAATTTGTTGGTTCAAATTAGCTGGATAACTAGTTTTTAGGGTTCAAATAGCTTGCTAGATTTTTATAACTAGCTAAAAAAATGACTGCTTTAAATAAGAAAATATTTAAAAGGCTTCGATTGGTTTATTACTGCAGTGATTGCAGTAAAGTTTAACGGGTAACACTTATTTTAACCCTAACTGATGCACTTCTCATTTCTTGTCACCCATATCAGAAGTCATACCCATGGTCATTGTAAAGATATTACTGTGTTTCAGAAGGTTCAAATTATTGCCCTGTATCAAGCAAATAAAATAACTAATGAGTTTGCTGAAATGAATGGAATTGCGTTTGGAACCCAGTGGGAAGTGGCAATAGGAAAACCTTAGTGAGGCTAATTGGGGGAAAAAAACTTCACCCATAAAGCCTTAAACATACAGATTGGAATTTGGAGCAATGGAAAAAGTCATGTGTTGTGCTGAGTGCAGATCAACCCTATTCCAGAGTGATGGGTGCATCAGGGTAAGAAGAGAAGCACATGAAACCATGTACCCATCATGCATAGTGCCAGCTGTACATGTCTCTGGAGGCAGTCAAAGCAGGTCGAGTAGCAAGTCAAAACAGTGCCATGGTGAACGCACATCATAATCAAAGCTAAAGGTGGTCCAACCAAATATTGCTGTGCAAATTTTATAAGTGTGCAAATTTTTTGTCAAGGCAATATAATTACCTATCTTTCAAGTAGAATGCAAATGCAGTTAAAATGTTTACTAAGCATGATTTAGGACAAAACAATACACAAAAGTGAGCAAGAACTTGGTCAAAAAGAAGCAGAAGGCCAGGGGATGTACAAACTGATTATCAAAGAGCAGACAAGGGGCAAAATCCAAAAAAGAGCAAAAACAACAACAACAAAAAAGAATAACCATAAACACACTCAATAAAGTGAGTATGAACCTCTGAGCATTTATTTTGCAATAATTATTGGACTGTGTACTTTAACAGGTGGCTGTAAATAGGTGTGCCTTATTAGTATTCCAGGGAGTGAGATCTTGCTGGTAGAGTGCTGTACTTGGAGTTGTAGTTTGCAGCATCCATGTTTGTAGTTCACTGGAATTTCAGGGAATTGCAGTTCTGATCCTGATCATGATTCAGGCAGTCATGTGACACTTATTTATTCTGATTGTTGAATATTGAAATTTTGCATGTGACATCACAAAGTCGGTCCACCATGGTCCCGCCAATTCCAGATGGTGAAAGGGAAAACCCACATACAAAACCAGTCATACAGTAGTAGCACCTTTAACAAGAAAACACAGTTTTTAAACTTATGTCATATTAAACAACACTATGTGTCCTTAGTGAGTGCGTCTAAGTTGTTTCTTATTTTCAAATTGCCTCTAAACCATCCGTGTTGTATTTCACGGCTAATTAGCTTCTAACACAAGGCTAAATCCCAAATCCCTCTCTAACCCCTGATCAAGGGCAAAGTGATTGTGCATTAGCTTTCCATTTTATGCTGTTTGGTATTTCACTCTGGAACAGTTTGTTAGTGACTTAATTGGAAAGCATGAAACGTCAGTAATGGTTAACGTTACCAGCACATCATTTTGTGATGTGTAAAGCGCAGCACATTCCATAGCAGCATCCTATTTTCAACAGAAGCATTGAGTGAGCTAACGCTAACTCTAGCAAACGCCACCAAATTCAGGAGGAATCACAAGTTTCTGAGGTAACTTAATATTCTTTTTATAGTCTTTATCTATTTGTCATGTGCTTGTTTCTCTTTGGAATACGTCACAGCGTCCAACACATCTTACTGCATATTAAAAAAATCAGCAGAAAAGAAGCTAGCTCACTCTTTTATCTGTGTGACAAAGCATCAGGTGATCTGGTAGGTCATCAGGTAATCAGCAGGTTATATTTCTGTAAGTTTTGGCTCTGAAATACACCTCAAACATAATTATTAACACATGACAGTCACATGTCTTCAAAATTCTATAAGCAAAACGTATCACTTATCACTACAGCTGAACAACGCCTAAAGTTTAAGACATGGTTAGCAAGATTAGCTTAAACACTTAGCTAAAGGCTTACATGTACTGTACAGTATATACTTCCATAGGTTCGGAGTGTGAGCTGTAAAATGGCAATAACTTTCCAGCTTGTCTGTCAGCAATTTAAGCATTTGTTATTTTTTTAAAAAATAACTTTTGAGGTGATAAACAAATGTTAGCAAAAATCCTCTTAACGGCATCATTTGTGCTATTAGCCTACAGTATATACTGTAAATATGGTTGAATAATAATCGTTACTTGTCGCCATTTAAATCACAATCGCAATATGTGGTTAAATAATCACAATGTTTTATTACATTTATTCATTAATTTTTTTAAAATCAAATTATGTAGCCCCGGGATTTGGCTTGATTAGTCTGCAGCTCGTTAGCATTTAGTTTTTTCTGTCTGATAAATTGGACTCATGTATCTCCATTGTGTCAGACATTGTTGCTGCTAACTAAAGCATTTGGCACATGAAGTGTAGCGATTTGGCAGAAAATTGCATTATGATTAGGTTTATTAGAATTATTTTTAATTTGCACATAATGTCTTTTAGCTGACTTACAAGTCTCAAGTAAGACTAAATAATTGAATTATACTCAGAAATCAACTAAGGCTTAGTGGTTAGTATTGTCGCCTACAGTAGCACCTCCCGGACCTTGACTTCCCACCTCGGGGTCTGTGTGCCTGGAGTTCGCATGTTGCTCCAATGTGCTTTGTGGGTTTCCTCCAGGTATACTGGTTTCCTCCCACAGTCCAAAGACATGCAGATTAGGCTAATTGGCATTCCCAAATTATCCGTAGTGTGTGAATGAGTGTGTGTGTGTGTGTGTGTGTGTGTGTGCCTTGCGTTGGATTGGTACCCAGTCCAGGGTAAACCCTGCCTCATGCATCAAGTCTCCTTGGATAGGCTCCAGGCCTCCAGGCAACCCTGTATACAGGATAAAGCGGTATAGACGATGAATGAGTGATAATGAGAAATCAATTACAATAATGAGCTATGTACTCTAGTACTGTAATAAGAGTATGTTTAGTTTAGTTCCCATTCCACTTCTTGTATATAATTGACTCAGCTCTTCCAAAAATATCCTGAAACCTAATCTGGTACAGTATGTGGATATAAGGGAAACAATGGCACTTCACTTTTTGGGGGGGGTGGAACATGGTGTATTAGAATTCACCTATGCAAGACAAAAAATTTTCTTGATATATCACCTTGCTTTACACAAAGGAAGAGGAAATAAATGGAAAGTATAAATCACTGTAGCAGTCTTTTCACGTACAGTATTCGTATGGAGATGGGTTACAGTTCAGTCAAACAGCAGAAATGAGTCAATAAACTTTCCATCTCATAATTTATTTAGACTGCACATTCACCGAAGTAGTGTTCTCCGTAGTGGATGTTATAAGGCTCAAATGTACAGTAATTGACTCCCGTATGGCTTGAAATCGATCACCTGCTGAGCTGTGTCTTAGTGTATTCTGGTAATAAAAAATGGGAAAAAAATGGAAAGTCAGGGTTTTTCTCCACCCACCATACAGTGTTGGTAAACACAAGTCAAATATAAAGGGCGTTCAGCAATTTGCAGCAGAGACAATCCATCATTCCTGAGTGCTCTGGAGGTTACAATATGAAGAAGCACTGATATGAGCGCTGCTTCATCTCAGTTTATTGCTTATTAGTTGTTTAGAGTTTTTCAATCAAAACAAGACACCAGGATTAATGAATGTCAGTCTATTACGAATCGAAGGAGTGATTCTGGCATTCTTCCAGCCTCTTATATACTGTTTTACGCTAATATGTGAAATTGCGAACAATTTAAAATTATGAACAATTCACATATTTGTAAACAGGATATCTCCTAATTATAGGTAAAAAAAAAAATAAAATTTGCAGTTTAATTTTTTCCACTTTCATCCAAGGTGATACTGTATGTCTGTCTAATTTGGTCCGGATGGATATATGAGAATGTAATAATCACATCAAATATAATGCAATTTCCATTTCATGGGCTGCTAACCTCATCCCGTGATATACTACAATTCTAGGCAATCATAGTGGCTGGACAGACTGCAGCACGGAAATGGTATCAGGGCCTTGTTCTTTGATGGAGGTGAGCAGATTTCACAAGACTGTCATTTCCCTGTAGTGAATCAGATGCACAAGTGTGACTTGAAGCAGATGGACAGAAACACATGCATGCACGCTGTTATTGAGGCCAGCTGGACAGGAGTCTGATTTTGACTCGATTTCGCGTTTTGTTCTCGTATTTGTGATTACTACACTGGCTTTTGTGCAGATTGCATCATGATGCTGCAGGGTTGCTCCAATATAAAAACAGTCAAAATGGCCAGCAGTTGCTGAGCAGTGCATGAATTTGTTAAGTGGAGAGAGATGGGACTAATGACTTGGGTGGACTCCAAAGTGCCTGTAGATGTGAAAGCTCCTATTGGCTAGGGAGCATTCAGATCCTCCCTCCACTTTTTTCATCGTTCCCCCCCAGACCCTTTTCTTTCAGGCCTCTGCTTTTCCGCCCATCCTCCCCTCTGTTCAGGAAGGGCAGCTGCAGTCATTCAGAAATCCTAGGTAGAATGCTTGTGAGAAAAGTGGTCAGTCAAACAGCCTATTGTAACATTATTAAATACATTCACTGTAATTGTGACTACAGCTAAGGGGCTTAGCATGCCAATTTGGCAATATGGGTTATGCTGCATCCTGCTGCACTGCACAGATTAATCTCACAGTTGTCAGTGCCAGTCAGAGAGAATTAAGGGCTGAACCCCAATTCACATAATGCACACTACATAATGACACCATTGGTGTACTGACAAGCTATTTAGTACATGCGTCATCACATTAACCGCTGTAATCTTACAGTGCACTGATGTTTAAGCTTGCATCTGTCTGCATCAGATATGGCTCCATGCATACTTGCTGTGTAGACATGAACTATTGAACTACTCTAAACATCTACATGATGTGACGTGTATTTTTCTTTTTTTTTCTTTTTTTTTTTTTATATCATATACTGTATGTGTTCGCTGTGTATTTTAATATCTATGCATTTTGTTTTCCTGTCTGTGTTTGTATGCTAGTCAACACAGAACAATATGACTCACTCGTTTGACGTACAGACATACAGAGAAACATAACAATATCTCACCTCACTAGCCTGCTGCCATGAGGTCTCTAGCCAAACCTAAGAAAGCAGCGACCCAAGCCCAATTCCGGCTCTAATTATATAAATATGTATTTATATTTTCAAATATGCATTATTTTGAAACCTAATTACAAAATGAAAAAATATTAAATCTTTATTTATTGTAAATGAAGTCTCATGGCTCACATGTCGTACCGCCATGACCCTCACTTTGGGAAACACTGTTCTTGTTAATCATGCATGATTCACAATGAGTGCAGTGAGGCTGGAGTCAATGTATCAAGAGCCACAATGCACAGATGTCTTCAGAAAATGAGCTACCACTGTTGCATTACTAGTATCATTCCTAGAATCAAGCCTCTCCTAAATCAACTCCTAGAACAACATTGGAAGCATCTTACCGGGGATAAGGAGAAAAAGAACTGGAACGTTCTTTTTCTCCAATGCAATTACTTTTCAGATAAAAGTAAATTTTGCATTTCATTGGAAATCAAGGTTGTAGATCCTGGAAGAAGAGTGGACAGCCAAAGAATGAGGAGTTTTCACATGATTTGGGTTACCATGTCATCTGCTAGGGTTGGTTCATTGTTTTATTTTTAACTCTAAAGTCAACAGAGCTGTCTACCAGGATGATTTAAGGCACTTCATGCTACCATCTGCTGACACGTTTTATAGAGATGGATAATTCATTTTCCATCAGGATGTAACACTTGCCCACAGTAGGAAAACTACCGCTAACTGGTTTGCTGACCATGATATTAGCGTGTGTCATAGAGATTCTTTGGGGTATTGTCAAGAGTAAGGTGACGAACACATGACCCAAAAATAAAGATGAGCTGAAGGCTGCTATCAAAGCAACCTGTACTTTAATAACGCTTCAGCAGTGCCACAGTCCAATCGCCACCATGCCGCATTGATGCTGTAATTCAGCTAATGGATTCCAGACCAGGTATTTGGACTTTCATGAGCTATAAGCTGCAATTTAAACAAAAGGACTTGAAATTTCTTTTGTGACATGTAATGAATCTAGTAAATATGAAAGTTTAATTTTAAGTTCTTTTAATTTAAATTAGAAAGAAACTTTAGTAATGTTTTTCCAATTTACTTTGAATGTTCACTTGCTTTGCCCATTAGACAAGTACAAAAAGCTGTAACAGTACTGAATGCTGTAACCTCATGCTATGACATCACTGATGCTCAATCCTTGTTGCTTTGTTCTCACTGCCTAAATTTAATTCTTTCCTGGTTACATACAGAAGCTGCTAGGATGTGCATAGTAATAAAATGCATAATGTAATATATTTCTTGTGATGGGTGAAGAGAGTTTCACGAATAGAAATGTATGCAATATGCATAACTCAGCAGGTCTGAAGAACTTAAGGTTAAGGTTATGCTTAGGGGTCGACGCACTTTGCAAATCACTTACCTAAGCAAAGAAGGAACAAAAAAAGAAAAAGCAGGTCAGAAGACATGAGAAAGGCAGAGAAACATAAAAAGGACTGTATGCTTATTTGTATATAAACAATGCCTGATATGGCATCAGTGAAACTGATTTGAGACCATTTCAGTCACATTTACAATAATCCCCCTGGGGCATTGTTTATCCATACAACACTCAGCTGACTACAATCAGAATAAATATTTATCTAAAGCTATAAAAGTGTTACGTTAGGGACCTCTGTTAACAATGATTTAAAACAAGCTTGTGACATTGAAGGAATTGGTGTAGAATTCAGTTAAACATACAGTGTGTGTGTGTGTGTGTGTGTGTGTGTGTGTGTGTGTGTGTGTGTGTGTGTATGCTTTTTGGGTAGTAACTACATAGGTATTAATTATAAATTAGTGGTTGCATGCTTATCATACAACTGCTGTGCTTAGCCACTTAGCTACTTACAGCACTCTCTACAATTATTGGCACCCCTGGTTAAGATGTGTTCTTAGAAGAGAAAAAAAATAAAAGAGAAAAAAAAGCAAGCAAAAAAGTGAAAAATCCAGTGGAAAATTATTCAGTGGAAAAAAAATCCCACATATACAGTATATGTATTTTTCACATGAAATCATGTGTGCCACAATTATTGGCACCCCTAATATTACTACGTAAAACCTCCTTTTGCCAACAAAACAGCACTTAAGCATTTAATCTCCTCCTATAACATTTCACAAGATTGGAGAATACAGATAGAGGGACCTTAGACCATTCCTCTTTCTAAATCAACCAGAGTTCTGGGGTCCTCTCTTATGCACTCTCCTCTTCAGCTCACCCCACAGGTTTTCAATTGTGTTGACATCTGGGGACTGAGATGGCCATGAGAGGAGCTTGGTTTTGTGTTTGCTGAACCATTTCTGTGTAGATCTCGCCACATGTTTTGGTTCATTATTTTGCTGAAAGACCCAATGATGACCCATCTTCAGCTTTCCATCAGGTTTTGATTTAAAATGTCCTTGTATTTCAGAGAGTTCATGATGCCATGCACCCTAATAAGGTTCCCAGGGCCTTTGGAAGAGAAACAGGCCCACAGCATCACAGATCCTCCACCATCCCTCACGGTTGGCATGGGGTGCTTTTCCGCATACTCATCTTTTGTTTTACCCCAGAGTGTTTGCTGCCAAAAAGCTCATCTCAGTCTCATCTGGCCACAGCACATGGTCCCAGTTGAAGTCCTAGTACCGCTAACTCCAGATGTTTATGTTTGTGATTGTATGTGAGAAAAGGCTTCTTCCTTGCATGCCTCCCAAACAGCTTGTTGGCATGTAGATAGTTTCTGATGGTTGTTATGGAGACTTTGTGACTCCAAGATGCCTTTTTTTGATGCAGTTCTCTAACAGTGAGCTTTGGAGATTTTTTTTTTTACTTTTCTTACCCTCCTTCTTACTGTGCGGGGTGGCAAGATAAACTTGGTTCCTCGTCCAGCCTTGTTTATCAGTGTTCTAGTTGTTTTAAACTTCTTAATGAATCCTCTGACTATATATTTGGGCAAGTGTAGGCGAGTGGCTATTTTCTTGTAGCCATTACCTGACTTATGAAGGTCGACACCAATCTGCCTTACTTGAATGGGGTATTCTCTGTTGAAGAGTGGATAAGAGAAATAGGCCTCTGTGTCACATCATATTTATACCACAGGCAAACAGGAAGTCATGAATTATTAATTAAAAGGTTCTAGATACTCTGATCAACTTTAAAAACTACATAAAAAATTACAAAAATGCTTCAATTACATTTATTTGATTGGAATTGTAAGGGGTTCCAATAATTGTGGAACAGGTGATTTTTGTTAAAAAAAAACAATTATTTTTTTAATCATGGATTTTTGTACTTTTTAGTATTTACTTGAGTTAAAGGTTAGATTTTTTTTTTTTACAATTTTCAGTGTGAGATTAGGCTTCTGTAAGGCTGTAGGCTTCTGAGATTACGCTGTATATAAGTTGTTTAATAGGCATTTTGACTAATTACTGATAATTCTTTAAAAAACAAGGTTTTTTTTTTTTACATTGTTTATAATTGAAATATCTTTTTTACATTCTTTACATTTACATTTGACATTTTCTACATTTCTTATATTTATCTTTTTTTAATTATAATTTCTTTTATACAGCCTTTACATTTACATTTTGAAATTCCATTTTTTTTGCATTCTTTATATTTCTATTTTTTAAATTACAAGTCTTTTTACATTCTTTTTATTTACATTTTGAAAATAATACCATAGACTTTGGTTTTGCGTTTTTTGCGTTTAAATTTAGAAATTCTGCTTTTTTTTTTTACATTGTTTATAATTGAAATAGCTTTTTTACATTCTTTACATTTACATTTGACATTTTCTACATTTCTTATATTTATCTTTTTTTAATTATAATTTCTTTTATACAGCCTTTACATTTACATTTTGAAATTCCATTTTTTTTGCATTCTTTATATTTCTATTTTTTAAATTACAAGTCTTTTTACATTCTTTTTATTTACATTTTGAAAATAATACCATAGACTTTGCTTTTTCTTTCTTCCACATTTTTTTTCTCTTTTTTTTTGGTATCAGATTATTTATAAGATTATGGTGATGAATGCTGATGGGAGATGCCCCCTGCAAATTTTCCTAGGGCATGATCAGACTCTAGAATCACTATTGAATATACTGTAGGCTGTCCTGCCCCAATTGTTCTCATATGGGGCAGGACAGAGGTGTGTAAAGTAAGTTAATTATTAGAAGAAATTGAATAGTCATCATCATAATCCAGTATATGATGGGAGAAGACATGACACATGTAAGCAATGTCACCACTGTATGAAAACAACAAGTAGCACAGCGCTATAGCATATGGACTTGACTCAAATCATGAGCAGTGCTTTCTCATGCTTTGAACTGTTGCAACCCCGTCTGAGGCAGATTCGCAACACCCTTAGTAATATGTTACACCCCTAAAAACTTTTAAATTGCAGACTGCTTGTCTGACAAAAATAAAATAGAAAGAGTTCCTCCTGTTTGTCAGAAGTAACTATACTACAGTATGTTGTGCTGACTACACCTGTGGGTTTCCTATTTCTGAACGAAATGCTTGAGTATGGTGTATGTGAAACATGCCTAAATCATCATATCACAATCAAAGATGATGGATGAAAACTGATCTACAGTATATAGAGAACAACAGTGTGCGCCCTTCATCAGGCAGGTTCTTGCCATTTCATTCATGTGCATCAGTCACAAGCTTTCTCTAGCTGAATAACTCTACTTTCACTGCAATTCTAACAAACACTATAGATGGATAAGTGATGAGGAAAACGTAAGAAATATTGTATATAAAGAGTGACATATTGAGCTCTATTGTAATAGAGAAACCTTAGTGATATCAAGCTACAGATAAAGAAAAGAAGAGCACAATGCATCACATAGTTGATTGCTTAATGGTTAACAAACCAAGAACAAATACCTGTGCTATGTAAAAAAAAAAAATTAATAATGTGCAATTTTTTTAGATATTGACATACATGACTAAGTGTATAAACTGATTATATCAGACATTCGTAATTTGTAAACAGTTTCTTTGGTTGATGTATGAATAACACATTATAGAGCTGATGAAGACATTCCTTTCAAAATTAATTTAAAATTTAAGTTGAAAATTCTTGTTGAAACATCAGTGTTGACACAAAGGATTAGAGCCACAGAAGACACACCTTAAGGTGTGAACTTTGCAGTGACCCTTGAAGTAGGTTGCACTGAGGAAGGTAATATTAGGGTAAAACTTCGGACATGGATTATTTGGCTTTGAAAGCATACATCAGGTGTAATTCCTTACATAATGGCGGATATGTTTTCTATACGTTATCCAGGAAAAAGATTACATTTTTATACAATATGTCAAGATGCATTTTTAATCCTGGAAACTTCTAAAACATTATAGATACTCATTTACCTACAGTATAACGCTCTCATACAGACATATAATCTTATAGTCATGGGATACATAAAATATCCAGTAAACCTAACATTAAGCTTCATTTATTGGTTCTTATTAAAATTATGTTTTTTACTCCATGCACCTCTGTCAGTTTTTAAAACCAGAACTAAGAAATGTTTTTTCTTCTGAAACTGCTGAATCGACACAAAGTGCAACTAAATGTAAATGCTCATTGTTACATCACATGTCCCAAACATTTTCAAAGAAAAATATATATTTTTTTCATCGTGTCTGATGATTTGCTTTTATTACATTTCTGTTTCTTTTTCTTTCTTTTCATGTAGATCCGATGGACTAAGACAGCAGGCAGCGTGTCAGACCGTTTTCAGGACTCAAGTGTTTTTAATGAGACACTTCACATCGCTAAGATCCAGCGGCACCAAGGTGGACGCTATTACTGCAAGGCTGAAAATGGTCTCGGCTCGCCAGCAATTAAGTCTATCAGAGTGGATGTCTACTGTGAGTATTCCTCACATTTGATGGAACTTCTTCGAAAAGAAAGCTTATATAGGAAAGCACTTAATGGGAATGTGTTATAAAAACAGAAGCAGCGCTGCTCAATATTTAGTAGCCAGGCATTATTTATGTCATTGATTACTGATTGATTACTTCAGGGTACACTGTGTACTGCCTCATAGATTCTGCCCTTAGTTATGACGTTATGACATCTGAATATCTGTTTCTAGATCACATATTGATTCATGTATTTGCGACTTCATCTGTATCAGAGAAAGAGTTGATTTTATTTGTCAAGGACAAACATTTAAAGAACAAATAAATTCAGAACTGTACCTGTGGGGGTTACAAATAGCCTGGTCAAAGCCTTTTGCAGTTGTACTCTAAAAAACTGGAGTGTAACGAGTTTCCCAAAAGTGCTGTATCACATAAATCAGCATAAGATAGTGGAGTAAAAATGTTATATTTTTGATTCCTTATTATTTGTGCTTATTACACACATAGATGAAATTTAAGGCGTTTCACAACAAGAAACACTGGTGAATAGAATTTATGCAAATGTGTTATATGGTGCAGATGTAGAAGTGCTAGAAGTCATTATTACATATTGTAACAAGTCACATTTAATAAAAGAAACATTTGAGGTAGCTTTATAAATATGCCATTAACAGTTTATTTATTAAAGGAGAAAAGAAAGGTGTGTGTTGTGCTGCAGGCATTTCACTGACATGGTTCGCGCCCACCCGTCTCCTTAGAGGGAGGCATCAATTCCAAATTCTGATTGATCCCCTTTATCCTATGATGAAACGTTTCTATCCCGATGGTAGTGGTCTCCTGCAGAATGACCCTGCCCGTATTCTCAAGGCATAATGGCTTACTGATTATTTTGATGATAGGGATTGAAGTAAGTCGTATGCTATTGAAGTCAGGGTTTTATTTATCTATTTATATGATGTTCCATTTATTCTTCTGCAGGCTTTGTAGTCCATAAGTGCTTGGGAAACTGCAGCACTAATTGACTGTAAATAGCCTTTTTCTCATTTTCAACATTTCTATTCAATACTCTATATGTAATATATATATATATATATATAATTTTTTTTTTTTTTTTTTCTGGCATCGACGTCGTTGTATGCTTGAAGAATATAATTTGACAGACTGAGTGAAGGTCTGACAAATCCGGTTTATCGCATTTTGCAGTAAAACCCATCATAAGATTACCAGTGAAATACACTGCATTTCCTTTCATGCCGTGCGACAGTTTTTATTACTGAATATGTCACAGACATTATAATAATAATAATAAGAAGAAAAGTATTCTTCTTGAGTAAATACTTTGGATTCAAGCTTTGCTGGGTGTTTGGAATATGGGCACATAAATTTTTTTTATGAAAGTCAAACATCAAGAACCAGTAAATACTGTAGCTTTTCTGTGGGTGAATATCAGGATTTGAAAATACCGTACATCACCTCCAATGTAGTAATCAAAAACGGACTGCAATCAAACTATCATGTTTCTATCCATGGTTCTGATGCAATTTAACAACCTCCTTTCCTTTCCATGACACCATTTTCTCTCTCTCTCTGAGAAGAAGTGGTCTGTAGTTGTTCCTATGACTTCAGAAGAAGTGGATTATTATTAATATGTCTGTAGATAAATGAAATCAATAAAAAACAAAGACATTTTAGAAATGTTAGTTATGCACCATGATAGGTTCCACTGTTGGAGTAAACTGTCTGTAATTTAACATTTTTAACAGTGAATTATCCTGCAAGCTATAATTATAAATATAATGTAAATATGAAAAGAATGTAACACTCTATTACTTTGCAAGAGCATTAGCGAGGTCAGGCACCACTGTCTGGTGGTTGGGACTTGAACTTTCCCAACATACAAACACATCCTATAAAATTATATGCTTTTAACATTGTTACAACAATTTGAAGAAGAGCCACATTTGGGTGTTTGGCCATATGATCAAATCATAAAATCTGTTCTATATGTTATTTACTAGAAAATAAAAGAAATTATCCATGATTTAAACAGTGTAACAGGGGAACCTGGGCAATGAAGATCTTATTCATATTTAGACATACCAGTGTAATAATGTAATAAATCGCCAGTAACAATAGTAAAAAAGACATAAGAATCTATAATTAATGAAGAAGGTGTTACGGAATCTTCAATATTACCTAACGTACTGTATTTTAGAAGCCATCAATCTTCTGCCATCTCACATTATTTATCTCTTGTTTCAAATTTTAACTCGGTTGTAGTAAAAAGAGAAAGTTTGGATTTAATTTCAGCATAAAATTGACCAATGTTGGTTTGAATTAGGTAACAATATACTAGTATACACTTAATCTCAGTAAAATATCACTAATCATTATAATTCTTTCTGTAATGTGCATACATGCATTTGTAACCCAGATTTCTTGATATGTTTCAGTGTTCCACTGCAGTAATACTTGGTCCTCAATAAAAATACACAAGTACCTTAACATTGTACTGCATACAGTATATTAATAACATATATAATAGCATAATAACATAAATCAATACAGTAAACTAAAAAAAAACTTTATAGGTAAAAAAGTTAAATATATATACATACATACATACATACATACATACATACATACATACATACATACATACATACATACATATGCCTCAAATCAGTCATACCATTAAAGAAAATCTTGCCTAATATTGTGTACATTCCCCTTGTCACAGCTAAACAGCTTTGATCCATTCATTTATACCTCGACTTCACAAGGCCTCACCACTAAGACTTTAAAGTAGCAGCAGAATCTTTTAAGTCTGCTCAGTTGCAAGGTGGAGCTTCCATACATCAGATTTGTTATTCCAGAACTCCCTACAGATGCCTGATCAGATTGAGATCTGGGGAATTTAGAGGCCAAGTCAACACCCTGAACTCTTTGTCATGTTCCTCAAACCATCCCTGAACAATGTTTGCAGTGTGGCACGGCGCATTATCCTGTTCAAACGGGCCACTGCCAGTAGCATATTATGCTACCTTAAAGGGTTTTATTTGGTCTGTAACAATGTTTAGGTAGCTGCTACATGTCAAAGTGACATCCACATGAATGCCCCAAAACCATTGTTTCCGAGCAGAACATTGCCCAGAGAATCGCATTACCTCTGCCGGCTTGGCTGCTTCACATTGTGCATTCTGGTTCCATCTCTTCACCAGCTAATCTACACACCTGCACCCAGCCATCCACATAATGTAAAAGAAAGCTCAATTCATCAGACCAGACTACCTCATTCCGTTACTCCATGGTCCAGTTCTGATTGTAAGCACTTTCAGTGTAGAACAGGGGTCACTATGGCCTCCCTGAGCGGTCCACAGAAACGCAGCCCCTTACATACAAATCTGCCACATACCGTGTGTTCTGACACCTTTCTATATTAAACAGCATTAACTTTTTTCCATTAATTTATGCTACAGTAGCTTTTCTGTGGGCTAGGATGGCCAGATGTCCTAGACTCCACTCACATTTGGAGATGCTCTGACTCAGTTGTCTAGCCATCACAATCTGACCCTTGTCAGAGTTGTTCAGATCCTTATGCTCACTCATTTTCACTGCTTTCAAAACATCAACTTTGAGAACTGATTTGCTGCATATTATATCACACCCCTTTACTGGTGTATTTATCATGAGATAATGAGCTACATTTTATTATTTAAAGTACTTACGGCTGATCAGTGTATACTGTATACAAGATTTTACTGTGACCACTAGGAAAAAGTTCTGATGAACATTAAAACATTAACATTAAACATTAAAAAACTTTCTGCACAGGCGAAGTTTGCACACTTCCCTATAGTCCAGTGTGCAACATTTTTCTAGGAAGTACAATGTCCATGTCAAATAACAGATGACCAGACAAACTAATATAGGCAAATGGCAAATTCACCCTTATACAATATTATTTGCATTATTTGGTACTAGTGGCGGCGTTATTGCTGTTTTTTTCGCACAACTCTGTGAAATATTCTTTCTCAAAATAGTAAGTGGGGAGCATGTCTTTCATTAAATGAAACGCGACCACAACACGACCGCTTGGATATTCCCAAATCCAAGTTTTCCCCCATTCACAGCGTGACGTTAAATCGACACGGCTGTGCACAGCATGGGAAATAAATGTCTTGTCTTTAAATGAGATATGCTGCAAATACAAATATTAGCTTTAGATAAATCAACATACAGACATAGTCGGTTGTTAAATCTAAAACACTGACCATACTGTACAGCTAACTGTGTCTGACCCAAGTATGGTCATGCCCTAGCATGTATGAATTGGATGTTCAACATATAATTCTTCATCTGACTTTTCAGAGCTATACAAATTCCATATTTCTGCAGTGGTATTAAAAAATTTTTTTTAGTGGCTTGGTGGTTAGCACTGTCGCCTTGCACCTCCAAGGTCTGGGTTCGATTCCTGCCTCGGGTTTGTCTGCATGGAGTTTGGTGATTGATTAGGTTTCCTCCAGGCACTCCACTTTCCTCCCCTAGTCCAAAGACATCAAGGTTAGGCTAACTGGCGTTTTCAAAATTGCCTGTTGTGCATGTGAGAATGACAATCGGGCAGCTAGCTGGCAACCGGATATCTTCAGGGCGGGGATACTCCGTCGCCCGATGTGCAGGGTGGCACATAGACGGTTTAAAATCGTTTTCCCCCAAAATTTATATTTTGTTACAAGTCCATAATGACATCCTGTACCAAATTGTACAAAATTGAATACATGTGAATCACAAACAGTGTTAGACACTGGACCTCCACACTGTAAAAAACAACCTATCGAATCTACTCAATACTGTACAATTGAGGTAACAATTTGCACTCACTTTGTTTGGGTAGATTCTATCCTATATATTTGCATAAAGAGTACCTAATATTAAT
>JAQMYG010000020.1:10936812-10956961 GCA_030014215.1 Clariallabes teugelsi
TTCCTTTTTTTTTTTTTTAAAGAGGTGTTAGTGCAGTATATAGGCCCGTGGCACAGCCTAAGCTTTTATCCTTAATGCCTTTTTCCCCCTCACGTTACTTTTACTTTTATACTTTAAGTAGTTTTGAAACCAGTACTTTTATACTTTTACTTGAGTAAAAAGCTTGAGTTGATACTTCAACTTCTAAAGAAGTCTTTTTAAACCCTAGTATCCATACAGTACTTCTACTCAAGTAATGAATGTGAATACTTTTGACACCACTGTGCCTACAACAGAAACAGGAAAGCGCGCAAATTACTAATCATCTGTTAGATTTTACCGTTAAAACAATTTAACATTTGCATTCGTTATGATTTCAACAAGTTAAATAAAAACTTACCTGTTGTTCAACTAATCGTGGTTCCACAGCGGTTGCCAGTCACACGGAAAATGGTGAAATCAGCGACTCCCTCCTGAATGTTGACACATGCGAACTTTATGGTACCATAGCTAATATTTTGGGGTATATTTTACTTATTTTTTTGTGTGTTGCAGTCATTACCTTTAAAAAATAGATAGTATAGGTAGAATATACCCATTGTGTTGTATTTTGTTTGCTAACTCATAAACTTAAGTAAACTACAACTGATTTTCATGGGTTGTATTTAATACCCCACAGAGTAATTTTTTTACAGTCCAGTACTGGAGTTGACATTCCTGTCTCAGCAATACTATACATGAGTTTAAAGAGTTACACTGGATAACATTATTGTTTTAAAACATAGAGGATATCCTTGACTTTGGCCTTGGTGTTTGAACACCATGTATTTTTCATTAGTTATGGAATACTGTACGTTGAACATGTTGAAGAAATTCAGCTTCCCCCCCCAGAGATATATTGAAGCTGGCACCCAGTGGTGAAGATAATTGATGAGACTTTGCTAGTTCCCACTATTTTTAGTGCTTTAGTGTTGCAAAGCCTTGATTGCTAATTAGCATTGTAATTGCTACTCTGGACACTGGAGCACGTAACATTTACGGCTTGGCAGCATTAATGCTGTCGAACCTTCTTTTTGTTCCAGTGGCACTCTTACAGTGTCTTTGTGACACTGCCTGAAATGCGAGTGTACCCTGCTATGGACTGGGATGGACAGTTCCATTAGGTTAAAGCTTTTCTAGATAGACAGATAGTGAAAGACCAGATTAGGTGCAGATACATAATGGGAGGCAGCCGTCAGGGGAGAGAGAGAGAGAGAGAGAGAGAGAGAGAAAAAGCAGTATGGGAAATCTTTTAAAAGATTCCATTGCTCACTTAGTGTTCTTCTTCCTCTCCTGCTTAAATTGCATGATCGGTGAGCTTTCTCTGTTCCGAAGGATTTATATGCTTGATTTCTTTGGAATGAGAGCACAAAGAAGTCATCCTAAGTAGAATTTATACCCCAAATGCAACCAGCCCTTGGGCCTTTCTCACAGATCTGAGAAACAAGATAAGCATGAGCATTATGACTGAAGCTCCTTGAATCCAGTCAGGCAATGCCACTGGGAGTAATCGACACACTGCTGATCTGGCTGTACCCGATCTGCTGGAGCAGATTGCAGCTTGGTGGTGCGATATGGATTGGGCAATAGAGTGAATTTTTTAAGGTAATTTCCCTGGACACTTTGCCCAAGTGGTCTTCGAGCCCAGAGTCGCCCGGGTGAGTGCAGAAATCTCCGAATCCTCGGTAATTAATGAGATTGGTCCTCTCAGTGGCTCAGGAGTGCTGATATTGCGCACTCTTCCTGATACACTTTTAGACCCTCTTGAGCACTTTTTGTTTCTTTTTTTTAATTTATATATTTTATACTACAATGCCTTAAGAGTCTTTAGATTCAGTGTATAAGATTCAAGATAAACAGCATCTGTCTGTTTGTAGATAAGCAGTGTGCTATTGCACGGTGGGACACTTTCACATTATGGTTGTTTATGTAAACAACATTAATCTAGGCGATTTTCCCTCTCCTTTTTCACTGGCCCAGTGAATTCATTGAAGTGGTTTCACTAGTGTAAGCAACATCTTTGGAACTTAATGGTTTCCCTGCTGTCCTGCTGTATATTCCATCATTAAACCTGCACAGCAAAGAGAAAAGTGCAGAAGACCTACTGTATGTACATACAGTGCACTTTAACTAAACTAATCCTTCACACTATATATATATAAAAAAAGATATAAAAATGGGTCAATGTTTCAAAATTTATTGCTCAGTTTGCACAACATTGAAAATGAAAGTAGTTTTAGAGCAAGGCATGGCTACACATCTTATATAACTTATATGTCTTATATATCTTTTTGGGCCTTTTTTAATAATAATCTTATTATTATAAAAAAAAAAATAATAAAGAGAACGGATTGTATAACAATGAAATTTTGGCTTCAACATACAGTACCAGTCAAACGTTTGAACACACCTTCTACAGTAATTCTAATTCACCTTCTAATGTTGTTTTTTATTTTCTGTGTTTTAGAACCATATTTAAGATTGCGAAGCTATAAAATAACATATGACACTTTTTTGACATTAGGTAATTAAGTAACAACAACATCAACAAGTCAGTTGTTATTTTAAGACACAACGATCAGCTGTTCTGGAATCGTTCTTGCAAGAACAGAATTGTGTCAAGTGCACTTGCAAAACCCATCAAGCACCATGATGAACCTGGCTCTCATGAAGACCATCCCAGGAAATCAAGACTAAAACCTACCTCTGCTGGAGAAGAGAAGTTCATTTAGAGTTACCAGCTTCACTAATCACCAATTAACAAACAGCACCTCGGATTAGAGCTGTTATGAAGGCTTTACAGAGCATAAGTAGCAGATACATTTCAACATCAACTGTTCAAATTATATTATTGCATATTTTGGATGCCCTCAGCATTGTTTTACAGTGTATACTGTATACAGTAGAAATAAAAATCAGCAAAGACCATGGAATTATAATGTGTGCCCAATCTTTTGACTGGTGACGTAGCAAACATCAGTGTATTAAGCAGTGTAATAAGAGCAGAGCCCTTGCAAGAAAATAATCAAAACATATCAGTTTAAAATGGGTTGCTTTTTAATATAATAGATAAAAAAAATTCAGTTCTGTAATGAATTATGCAGCAGAATTAGTTGATCTGCACTTCTCATTTCAGCTTGTGGATGTACGCTGCAGAGGAGAGGAAATTGGACAATTTGATGAATATTTAAAGCCTTCGAAGACATCATCATAAATTGAATCAACATTTAATTTAATTCACATTTTAAACTGTTCTTAAAGCATAACTTATGGCATTAATATAGATTTTGGTGCTCGTAGCCGATTATTAAAGTTCAACTCAGTGTAACATGCTCTGACTGTTACATTCATGGCCTTAAGACACTGTTATGAATGCTTCCTATACTGTATATATTTTTGCTTCATTAAATAGCACTTTTTAAAAATAACTTTTATGTTAGATTTTTTTTTTTAATTATGTAAGTGTACACCATCATCCAAGTCCATTTTAGTTAGCTGTTGCTATAGAAACAGTGTTTGAGTGAGCACATTAAAGTCTGCCAGTGAAATGTCTTTCAGCTTGCCTCTAATGTTAGACGCAAACTGTTACAGAAAATTAATCAGCTTATCAGAGCTGAGGGACTTTCTGCAGTCCTGCTTGTTCTTGTTCTTGTATTTATCTTTGTTCTCACAAAGTTGCTTCTTGAACTGTTTAATCTACCTACTTGATCTTCATTTTATCTGCTGACCGATGTTGTGTTCTCCACACAAAAGTTGTGGTAGTCTATAATGCAGTGTCTAAGTCCTTCAGTGTTCTCTGCATGTGATCCTTTTGATCTTGTTTTATTTTTAAATGGTGGGTAATATTTATACCTATACCACTTTATCCGGTATCAGGGTCGCGGGGGGCCTGGAGCCTATACCAGGAGACTTAGGGCACGAGGCGGGGTACTGGACAGGGTGCCAATCCATCGCACACACATACACATCCCCACACACTCATTCACACACTATGGGCAATTCCGGAACTCCAGTAAGCCTAACCTGCATGTCTTTGGACTGTGGGAGAAAACCGGAGTATACGGAGGAAACCCACCAAGCACGGGGAGAACATGCAAACTCCATGCACACAGAGATGGGAATTGAACCTGGCCGGGAATCGAACCCAGGCCCTGGAGGTGCAAGGTTGTCTATTACCAAAGATTAAAGATCTTACAAAGATATACAATTTAAAACAAGTAATCGCATAAACTAATCACATCTCAGTGATTTCTTGTTTTAATTTAAATGGATGATCTTTGGTAATGTGTCACACTAAGTTTATTTTCGACTGATCAATTAATATTACGTACCATTTAAAAATAAAAGAAGGTCAAATGGCTAAAATAGTTTAAAATTCAGTCTACCACTCTGTAAACTATGAATAAAAGGTTATTTGCTGATTATTTAATGAAAGTGCAAATAAAATCAAGAAATTGCCATGCTTTAATGTCTTTCAATGAAGCTGAAATCAAGTCTTTAAACCTTTAAATTCTAAATTCTTAAATTTAACCTTATATATTAGAAAATATCATCATGTGAAGGGTGAAATATCAAGTAACATATAAAGTAACAATTTAAAAATATATATTATTTGTGTGTATACTGTGTGTGGGTGGGTTTGAGGCCCACCACCACATGGCTACATTGCCACATGGTTCTGGACCAAGGCCCATATATAATTCCCAGTCACTGAGATACGGGACTTCCTCACTGCCACCCCCAAGCCTGGAGAAATGGGTTGCGGCAAGAAGTGCATCTAGCATAGATGTGGGGACACCGAGAAAGGGAAAAAGCCCCCCCAAAAATGAAATTACAGTCTGATTTATTGGAATGCTTTAATGCTTATTGTTAGTCTCTGAGTAAAATGTCAAGGTAGCTAGACAACACTTATAAGGCGTGTCATGTCTCATGCTTGCTGTGGGCACCATTTTACATGACTCTGAGCACCTGAACAATGTTATCTAGTTATCACAGGTACTTGTGTCAAGTATTGTATATGATTCTATTTTCATTTTGATACCTGTGGCCAGAGCACATTCATGTTAATGTCTGGCCACGATATTTCTTGTCCTGGTTTCCTAGTTGGTGTGTTTTATCCATTTCACTGTAAAAACACGCTTACTTAAACTTCCTCACATACAGTAAAAGCATATATAATGTTTTTGTTGAGAACCCATCATTCTAAAATGTTTAAATGAATCATTGTATTAAAAAAAGTCATTGAAATTGAAATATTTCCTTAATTGTCAGAATCACATTTCCTGACCCTTACTTTCTATATGTATTCACTTCTTCATCATAATAATATGTGACATATATACACACTGCTTTTGTGTTGATCTCATTTTTAGGCAGTTTCAGAAGTGTTAGATCTGGCTTTATGCATAAGCACACTCCAAGTCAGCAAGGACCTAACCAGCAATTTTAGAATAGCATGCAGAAACACATGTGTCAGGGACAGAGCCCAGCACGCCTGGGGCACTGTACGTTCCTCAGTCTCTAATTATTTTTGTATTGTGTTCCAGTGTCTGATCAGCTCATCTCAGCACGTCTTTCTCATGTTGGCTTGTACACATGGATCTGTGGGCCAGGATCTGAATACAGTACCAGTCAAAAGTGTGAACACACCTTCTCCTTCAGTGGTTTTACATTATTTTTGTTATTCTCAACATTGTACATTAATACTGAAGACATACAGTCTAATGAAAGAACATAAAGAGCAAAAACAACACAGAATATGTTTTATGTTTTCTTTTTTCTTTTCGTTTAATGCCAATTTTAGATTGTCTGAAGTAGCTACACAGTACGGTGGCTTAGTTTTTAGCACTGTCGCCTTGCACCTCCAGGGTCCGGGCTCTATTCCCGTCTCTGTGTGCATGGAGTTTGCATATTCTCCCCGTGCTTGGTGGGTTTCCTCCGGGTACTCCAGTTTCCTCCCACAGTACAAAGATCTGCAGGTTAGGTTAATTGGCATTCCCAATGTTCTTGCCCATAGTGTGTGTGTGTGTGTGCCCTGTGATGGATTGGCACCCCATTAAGGGTGTATGCCACCTCGTGCCCTGGGATAGGCTCCCAGCCCCCCCTGTGACCCTGCATACAGGATTATGCAGTATAGACGATGAATGAGAGTGAGTAAAGTAGCTACTTTTAGCTTTGATGTCAGCTTGGCACAGTTACACAGTGGCTTAGTGTTTAGCACTGTCAATGTCTTGCACCCCCAGATTCCGGGTTCGATTTCCCTCTCAGGGTCTGTGTGTATGGAGTTTTCATGTTCTCCCCGTGCTAGATGGGTTTCCTCCGGGTACTCTGGTTTCCTGTCACAGTCCAAAGACATACAGATTAGGCTAATTTGCTTTACCAAAAATTGCCCATAGTGTCTGAATGAGTGTGTGTATGTGTGCCCTGCAATGGATTGGCACCCCATCCAGGGTGCCCCCCCGCGTAAGCCTCCTGGGATAGGCTCCAGGCCCCGGGCGACCCTGTATGCAGGATAAAGTGGTATAGGTGCCACAGTAACTCTGTGAAGAGTTAATTTATGACATTTCTTGCCTTCTTAATGTGCTTTAGACCACCAGTTGTCTTGTGCAGAGGAAGGTTGGGTACCTAATCAATAGCACTATTAGTGCCACTACAACTACTGTACAAATCCATATTATGGCAAGAAACTCTCAGTTACAGTAAGTAAAGAGACAAAATAGTCCATAAGAAATGATGGTCAGTCAATCCAAAATATCTCCATAACTTTAAAGGTGTCCCCAAGTGCAGTCACCAAAGCCATCAAACGCTACATTGAAACTGGCTCTCATAAGATGGTTCCCACTTTGAAGCATGGAAGCGGACTTGGTGTGTGGATATGCTTCGATGCTGACACTGTTGGTGACTTAGTCAAAATTGAGGACACATTTAACCAGCATACCTACTGTACCACAGGATTTTTCAGTGACATGCCATCCCATCTGGTTTGTACTCAGTGGCCCATCATTTGTTTTCCAATAGGACAATGACCCCAAGCTCCCCTCTAGAGCTTATGTAAGAACTTTTTTTTCCAAGAAGGAGAGTGATGGAGTGTTGTGTCAGATGACCTGGCCTCCAGAAACACCAAATCTAAATCCAGTTGAGATGGTTTGGGATTTGAGAGTGGAGGAAAAACAGACCAGTACTCAGCACCTCTAGGAACTCCTTCAAGATTATTGGAAAATTATTCCAGGAAACTACCTCGGGAGGCTGACTGAGAGAATGGCAAGAGCATACTGTACAAAGTGGTCATCAAAGCAAAAGGCGGCTACTTATACTGTATATAAAGCATTCTGTCATAATTGCATTGACTTTATTAATAAAATACAATGCCCATCTATCTATCTATATCTTTTTTTTTTAAGTATCCACAAATAGGAAGTTTAGGAGGTTCATTTTTAGCTACTCCACTGTCAGGTATAGGTGAAGTGGGACATTTATTTTGTCTGGCTTTAATGGACGCTGGGCACTGTGGCTCCAGCTTGTTTTCCTCTGAGATAAATTGTACGGGAGATGAGGCCAGGCAGACGCCACTGTCTCAGGAAGAAGAAGAGATTCATTACTCCCCTGACTTGCCTCGCCTATTGGGCCTCATTATTTCCTCATCTCCATCACTATGAGGAAGAGTGGAGATGGCTGGCATTGGCGCTGTCTATCCATCACAACCCCCAACCCCCCTGCACCACCAACCTTTGCAGATGGCCCAATCAAAAATGAGCGGCACATGTTATTGAAGAAGGTAGTCGCTAAGGCACTAGAGAATAAGAGCCACAAGGAGTCATTGGGCAACCACTGAACAGCAATGGAATGGTGTGTTTACACTTTGACACTGGGTTTCTTTGCTATCTAATTGACAGGCTGGATCAGATTTAGACCAACTTTTTCTCAGCTCCTTTAACTTCAACTCAGAGTGAAAGTTTCCTAGTGATACCTCTATACAGTACATAAGTGTAATGTTAGTATCAGTATTTAGTCACCAACATCATATGCTCACTTCTTTCAGACCCTCTTATTTTGATGGGTCTTGAACATATCCTTATTTCCTACATATTTTAAAAAGTGTTGGTTTGGAATAACCATGTTTTAAAAACTATAAAACCCAAAAGTTCAGTGAGAACATGATCCCCTAAACTTGTGGGATGCTATGGTTGCTTGTTATGGGCCAAAATACCCGTCCTAACCGAAAAGTATATCTGAAATGAAGTAAAAGTTATGCAAACCGGTTTCATAATACAGCTGTACGCAAGCAGAAAAGTTTACTATAGAAAAGTTTTTCTTCCTATTTTTTGAAAAAGGTTATAGTACTAAAAATTCACATGTAAAAAGACCCATGTACATTTTTCTAGTGTCTACTAAAGTAGATGAGTTGAAGTTTTCTCCCTCCAAGTGCTTGGTGGTAACCATAAAACCCTGTATACATGTGCCCTTCGGTTTTTATGTTAAAAGGTCAGAGATTACTGTAATATATAAGTGACTAATAGCGTGAGATGACTTTTGTTGTTCTGATATAAGGCTACTTAATCAGGAGCTTATAGCTGCCTATTGCTTTCATTAATTTATTTATACCCAGTGCTAGATGGCTGTGGTAGTTCAGCGGGTTAAGGCTCTGCATTACTGAGCAGAAGGTCGGTGGTTCAAGCCCCAGCTCCACCAAGCTGCCACTTCTGAGCTCTTGAGCAAGGCCTTCAACCATATCTGCCCCAGGGGTGCTGTATCATGGCTGACCCTGCGCTCTGACCTCAGCTCCCTAAGCTGGGATATGCGAAGAAAAGTTTCACTGTGCTGTAATATATGACGAACAGGTCCAGCCCATGGCATAGTTGAAATCGGTCTAGGGCGCCAAATGCAGGGGGCGGGGGTGCCACATGGGCCTTTTTATTTCTCTCTCAGTTGAAGTGAACTTTTTAAAATGGTACTGCTGCACTACTGCTACAGTATGTTATATTGATTTAAGATTTAAAATCCAGAGAAATCTAACTTTATTTTTCAGCTGCGTCTGTGTAGTGGTGCACGTGCAGTACGTGAATGATTCCCCGCGGTTCTGAATCAAGTTTAGCGACAGAGTTTCCCATTTTGTATTCAGAAAAACAACTTGGCTAAGTGTTATCATAAGCTCATTTTAGTCTTGTTCAGTGTTTTTTGCTAAATGGATAACAGCTTCTGTCTGACGCATAATTTGCGTGAGCTGTGCATCATGAAAGGCAGCTAAGCCCCAGGTGCTTAGAAATAAACTAATACTTCGGATATGGCTCAAGTTCTGAACTGCACCTGGATTCAAAGTACCATTAAATTCAGTAACATTACGCTTATCTAGCTCTGTTTTCTGCATACGTTATATCCTAATCTGAATTGATCTATCTATCTATCTATCTATCTATCTATCTATCTATCTATCTGTCTGTCTATCTATAACACAGAAAAGTAATACTGTGCATTGTATTCATTCCTTATTGCATTAATATTTCTGTTTAACCAAATGTTATGTTCCTAAAATGAAAATGCACAATCACTTCTGATTGCAGAGTCATTACTTGTCTAGATTTGCAGTTCAGGGTCAAGGTCAAGGTCTTTTAATAATCTACAAAGCCCTGAATAATCTAGCACCATCGTATATTTCTGACCTTTTGAAGCGTTGCAGTCTGACACGGTCTCTCAGGTCTGGTGCTCAGCTTTTACTCACTGTACCTTTTCAGTAGCAGCTCCTAACCTAACTATGTAAAGAGCTGCTCCTAAGAGCTGCTCCTAATTTATTTATTTTGATAGCTTTATTGGGATTTCATTCTTATGTTCTTCTTATTGTCTGATTTTTATAGCCTGTTACTGTGTCTGCAGCTGTTTCAGGATTGTACAGTGCTTTGGTCAACCGTGTTGTGTTTAAATGTGCTTTATAAATAAATTTGACTTTGATTTTAGATATTTATTAAAATAAATGATTATTTAAAAAGCTTAATGCAACTACTTGCCAAGGGCATCTACAGACTCAAGACCAGCACTGGTGACAAATAAAGGCTTAACTTAACTTTGATTCAAGATTCTAGATGTTCGATAATCTTTTTTACTGTTTTAGTTGTAGGAAAGCTAAATAAAATGCACATATTATTTTGTGTATACATTTTGGGTAATATTAGCCTCTGTCCCAAACTCTTTAATATTACAGCTCTCCTCTTATGTTTTCTTTCTAAAACGGGCATTATAATTGTATATAAATAATTTCAGTAGACTTTTATTTGCAGTTATTCATCCTGATTAGTGTCAAGTCGTGCTAATTACAGACTTATTATTGTGTCATGTGTCTCAAGATTGTTAATAAAGGAATTGCTTTACTTTAGCTATAGAAAATGTCAATATTAAGTCGTGAATGTCAAGACTAATAGTCACAGGGTTGACACAGGCTTTAACAAACAATAAAAAAAATGTAAGCAATGAGTCATGTTTATTTAATGTTAAACACTAGGGTTGCTTATCAATTAAGGAGTCACTAAAAAGATATGTCCTTCTATGTTAAGAATGGATTAAAGCTTTAAAAAATGCATACTGTAAAGTGAATCCGTGCATATTATTACACTGAAATGTTTTTAGTGTAAATAATTGTAAACAATGCGTCAAGTATGTTTAGATTTAACTTAAATAAAATTAAGTACATTTGCAAAATTCATTTATTTTAGAAAAATAGCCGTAATATCAGTGTGCAAAATCTACATCATAATCATTTTAGTATATTCAGGTAGGCAAAAGGTACAGTGCATTGTGTTGTGCCATTGAATGATAACATGGGAATGATGCAGTCTGCACAAACAGCTTTTTGTTTACAGAATTTTATTTATTTTCTTCGAAAAGTAATTATGTTATTTTTTTTCCCGAAATTAATCAGCATATGTCATCGATGCAGTTTCATAACATGTGGTGCAAATTGTAAAATCTAGAGTCTGCCCCTTTAGTGCCTAAAATACAATAAAATAAAATAAAATCCTTGTTTAAGTAACAAGCTCAGCAGCAACCTCATTTCCCCTCTTGTCTGTTCCAACCACTCAGCATTCAGCATCACCTGTATACCAATCACTGGCCTGATCATCTGTCATCATCTGCTGGTTCGTGCCTTCACCTACATGATATTTTATGCTTAAAGGATGCATAGGTCACTGTGTGGCTTAATAACAAAAAAAGTTCCTCTGAAAACTGCTCAGGGACAGAGACTGAACTGAAATGAGAGCCAAGAGCGAAAAAGAAACCTGGATATCCCTTAAAAGTAGATTAAAAATACAAGAAAGTTTGGCTCCTTTCAAGCAAGTAATGAAAAAAATGAAGGGTGGCTCAAGACTTGTGCACAGTACTAGAATATAGTGGGGTCTCGGCATACGAACGGCACAGCTCGTGAATTTTCAACTTGCGAAGCAAAATTTTGGCTGGATTTTGATTTGACATGCAAAACACTTTCCGCATCCACTAGTCGTGCGCTCTTCTGGTTTCTACACTTCCAGTTTCTGCACTTCCGTATATACAGTAGCACCATGAGCCCAAAGAAAGTCAAAAAAAGTAAATCGACGTCACAGTGACACCTCCACGGTTGAGGGTTTGATGCCAGCCTTGGGTCTGTGCGTGTGTGGAGTTTGCATGTTCTCCCCGTGCTTGGTGGGTTTCCTCCAGGTGCTCCTGTTTCCTCTCACAGTCCAAACACATGCAGATTAGGCTAATTGGCATTTTCAAATTGCCCATCGTATGTGAATGAATGTGTGAGTTTCTGAGTGAGTGTGTCCTCACTCATTGGGATTAGCATGCCCTCCCGTGTGTACCTCACCTAGTGCCCTGAGTACCCTGGGAGAGGCTCCAGCCCCCCTGCAACCCTGAACCCTGAATAAGTGGTATAAAAAAAATTAGTAACTGAGTGAAATTTATGCAAATTTTGTTTGTGTCTGAGTGCTACTTTAAGCAGATCCGTAGGCGTGAAATGGAAATGTTGGTCAAGTGTCAGCCTTTTTCCGTAATCCTTCCATCTTTTCAGACATATTCTATCTAGTGCCCTGAAGGGTTCCTTAATTTGCCTCGAGGAAAAAAAAAAAATTTACATGTTCGTTGTAAAACCATGTACCGAACTACAGTATTGGAGTAAACCGTCCATGGTAAAATTAAATGCAGGCGTGATGTACTGTAGTAGGGACAGATGTGAAGTTGAGTTAAGGCTACCACCCTAAAGTAGATCATGGAGTATGGACCAATGTTTAAACTGTTCATTTTGTTTTTTATGAACCACACATTTCAACACTTTGCAGTTGCATTTAATGTTGTGAAACATTGTCGCGATTACTTAGTTCTTGTGATCACGTCACTTCAGCAACACATTCATTTGTCCACTAGTTTCTCCTGTATTTCCTCTGTTGAAGGTACTGTAATAAGAATAAAAGTAAGGCTTGTCATTTGACTAGGAAACTAAAAGCCAATGATCATTCATCATCATTTGATCATTTATTTGGTTTTGTGAAGAAGACTGTTGAGTATGAGGGACTTTTAGAAGACTTCGAACACCGTAATGTTAAATTAAAATCTCTCGAATGGTGAACAACTTGCAGCGGCACTCATGTTGTGAGCCCTGTTTGCTCCTATATGACGGCAATGTCTGTCATCTCTTTTTCAACTTGGTTAGCGTGTGCTTCAGCAAAATGTCTTTCTTCTGTTTTTATCATACCCAGAGTGAATGAGTGCAGTTACCGTTTGTCACGATGTACTGTTACACAGAGGTAGTTCACTCTTTCATCGTCTATACCGCTTTATCCTGTATTCAGGGTCGCAGGGAGCCTGGATCCTATCCCAGGAGGCTTAGGGCACGAGGCGGGGTACACCCTGGACAGGGTGCCAATCCATCGCAGGGCACATACTCACACTCACTCACACACACTACGGGCGATTTGGGAAAGCCAATTAGCCAGTACATGCAAACTCCATGCACACAGAGACGGGAATCGAGCCTGGCCGGGAATCGAACCGACAGTGCTAACCACTATACCACCGTACCGCCTTACAGAGGTAGTTATGGTTACTTATTAATGTCATGCCTTAGTGGTTAGCACTCTCGCCTTGCACCTCCAGGTTCCAGATTCGATTCCCTCCTTGCATCTGTGTGAATGGAGTTTGCATTTTCTCCCTGTGTTTGGTGGGTTTCCTCCTACAGTACAAAGACATGCAGATTAAGCTACAGGTAATTGGCATTCCTCAATTTCCCATAGTATCTGAATGAGCATGTGAGTGTGTGTATGTGTGTGAGCTCTGCAATGGATTGCCACCTCCTCCAGGGTAAACCCCGCCTCGTGCCCTAAGTCTCCCGTGATAAGCTCCGGCGACCCTGTATACAGGATAAAGCTTTATAGACAATGAAACGACAACGATGTATTCTTGTAAAAAATAGTTCCACTTAAAGGTACCTCGAGCACACAATTTTGGTTTTATCCAAACTTACATCTAGAAGCCTTTTCTAATGAAGCTGTCCGTTCAGCACACCTGGTGATGTTTCCTCAGTCATCTTATTATCCACGTTTAAAAATATATAAATGGCACTGTGTTATAATTTCTAGATTAATCACGTGTTAATGCATTAATATTGACATCCCCAGTTATTATCCAATCTTTTGTTTTAGCAAACATTCCCACAATTCCAAAAACAATACTTTATCCCATGTGCAAATGTAACGCTTGTCTGTCTAACAAGCAACACCCCTCGCTGATCATCAGACAGTAGATTCACTAAAACTGGATTGAGTAGGAAATTAAACTCATAACCACCTTTCGGCAATTATATTGGAAGGATTTTTGGATTATCAATTAATCCAGGCTTAACGAACCCTCCCTGTAATGCAAACATTAATTCTGTCTGCGACAGAGTAGTAATACCCATGCAGTATACAGTACATTGTCAGACTCTCTTTTGCTATCATTTGAAAATGACTGCATCATAGGAGCATGCATGCATTATAGGGAGTGTTTGACCCTGATCTCAACAGCTGCAAGTGAGTCATTTGCCTTCATTTTTCTCAAAATTAGTTAAAAAGATCTGCCAACTGAAACAATGAACACATCAAATAACATATGCATTATTCAAAGAGAGAAATATGTAATCTGCATGTGCATTGTGATGAGAAATGAGGGGGAAAAAACAGTCAGATCTTGGGCTGCATGTATGAAATGAATTGGAGAACTATTATGTACATAAGGAATTGTGATATTTCTTTGTGAATGTTGCAAAAAAAGGAAAAAAAAACATAATTGATTATGATTATAATAACCTCACAGATTACTATATGCTTGGGCCAAGTCTGAAATTTGATGTAGAAACTTTTTTTAGGGGAGAAAAATGCTTGCTTTGATATTTCATCAAAAAAAAAGATGGGATAATTTCTACTGTTTTTCTGTAGAATATGCCTTGTTTACCTGTAATATAATAATAATTTTTAACAAGTTTAGATAATAAATAGGAGCCACAGTGGCGTAGTGGCCTCGCACACCTGGGTCGAGGGTTCGATTCCCATGTCGGTTCTGTGTGCAAGAGGCTTCCATGTTCTCCCTAAGCTTGTTGGATCTCCTCCGGGTACTCCAGAATACTCTCACCATCCAAAGACATGCGGGTTAGGCTAATAGGCGTTCCCAAATTTCCAATAGATTGGCACTCTGTGGATGAGAGGTATAGAAAATGGAAAAATATAAAATGAGGTAAAAGTATAAAATGAGGTAAAAGTACTTTTAGTAGGTTATACTGTACGTGGACTATATGGCCAAAAATGTGACACCTAGCCATCTACAACTATTCCAGATTTTGTCGCTTTGCCGTTAGAGTAAGCTTTATTCTTCTGGAAAGCCTAGCCACTGTGTCTGCAGGGATTTGTGTTCATTCAGTCACAAGAGCATGGGCTGCTGTCAGTGTTCCAGTTCATCTTGAGTGTTTCATTTCAAATTCAGTGCGGTGGTGTACGGAGGCCAAATACCAAAAAACATATCTTTGTTTTCAAAATGTATGCACCTGACTGTGCGTATATAAGGAGGAATTGGTGGCCCTGTTACATTTGGACAGAATTGAACAACATTGAAAACTAATTTTACTGTGACTGAATTTCAAATGATGTTCATTTTATCGCCAAAATGATATACTTTATATAACTTTCTTTCAGCTGCTCGAGTCAAGGGGTCACCACAGTGGACCATTGGCTCCGCACACAAGTTTTTATGCCAGATGCCCTTCCTGATACAACAGGTCTTGGGACTGGCACTGCATGCAGTGGTTGGGTAGTATGGGGCGTGGCAACCACTGACGTTGTGGCTCAAACCCGGATCCTCAGATCCCCAAATTAACAACCTAGAGCCTTAGCCGCCTTAGCCACCACCCCCACTTTGCGTATTTCAAAGTATTTAATTTGTATTAATGGAGATCAGTATATCATATTGCTGTTGTCCATACATACTGTATATTTATTCATTGCTTTATTGTAGTCTCTGCATCCTGGCTGGCGGTACGGTGGCATTTGGTGGGTTTTCTCCGGGGTACTCTGGTTCCCTCCCACAGTCCAAAGACATGCAGGCTAATTGGCGTTCCCAAATTGTCCGTAGTGTCTGAATAAGTGTGCGTGCCATGCAGTGGACTGACTGGATCCAGGGTGTACCCCGCCTCGTGCCTTAAGTCTCCTGGGATAAAAAATACCAAAAGGATTTATTGTCAAGTTATGTGTCGCATCTTATATTACTTTACTCTTCATCACTTTATTCCATATAAAGATTTGTGTCCATATGCAAGCCTATCCAAACTCCTGCAAGATTGTGTGTGTATGTGTGTGTGTGTTACTTTAACTAGCTGCATAGTTAGTTAGACAATTTATCTAAAAATCTACAGCAGGCATTGTTTGTTCTTTTGCTCATTTATTAAAATAACAAAGGTTTAATGGAGTGATTCATTTTGCAAATACTGCGCCTTGGCTTTAAGGTTAAACAAAGACAGAGTGAGCGCTAGTGGGCAGACTGTAGGAGGTTTTGGAGTCTAAGGTCAGATCACTTTTATACCATTTAGATATAAAATAAAACATGATAAATACACAGAGGAATGGGAGCGTTGTCAATTATCAACCTATGATACACGGCTAGACATCTTATTATCAACTCTGCTTTTTAAAGAAAAATCACTCAGAGATTTAGGTTTTCAGCTGCATCATTTCCCTCTGTGTACAGTAATATGGTTCCCTTTTACCACTATCCGAAGCAAGGGTGTATATTTATCATTATTCCGCCTACTCATATTTCCGTGATGTAGAAACTTGAGCACAGGTGAGTGATGCAGAAGACGAAAGCTTCGAACGAAATTTTTCAATTATCAAAGAGTAAGGCAGACTTTCGCATCTCTGCCAGTTAATAACAGAACAGAACATCTGCACGCAATAGCATTTCAGATTTAGGACACATGTTTATTTTTTTTCTCCCCTGAACTTTTTTTTGACAAGAGTGTTTGAAGTATTATTGCAGTGTTACGTTATGTGCTAAGGTGACCATTGATATCGATATGCCGTCTCTGGTCTTGTGCTTTGCTGGATTTATAATTACAAAGGGAATTATAGAATTTCTGCCTGCCGAGTTCCCTTATAAAACTTTCTATTTCCGTGATGATAAGTCTCTTTGCAGTGGCAGCTTTAATTTGCAAACTGATAGGTGCGCAGTATCGGAACGTCGGAAAAGTCGCTCTTGCTCGACGAAACCTTGCTGCGAACAGACACTTAATCTTGCCTTTGCCCGAATCACAATTTCGGCAGCCAGTCTTAATATGTGAAATCATCCATCTAGCCCTGAGAGAAAGGCATGTTTGCAGCTTGGCTCCACACATGGAACACAGCGGACGCTCTGAGCTGTTTTAACATCTTAAGAGCTGAGGGAGTGATGACATCGTTTTTTACCCATCATACCTCTGTGCCTGGTAATAGCCTTTCCCTTCTAACACCTTTACCTCCATATCTCAAGGTAAATAGCTCCTGGGGAATTAGCCTGGTCTGCTTTACGCAGTCTATGATTGCAGCAAACAGCCTTATCTGCTGCCTCATTAACTATACATCTGCAAGTTGCCACTTTGTCCATTGCAGACAAATAGTCTAATGGGGCTATTTTTACATGGAAAGTTGCAATGCGGATGTCACCCGGGTTGGCGGTGTCTCGTATAATCAAGCTGGGACGGTGATTAGTGCCACCCAGTCAGGGTGAATTTAATTCCATTCCTGTGACACCTAGCAATGACAGCTTGATGGGGGTTATCTCCTTAATGACTGTTGTAGATTATACTGGGAGAGAGTACTGTATTTGATTAAGACCCCATCCTGCTCAGTGTGGTGCTCTGGATTATATGATGTGTATGAAAAAAAAATATTAGGGGGAAAAAAAATGTCCTCTATCTTACAGTGTGGTAACGGATACACTGTATACGTATCATTGTGAATTCTGTATTTTTTATTTTTATTTTTATTTATGAAGCATAGATAAATAATTAATAGGTATGACCTACATTTCCAGAAAGCAAAGATGGGATAATCGTCTTGCTCTGCGGGTGGGAGGGAGAGCTATTTCTCCTTGTCCCGGTGATCAGAGTGACATTATCCAACTGTGCAGTCATGGATATTTAAAAAAAAAAAAAAAAAAAGGGTATTAAGTGTTCTCCTTCAAGCATATTTGACTGCCCTGTGATGTTGAAGTAATGCTGTGGCTGGCTTCAAGTATCTCAGCAGGATCATGCTTTAGCCTTCACCCTCACAGGTTGGCTGCTGTGCGACGGCGGAGAACTGGCCGGTGGGCAGGAATTAAACGTGCCTACAGTAAATTAAATGTACTTTGCCAAGCAAATCATAATCATAATTCATAATTACAGTTCTGTGATTAATAATTAATCCGTTATTAATAAGAGAACTTTTCAAAAAGCACCTTTTTAATTCAAATAGTCAGTAATTTGGTAGAAAGTTAAGTAGGAAAAGTACCTTGTCTTCCACATACTCTTTCAAAAACTATTTCATTGATTGGCTCTTTTGAGTGACATGTATAGCCACGCCCACCTTGAGGGAAAAAGTGCTAAATTAGAAAAAAAGAAAAAGGCGCTAAATGCTGTGACATAATCTGACTCATAACTGCTTATAACTTCACGTCTCTACAACGTTTTGATTTTACTAATGACCAGTGATGGGAAAGTTACTCAAAAAAAGTAATCTACTACAAATGACTAATTACTGCTTTAAAATTACTTTGACAACATCTGTCACGGTGTGCACCTGTGATGGGCGTGCGCCTCAACCTGTTGAGCGCTCCTTGATCACTCCATAGGCGCCCTGCGTAGGCGTCCCCACCTTCTGCAGGCGATAATTAATGGTAATGGATCTTGGGCTTTCTCCATGATAAAAATCCAGCCTTTTTTTACTTCCTCCCTCCTTTGACCCTTCTCCTTCCCCGTTTTTTCTAAATAAAACGACAAGACCTCGCCTCGTGTCCGTGTGTCTGTGGTGCCACCCGCGCACAAAGAGTGAACCCATTACAGCGTCAAATGTAAAACTACAAATCTCTCCGACGATTGATTAAAGCACATGCTCGTTAACTGATGCTGCCAAGCAAAACATAATTTTTTCAATGCATTTTGATTAATTTTAAATCTTTCTGTTCTTTATATAAACAGGTTGTGCTGTTGTCTCATAGCTCCGTAGTCCCTTGACCTGGAGTACCCTGTGTATGTTCTTCCCATGTCCTCATGGGTTTTACTTCTGGTTTTTGTGTTTATCTTCCACCTTCCGAACAAACATGACAGTAAGTGACAGTCAAGTCACAGATCAACCACGACCCGGACCAGAATAGAGTCTGGATGAATTCACGCATGAATGCCTAAACCTTTTTAAATAGTCTCTGTATTAACAAGCCTCTTTGCAGGCGCAATTTTAATTGGCAAGCTGATATACGCAAATTAGCTGACCCTTAGAACGAGATGTCATAAGTTTCAGGTGGTGAAGTTTGACACCTTTGCTAATCTGCGACTATAAATCACTGTCCTGTTGCCCTTATCAAAATTGTTGAATGCTTCCATGACATGTGTGTTAGCATAAAAACCGGCTACGGTCTGTATTATTTGCTCTTTGAATGCGTCAGTAAATTACAGTTACAGAAGGCGAATTAAAATTCTGATTATCGAAGAAACAGTTGCCATTGCGGTTACAGAAAAGGGACCTATGATTGTGATTACAGCGGAGAAAATTGCAATTTAAAAAACACAAAATAGGGAATTACATTGGCAGCTCTGGAATAATGAACTGAAAAATAAAATTCAGTCCTAAGTGCAAGGTTTATTTTATTTTATTAAAAATGTTGAGCAAGGTCAGGAACAGGCTGAGGTTTTGGCAGACAGGAAGAAAATATGAACAAGACAAATCCAAATTCAAGAAAACCATAGAACAAACCAGAAAAAAAGAGAGTAGCAGAATCAATGAACAAGAAGCATTAACAAAGGTTTGCCAAATCAGGCAGTGGTGCACTGAGCGTTGCATGAGTGTTTTGCGTGTAGTTATATAGAGTGTGGCGATGGGTCCATGGGTGTGCACTCAGCATTCAGGTCACACAGAGTGCTGGGAGTGCATGCACACACACAGAAAACACACACAGATAAACTTAAGAGATAAACTTATGAGATTTTAATACTGTACTATTAAATAACATATATGGCATTAAGTAATTAAGTAACAATAACAGTTGTTATTTTAAGACACGAAGCTCAGCTATTCTGGAACAGTTCTTGCAAGAACAGTATTGTCAAAACCCGTCACGCTCCATGATATTTCCATATACTGTATAACTTAAAAATTAATAAATAAATAACATTACAGGAGAATATATGCATGGCTGTAAAGAAAAAATATACAGTACAAGACAGACCAGTTTTTAAGATGGAAACAAAAAACCTAATGTACGCTCCTGGGATTTGCATAAAAATAGAAAGGAGCGAGTGTGACAATGTTACCAGAAGAACTCATATTCTCCAGCATGCTCAGTAAAACCTAACAGCTGTTTTACTTATAGTTCTGTGCAAAAGTCTTGGGCACATACAAAAATATGGCATAAG
>JAQMYG010000020.1:10992214-11019964 GCA_030014215.1 Clariallabes teugelsi
TTTCCTTTTATGCTTTCTGGTTCGCGGCCGTCTTACTTCCGGGTCCTAGTGCCGGCCGTGACTGAGTGCGCATGACATACAGAAACAATCCAACATCAGTTCTCATGTCACAATTAAGTCAATAAGATAAAACTAACTTACTTATGCAATTCATATTCAATAATATGAATAATTGCACACGCATTCATTCATTCATCCAGTCAGCCAATCACGGAAACAGTGCAGCGCACAGAGCCATACAGGCATTCGTAGTTCAAAGGACTCAGTTACTATTCTCTTTGAACATCATAACACAAATGAAGTGCATATCATGTAACTGTCAGACCAAAGAAAAATACAAAACTGAGGCTACAGTGAAGACTTGCTCATGGAAACCGGACAAGTGCAAATTAGAGTGTAAAAAACATTAGCTGTGTTTTAAGTTTGATATGCCATGTGCTCGGTGATGCTTTTTGGCATTAATAAACATCCATTTTTTTGTTGTAATATTTCAATTTTTTCCAGCCATCTGGTTTCTAAAGCAAATTCACATCACCAGCTCTCTGCCACATTTGCACGAGTACCATCTTGTCCTTCATCGCATAATAGAGGAAGTGTAATGATTTGATTATACCCCATTCACTAAAATGCAAAAACTTTGGAACACCTCCAGGTTTATTTTCTTGTTATCCTTTAAATAATTACAACCTGTGCTCATGGATGTGTGAGTGGTATTTGATAAACAGTCCCGAGCACATTTTAATGCAATGTATCCTGTTAACTGTAAATAAAATCATTAAATAAATTTCCCATTAAAAAAATTGCGAAGATAAATGTGTGGTGTCATTGAAAGAGTATCTTAAGGAGTAAAACATGGTGGGGCATGCTGTTAGAGGAAAATATTTATAACTGGATGATCTGGGATATTGCCCGTGTAAAACAGATTTTTTTTTGCCCTTTCTTTTTTTAATTTTTTTTTTATTAATGTATGATGTCATGATTTCTAGTCATATCTACAGTAGTAATGTTTAATATTGTGGTTTATTCAAGAAACAAGCAACTGTTATCACTTCTGCTAGAGCAGCTATAAACTGTTAGATAGTTTGACAGCAGAACCCCCAAAAAACCGACATGTCATTAATGAGGCAATCACATCTCTTCTGTCTGCTGTGTGATTAGTGAAGAGAAGATACGTCCTGTGCAGAACAGCAGCTGCTGCAAATAGTTTAAATGTGTTTAAAGTGTTTTTAGAGAATGTTTCCCCAGCATGAAATGAAATATAGGAGTGCATCGTTCTCTGACATTATGTGCTGTGAATGTTGTTCCAACACTATGTTAAGTACAGTATTCAAGAAAACTTCTGTATCTCTAATAGTGCAATGTAAGCACTGCAGTAAACCAGAGAAAAACTTGCTGGTAAAAAAGTGACGTGATGTACAGTACGTGCTGTGTGTCAGAAGCCGCTAATTAAACAGTGTCTGTACTATGATAGGGAGCTGTTCTCATGTACCGAAGTGAAATTAAAACTGGTAGAGGAGGAGGCTAAGGATCCTGTAAACTGAAGTTTTAGTATTGTTTGTTATGTTTCTCACGAAAAAGGTTTTGTGTGCACCAAAACTCAACACTTTTTCTTCCTAACTCTAAATAAACTTCTCCTCTGCAGGTACAGGTAAACTTTGGTCTTGATTTCCTGGAATGATCTTTATGAGAGCCAGTTTCATCATGATGCTTGATGGGTTTTGCAAATGCACTTGACAATACTGTTCTATTCCAGAATAGTTCACCTTCATGTCTTAAAATAACAACAGACTGTTTGTTGTTACTTAATTACCTAATGCCATATGTGTTATTTCATACTTAAAGCAAAAAAAAAAAAAATTGGTATTGCTCTGGAATGTATAAAATAAATCCAAACATGTGTCCAAACTTTTGACTGTTACTGCCCATAACTGGACACAGTTCTACACTACACTACATTACATCTCAACTCTTCTATATATATATATATATTTTTTTTTATTCTACTATTTTATTCCAGTATTTTATTTTCATATTTTTATTGCTTGTACATTATGTAAATTTAAAAGTCATTGAATTTGATTCCTGTGTGTACAGTACAGTATATATATATACTGTATATACTGTACTGCATATATTCATTGTAAAATATGTAGTCTTTAGATCTACTTGTTTTTGTGCTGAAATGCTGATTTACTTGTTCTCAGCTTATCTTGGGTAAACCCAGGACAGTAAAAACTGTTAGTTTAAGTATTTTACCCTGCAGTCTGTTTCAGATAAACTGTTTTGCATTGGATGTAGGACTTCTGAAGGGGCACAACTGCAGGCCAAGTAGAGTCTTAATAAAAGCTATGTTAGGGCCTGCCATAGACTGTGAGCAAGTGGTAAGAGGAAAGTCCGAGAGTGAGAGGTGATGATGAGAATTGGTCATAAATTGCTTATGGTTGAAGATGTGTGTTTGTCATTTTTTTAATAAGTACATACGTAAATAAAAATCTATATAGATATATATTTTATATTCTATCAACCCATATTTTGAAAATATATGCAAATATATTTCCTTTGCATACGGGACTGAATCCAATTTCATTTTGAACAGTATGATTTATTCATGAAAAGTATCCAAACAAGTACTGAAGATTTTCCCCCTTGAGTAGTAGAATGGTAAAAAAGAGTGATGAAACCCACAGAAAGGGAGAGTTGGCTCAATTTTCAGGGAATGGGGTAAAATGTAATCAATCTTCATTCTACTTTCTGGCTTTAATGAAGCGGTAGAGAGCAGACTGGATGCTTCTTTTGGCCACCAGGCAATTAATCTCTGTGTGAGTCTGTATATTTAAACATGCAGCCCTTAGGAAGTCTCAGCGAGAACAATCAGGCTGTCCAGGATAGTGCTCTTTTTATATGTTCAATCAAGATGACAGTTCCTTCGTCCTTTAGAATACAGAATCTATCAGACGAGTAATCAAAGGCATGAAGTTGAAGGTCTTTGGGGCTTGCTTCCATTTATCTGCAAATAGAAAGCATTTACAAAGGACTTGTCACAGGTGGAACGGAAAAGTATCAAGGCTGATTAACCTGAAAATTTTGTTTCATTTTATTATGAATTGCAAAAATAATATAAATGACATGGGTCACTTAAAACAGATTACAGGATTTATCATGCCTTGCCTTTCTGTTTATATTTTGGATGTTCCTAATTCCTTATGCACTTCCCTGTTTTCTTTTTGAATTGCCCCTCAGTTGTCTTTCTCTGCTGGCACCCTAACTATTTAAATATATGCACACTATAGTATAGCATAGTACACATGCAAATAACTGCTCTAGAGTGAGGATCTCTACGAAAAAACAGGTCCCTACATTGAAACATGATGTGAATTCCCTGTTCCACTATATCCCAAATGTGCTCTATTGGATTGAGATCTGGTGACCATGGAGGCCATTTAAGCTCACTGGCATGTTGAAGAAACCAGTTGGAGAGGATTTAAGTTTTATAAGACAATACGTTCTCCTGTGGTTAGAAGGATAGAGGTTGGACCCGTTCAGAAACAATAATCAGGTAAGCTGTGGCATTTAAACAAGGCTCAATTGGTACTAAAGGGCCCAAAGTGTGCCAGGAAAATACTCCACACCATTACACCACCAGCAACAACCTGAAGTGTTGATACAATCCAGGAAGAATCCAAGCTTTCATGTTTACCTAACTGTCACAGCAGCAGAAGTCAAGACTCATCAGACCAGGAAACAATTTTTCCAATCTTCTATTGTATAACTAGATGCTATTTGAGTTACTGTCGTCTTTCTGTCAGCTTGAACAAGTCTGGCCATCAACAAGGGATTTTTGCCCAGAGAACTGCCTCTCAGTGGATAGTTTCTCTTTTTTCAGACCATTCTCTCTAAACCCTAGAGATTGGTAGGGTGGGAAAATCCCAGTCGATCAGCAGTTTTAGAAATACTCAGACCAGTCCACCAGGAACCAACAACCACATCCAAGTGCCATGTCCAAAGTCACTTAAATCACCTTTCTTCGCCATTCTGATGCTCGGTTTGAATTTCAGCAGATCATCTTGACCATGTCCACATGCCTAAATGCATTGAGTTGCTGCCATGTGATTGGCTGAATCGATATTTGCGATAATGAGTAGTTGAACAGGAGTACCTAATGAAGTGGTTGATGAGTGTAAGTTAAGTGCTACAGTATACATTCTGTATAACTATACAACGTACATTCACTAGCCCCTTCAGTTGCTAACCAAGAAAACCATATGTTAAGCCTTACTGGTGTCACACAGCAGCAGCACAGTAACTGAATATTAATGTAGCGAGTTATACCATATACAGTGAATGTAACTTCGCTTGTAGTGCTTTAACATACTTCAGTCTCTGAGGCTTTGTGCCTCTTTGTCTCTGAGGCGAGGTCTAATAGTCTGCAAACCAAGGCTAGCTTTACATGGTGTGTTTTCGGCTTTTAAGTGTCTCCAATAATACCTGCAGAAATAATATAAATGACATGGATCAATTAAAACAGTCCACAGTTTTATCCACAATTATGTCCATAATTTTATCAAGCCAAGTGTAGCCTTGGTTTGCAGACTATTAGACCTCGCCTCAGAGACAATGAGGCACAAAGCCTCAGAGACTGAAGTATGTTAAAGCACTACACGCAAAGTTTTCTTAAACATACCTACTGTAAGTTGGGCATGTTGAACTTATCTACTTCTGCCATACTTATTATTTAAAACAATCTGAATCTCATGTTATTCACTGTTTTCTTTGATGACTCCCCCCAAAAAACACATCTGTTTGCATTGGTCTTGGTCTTTATTTTAAATAAGCAAAAAGTACAC
This sequence comes from Clariallabes teugelsi, assembly GCA_030014215.1. Lineage (NCBI taxonomy): Eukaryota > Metazoa > Chordata > Actinopteri > Siluriformes > Clariidae > Clariallabes > Clariallabes teugelsi. The sequence goes on from JAQMYG010000020.1 coordinate 10,997,059, forward strand.
TGCTAATACCTTAATCAGTTACTGGTGTTTAGCTTCAGCCATATTTTAGCTTTATTTAAGAACAAAGGAAAAAGCAGAGGAAAACTTTTATTAACTGAGCCTCTTTCCAAATCAAGTAACTTTTTTGAGCATATGTTGACTTATCATTGATTACTATTGTTCCCAATTACTAATCAGTGATCACCAATGTTCCCAATCACTCATAACCACTCACAATTGCTCCTAATGACTAATCACCGATCACAGTTGTTGGCAATTACTAATCACCATTAATCCTAATTAATAATCACAGTCACCATTGTTTTCATGGACTTATCACCGATAACCATAATTCTTAATAAATCATCATCGGCCACCATTGCGCCCAATGACTCACCACTGATCACCATTTTCCCCAGTTACTAATCACCGGACACCATTGTTCCCAATGACTAATCACCAGTCCCCATTGTTTCAAAACATTCCTTTGGTTTCTTTGGTGTCCAAACATTCAATCACTGATCACAATTATTTGCCCTCATGTTTTTCATTTTAAACTTTCCTACTGAATATATTTAAAAAGGAATAAAAAAGCTACTTATTTCTTCCAAATCTGTTACTTCATATCTATTTTCCAACTATAGTACTTACTAACCCTGCTTTTTTGTCTGCATATTTAGGAAAAACTATAGTATGGTATATTTATAAATCTATAAATAGCTTGAGGTGCCATGATGTGCGATGACAAAATATCTTTACTTTTTAAAAAGTAAATTATAAATGGCATGTCATATCTACTCATGAGTTCTTATCTGGGCCAGATGACTCAATGCAAAAGATAAAAAAGTAAAAAATCTAATTGCTAATTTTGTAGGTATGATATAACATATATGGTTAAGATTTATAACATGCACCCATGTTATATTTTTAAAAAGCGTACCAGATAACTTAGTGGTGCAGGGTTTTGAACCTTGGACGTTTCAATTAATAGTCCAACACTGAGCTTCCCCTCCGGCCATGATATAAGATCATAAAAGATCACAAAAAGATTTACAATCCAGAAATATGTTCATTTATTTACTCAGTACTTGGTCTGGGCTACTTTAGCACAAATTACAGCATCGATATGGCATGGCATGGACACAATCAGCCTGTGGCATTGTTGAGGAGTTATTGAAGACACAATAACTCAGTGTAATGATTCTAGCCTTCAACTTCTATATTGTTGGGCCAACACTAGCATGGCACCTCGGCACCCCAAATCATCACAGACTGTAGAAACGTTACACTGGACTTCAAGCAACTTGGATTCTATGCCGCTCCATTCTTCTTCCAGACTATGGTAGCTTGATTTCCAAATGAAATGGAAAAAAAATGTTTTTTTTTCATCTGAAAAGAGCACTTTCAACCACTGAGCAACAGTCCAGTTCTTTTTCTTCTTACGTAAGTAACATCTTCCTAAGATGCTACTGACGTTATCTCGGTTCAGAAATAGCTTGATACTAGGAATACACTATCTGTAGCCCATTTCTTGAAAATGTCTGTGTGTGGTGGTTCTTGATGCACTGATTCTAGCTTCACTCCACTGCTTTTAATTTCTCTCAAGTTTTTAATTTGGCTTTGCTTGACAGTTTTGTTAAGACTGCAGTCATCCCCATTGCTTGTGCACCTTTTCTTACCACACTTTCCCACTCCAGGGTGTTAATGATCATCCTCTGGACAACTGTCAAGTCAGCAGTCTTCTCCGTGCATGCACTGAACTAGACCGAGAGATACATGGTGTTTATACAGTATGAATTGTAATTTACTCAAGCTCGAAATGAAATATTGTTTTTGAGATATTGGATTTTTTTTTTCAAAAGCTGTAAGCTGTAACATTCAAAATGAGAACAACAAAAGGGCTTGAAATGATACATTTTACATATAAATAAAATGTGCGTTGTGCTGTTTTAGTTAGCTCTCCGGTTTGTAGATTTCACTTATCACCCCTGTGTTCCTGTAATGCTGTGCATTTTTGTGCTTCTCAATGATTGATTTGAGTCCTATGTGCATGCAATAAAATTAGCAAGGTAATTATAAGAATGTTAGTGATTTTACAGTTTATCTTATCCATCCATTGAATATTCCTTCCTGTTAAATCTTTAGGATTGCGGTTACTGAAAGAACGAAAATGTCCTTCTAATATGTTAAGGCCAGAATTTAATAGCATATATTATAATTTTCAATAGTTCATGAAGGCCTGATATTAGAAGAAGATCAACAAGAATATGGGGTTTATCACTTTTTTTCTCCTGCTTATACAGTACATTTTCATCTAGGCCATCTGCATTTTATTGCTCTCTCTCTCTCTATCTCTCTCTCTCTCTCTTGCTTGATCTCTTGTTCTCCTAATACTTGCCAATTGCAGCTTTTTGCAGAAAACTGATGCACTTTACTGTGCAAAAAAAGAAAGAAAAAAAAAAGAAAACCGGGGATGTGCATATTTTAGCCCAAATGGTTACACTGAAAATGAATGTCATGGCTGGCAGCATTTATTTAGTGACACAATTTTAATGCTTCCACTTTACCCTCTGCCTGTAGCCTGTCAACATTAACAGGTCTTTCGGCAGCATTGTTCGAGGAAACGCTTGTCACACTACGTTGTCATTTGAAAACATGCCTGCATTTTAGTGGAAAGACCTACAGACATACGACATACAGTAAGTCATGAAGCACAGCTTATAGTGCAGAGAGATACAAACATATACGCATATAGAGAGAGACACATACTGACGGACTGTGTTGCTATGGCAATGAGCGAATGATGTCATCCCACTTATTTCAAAGGCCTGTGTCAGGTTTATTTATTTAATTGCCTTGTTGCAGTGTTTCTTGGCTGGTCTGACTTCAAGACGCTCGGCTCCACTTGGCAGTACGGCTGAAAGCTGAGTGATGTTTTTATGCTTTTCAACAATTCATATCTTGTAAACTGCTCACTGTTGGACAGAACTTCACATTTTTGAAAAGTGGTTAGGTTCCAGTCTTATCCAGGATAGATAAGGAGTTTTGTTGTTTGAAACTGTCTGAATTTGTGAGAAATGCTTGTCTCTGAACTTTGTAGCTTTAGCCAAGGACAAATCACACATGATTGATCTGAAGACAACTTCACCCGTGACATAACTGATAAACAGAGGAAAGCTAAACATGTTGAAATTCAAGTAATAAAAAAAAAAACCTGGAATCTCATTCTGTTGTACTCGTACTGAGCATGATGAGGACCGGTGGCGTAGGGTTTATGGTGGCTATAGGAAGAAATGCTGTTATATCTCAGCTGCTTTTCTCTCAGGTACTATTTCAACAGCCTTCTCTATAGTGATGATGGTTCCTTCGGGCTTCCCATAATAGCTGTTATGGAGCAGGATTTCATTACTGCAGGCCAGAGAGAGCAGCCACTAGCCCAAACAGCCCTAATTGCTAGCCGGTGTTGGTGCATTTACAGCCTTTTGGTAGGAAAGGTGGTCGGTGCTTAATGGCCTAGCACTGAGCTCGGGTCAGGCCGTTCTCCATTAGTGTAACGGCTGTTCATTACAGCTTGTTTTCAGGACATTGCTAATAAACTGGAATAGCTTCCATCATTCAGTAGGACTGTGCTGCTCTACTCCAGCATTTAAATCTTTTATAAAATGGAAGGAACAAAAAAAATATTAATTATAATCCCCCCCCAAAAAAACAGCTTATGCTTCATGCTAATTTCCTGTAATTTCACAGACTTTATCTTTTTGTTTTGCTAGACTTGCAGGATAATTGAGGATTATAGAGAGTATAGTTCTTGAGCTTTGAATGAAAGGTATTTGAGAAAATATCTGAACCATACAAAAGAAACAGAAGAAAGGATGTTATGTTGTGACACTTTTTTTGTGGTTATTTCATTAGATTACTAGCTATGTTGCATTATTAACTTAGCAATGTCGCTTTAGTGGTTGTCCATATAGATTCTTTACTTTCTCACTAGAAGTAGCCTGATGTTGTTAGCCAGGTTATCCTGCTACAGTTTGTGATCAACAGGGTTGTTTGTTCCTGAGTCATTAAATATGACAACATTATTTAAATGCGTATTAAATCACTCACTCATTCTTTATACCGCTTATCCTGTACCGGAGTGCGGGAGGCCTGGAGTCTATCCCTGGGGTACATTCCGGTTCGGAAGATCCCAGGTTCAAACCCCACGAACATCAAGTTGCCACTGTTGGATCCTTGAGCAAGGCCCTTAACCTTCAGCTGCTCAGATGTATTAGCAATAATTAGCCTTACCTGCAGGTCTTTGGACTGTGGAAGGAAAAAAGAGTACCCAGAGGAAACCCACCAAGTATGGGGAAAACTTCCATGCAAACTTCACAGGTGGGGCTCAAACCCTCAACCCTGGAGGTGTGATACTGTACCACAGTGCTACTAAACTTTTGCCTTTTAATCATACGTATGGAAGAGTTTCTCTGGCTTGTTTCATTACGTTATTGTTGAGAAATTAGAATATGTACTTTTTTGTTTGTTTTTTACTTTTCCGCATATTGCTTCATGCTGTTATCTTAATATGAACTGCTTTACAAAGAAAAAAACCAAGGAAACACATATTATTCAGAAAACACACAGAGGTGTTCACTTAGATTTTTTGAGCAGTATATACTGTATAATTATTCTGACTGTTGTCGTTTATGTAATTTTGCATTCCAAGTTTCTGCCTTTAAATCTAATATTATTTTTTCCATCTAAATGTTATAATGTCGCATTGTCATCAGTCTTGTGTGATCACAAAAGGATTTACAAACACACTATACACATCAGCACAGTCTGCTGCTGTAAACCTTTATAAGTGTCCCAGTCTGTTACTGTAGCTTCCTTGAGCCCATATAAATCCTTCCTCTGTTTTATTTTTGTTCCTTAGTACCCCCCAATCTAACCGTGCCACGGGGCAAGTCTCCACTGGTGGTACGGGAGGGAGAGACCGTGGAGCTGGAGTGCCTTGTTTCAGGAAAGCCCAAACCCATTATCCTGTGGTCACGGGCTGATAAAGAGGTACCGATGCCAGATGGAAGCATGCAGATGGAAAGCTATGATGGTGTGCTGCGCATCATCAACGTGTCTCGTGAGATGAGCGGTTCCTACCGCTGCCAGACCAGCCAGTACAACGGCTTCAACGTCAAACCACGGGAAGCCTTGGTGGAGCTCATAGTGCAATGTAAGTGTCACATCATCGCTAAATTTTTTTTGAAAGATATTCATTTTGATACCACACTGCTGCTGAATTCTGTAATTTAATTGAGGAAGTGTTGATTCATTTTCTGTAATTTCACTGGTGCTGACAAAAGTACTTGTTTAATTTTAATAATGTAAATTTGATACTGAAACCCTCATCCCAAACATGAGCAACATTCAGCTCTGAAAAATTTGTTCAAAGCTATAATGCCAAGAAGTGAAATTCCTTCAAAAGTTTTTTTTTTTTACTCTTTTTTTTTTTATTGAACAAAAATATAGAAAATAAATAAATAAGCAAAAATAAATAAGTGAATACAAATACAAAAGGGTCTCTTTATTCTTCTTCTAATAAACCAAAGTCTCTTATTATTCCAGCAAATTTCTTGGCCTTTTTACCTTTCATATGTTCCAATGATGGGACATAGTTGCAAATAAAATCCTTTTTAAAGACTGAAACATAAGGTTTAGTTTTTATACATTTGCATTTATAAATGAAAATCAGCATTATATTATTGAGAAACTTATTATTCTTATCATCCAGTAGTATTCCAAACATAATGTTTTTTTTGTTTTTTTTTTCAAAAGCGGGCAGTGATTGTATCTTTGGCTCCAACCAATAAGACATATTTTCCCAAAAGATAGCAGAATACTCACAAAAAAGGTGATCAGTAGTCTCAATGTCAACTTTACAGAAAGTACAAGCATTTTGTTCAAAATTAAACCGTTGCCTGAAAAACTCAGATGATGGATAAATACCATTAAATATTTTGAAATGGGTTTCCTTTGCTTTAGGAGCCACTGGAAAGGGCTTCAAAAGTGAGTCAATCTCCACAGACTTCCTTGTTAAAATGCACAGATTTAACACAGAAACATATACGTGTAAAGCCACAACAACAAAAAAAAAAAAATCTAATTAAATAAAATACTTTTTTGGTCTATATAATTTTTTGTAAAATTATGAGTGTGGCTGAATTGAGTGACAGCTGTGTTGTAGGTGTCAAATCGCTAGCTGTCTCTATGACATGCTATCACTTTAGCTAACCAGCTGACTTGAATTGTTGTAGTTTACCTTACCACAAGAAATGTAGGAGTTGAAACAAGATGACATGTAAGGTATGGATGGCAGAGTTCAGTCAAATGCAAGGTAACGCTAGCCATCTTAGCATTTTAGCAAAGTTAAACGCTTAAGCTAAGCTAACTAGCTTGTGGTAACTGTGGAAAAAAGGTCTGTTCTAACCAACACCCAGGCTCCATTCATTCTGTTCAACTCATCATTTATGAAAACCTATGAGAGACGTCATGAAGACTTTATACAGTCTATGATCACCTATCAGTCTGTACTCTGTGACATAAAGATCATGTATATTGCTGTGCTAATAAACACTAGGTGACTAAAACTAACAAGCTGTTCTTGATGATTAGCTTGGATCAGTCATTGACAACAGAGATTCTGCAGCGAAAACAAAAAGTACTTACTGTACAGATGCACTTTGTAAAACAAACCCCATTGGAACCCCACATCATCTGATATAATTTATAAAGCTAGTTAATCCAATTAATTTAAAACATGATTTATAAGAAACAAGCTGAGTAGACTAAATGCATGAAAACAATAAAGCACTTTTTATAGCAATATATTTTCAGTATAACAAAGTGATCTTTAAATTGTTTTAATGTAATTTGTGTTTGTTAGATGTTTGTACAAACGAAAAGAAAATTTATTCGAAAAAAAAAGTTTAACTTTTCTATGATTAAGATTTAATTAAAGGCAAATGTATTTATTTAAATGCCTTGATGATAATAATAGAGCATGTCAGGATAGGAGTCAGACTGAATGCAAGCACAGACTATGCTCTGTGCTGTCAGCCTTCCATTGGAGCAGGGTGAAAAGCTGCCTTGTGGCCTTACCTTGTACACCCTTCTGCTATGTATTTTTCTGTTGGGCGCTCTGTGACCCTTGCTGCCTCATTGGTCATTTGTTGTGTTCAATGTCCCTTAGCACCTAAGTTCCCCGCTGTAGACCAGTGGGTGGAACTTGAACCTGCCCTAAGGGATGGGGCCATGCACATAAACTGCTTGGCGTGGTAAGGAGATGGAATTAAATAATGGCATCGAATCCCCACCATCACAGTCTTTCTCTGCCCTGCTACATCCTTAAGGGCGTCTTTTGTTCTGTCAAGGACTGAAGTCGAGCAAGATGCAAATTCAGACTTCTCTACAGAAAGCACTTTTACAAACATACAGTAAACGAACCCAAAGCAAGAATAAGACTAAGGCGACTGGACTGCAATAGCCACGCCAGCTTATTTGCTTCAAATTCTGGATTTGCCGCCAACGCTGCCGAAGATTGGCTTCTGTGTCTCGATTCCGCCCTTATGGCATAAATCCACAAGACCTCTGGAGGTGCGTTGTGGTATCTGGCAACAGGACGTTGACAGTTGATACTTTGGGTGCTGTGGTTTGCAGGGAGGGGACTCGGTGGATTAGATTTGTTTGTTTGGTGCATCCTACAGGGGCTTGATCAGATTGAGATCTGGGGAATTTGGAGGCTGTATTGGTGGCCTTGGGCTTCTTGCCTGCTGAGCCCCATACATGGAAGACTGAGGTGCACTGGGCATTCTGGTGCCTTTCTTTCGCTGCCAGCATTGAGTTTTTTGCCAGTTTGTGTTAGATTGGCTTTTCTCTGGGGTTGGACCAGACGGGCTGGTTTTTGGTCCCCATGGGCCTGGGTGAGCCTTATGTGCCCATGATCCTGTCACCTGTTTACTGGTTTACAATTAATAATCACTGTTAATGTGTTAATATTATAACTGATTGGTGTACAGCATATGATATCCCATCACTGTTGCATCCAGAACAAATAACAGTTGAAAATGCCTGGCAACAAATTCATACGCCCTCTTCTTTTCATTAATATAAACATGCACAGTAAGTACAGTATCTACAGTACAACAGAAACCTGTGTTAGCAAATGAATGTGCGTTTGCATTTGTATTTACAGTACATAGATATGCAGGGTGGATTATGGCCATGATATTGACAGTGCTCGTTCTGTCAAGGGGGGCCTCAAGCTTAGAGAATGACATGCAGCTCCTAAAAGTACATCAGGATCTCTCTTCACTGTGCCTCATTATGCTGATACTCTGTCACTACCAGCACAGCCAGAGCCTTCTGTCTGCTACGTAGAAGGATATGCAGCCGTGTCTGCTGCTCACTTCACTCCCTGCTGTGTGCCAACAGGGTGTAGACAATATGCTGCGGTTAGGGCAAGGCTCAACAAGTGGTTTCTCAAGACATCCTGGTCCCAAACAATCTGGGCATTAGTTAAGTCCATTATCCAGCTTCATTAGGCTTATTAGGTAGAAACAAAGGATTGTACATGGAGTCTGTACAAAGCGTCTTTGAATCCACTTTCTCAACTGTTCAACAAAGCAAAAATGGGAAATGAGATGTGTGTGTTGTAGCAGAGATTTTTATTTGGCTACCCAAGCTGCAACAAGGTGATGACTTTGTATTAGAGTTTACTGTACCAAGGAAACAAGCAAAAGCGAGTACAGTACTCCAATTTTTCTGAAGTTAAATGGTCCAAAGTGTAAGAAAGTAGAACTGTTACTAGAGTTACTAGAGATAGATTTATTAGATTTTTAGTTCTCCTTTAACATACCATTAAAAGGAAAAACACATTGACTTTTTCCATTAGTCCACTTTTTTGGGATTTTTTTTTTTTTTTTAGAGAGAGGACTAGGATGCTTCACTGTGAGTAAAGTGCATTTTTTTAAAGATTGAAAGTGCATTTGCAGAGAGAAGAGCTTAGGAGTTACCCTGCTAGGCACAGAGAGCTCCACTTGAATTCCCCTGTCTATACCCGAAGCAAGAATGTCCTACACATTCAGCCGAGAGTTACACTGTCACTAATGACACTGAACAACCCCTCTAAGCCCACACTAAAGCAAAGGCACATGCTCAGAAGTGAGGCAGTCTCTTTTGCATACGAGACCCCTTGGCCAACTCATTCATTTCCCCACTTCCCGCTTTTAAGATGTAATTTTAAAACATGACTTAATGCCTAATTAACATCCAGCTAATTTATTCTAAGCAGCACTTATTCTATATTCATTAATGGAGATTTGACTGAAAAGGAGAAAAATGTTAGGCATACGATATGGGGATCAAGAACTAAAAGGAACGTGATAAGAGAAGGATTCATAAAATGGCAGCGAATACCTCTCTTGTGTCATTGAGGAAGCTAAAAATGTTGGCGAGAGTGCTTTCTGTAACTCACCTAAAGGTATTATGCCTGCAAGCTCATTCTGTCATCATGATCTTGCTATATTCTTTGACTTTTAGATAATTGCATATTATATCAGTGCTATTTTCATCTCGATAAAGATACATGAAAAGTGACTTTTGAAACCGCATACTGTTTATTACCCTTTTTTTTTTCTTTTTCACTATAAGGTTTAGTACCTTTATATCTATATAATAAATCTGGCAATATACTGCTTCGATTTTGCAGTGACTCTGCACTGTTCCAGTCTGTTCACATGTAAAAGAAAAAAACGCTGAGCTTGAGTGATTGTTTAAGAAAGAGTGCTTGAAGTGCCTATTACTGTCTGACAGTGAAAGACTGGGATTCTGATTGGACATTTTCTTTACTCTTTCCCCAATCCTTTTATATGTTTTGCATTAGATTTGCATCTTTACTTAACCACTAATGCCTATGCTTGAAGCAAAATGAATTAATTGGATTTTATAATGTGTTTTCTCTAAATTGAATGTGATTATTTGATCAAAGGTAAGCAATTTTATGTATTGCTCTGATTCAGTTTCTGGATTGTAATAAAAAAATAATAATGATCAAACATGCTGTACTCATGCAACAGTATCTTTTATTGCTTGAATCCTAAAAGTGGGCGGCACGGTGGCCTTGCATGTCCAGGTTCCAGGTTCGATTCCCCCCACAGGTCTGTGTGCAAGGAGTTTGCACATTCTCCCCATGCTTAGTAGGTTTCCTCCCACAGTCCTAAGACATGCCCATTAGGCATAGGTATAGTCTCCAGGACCCTCCCTTCTGGGAGTTTTCTTAACAGCTGTTAAAATAGGTATTTTCTCTATTTATATATCATCAGCAAGATGCACATAGCGCTCAATTGATTACTGCACAAGTTTCAAATGGCTTTTAAATTAATTTTAATGACTCCTCCAGCGTATCTCTTTTATTACTCACTGCATCCTTAATAGAAACAAAAGAGCCTGATCGGATAATTCCCTGATCTCACCCTGAAAATAGTATAGCATCTATAATATTAGAATGAGGGCTGTACCAAAAGTAATGCAAACGTAAGCCTTTTTTTCTTTTTCTTTTTTAAATAACTGACATATGTTGTTGTGTTGGTAGAATTCGTAATCCTCCATACAAAGGTTTAACTCAACATAGTCTCCATCATAAGGCACACATTTGATCCCCACTCTGGAATCTTCTTCTTCACAGTTGATGGTCTCCCACTGTGCTACAGACAACACCATTGACACAAGAAATGGTGCCCAAGCCCAGATGGATGGAAACAATTTAACATAGGAAACCAGCGAAGACAAACCATGCAGCACAAGACCATCAACTGCGATTAAGGGAATTTTCAAAGAGTTGAGTTCAACAGTGGCACAAATGCATCACTTGTGTTGGAGACTATGTTGAGTACCTTTGTATAGAGGAAGAGCGACCCTACAACATGTATTTTGTATTACTTTTATTCTGTATGTATTTATACTAAACTATGGCACATACTTTTCAACATGCAGTCACTGCAGGCACTCGGCTTTGGTTCATATTCATATACCTGAGCATACTGAAGTTCTATTAAGTAAATAAAAAGACATCAGACCCTTCTTGACCTATATCTCTGCAAGTTCAATTACCAGTTGCCCTAAAATACACACCAAATGAGTCCCTGGGAACTAAAAAGGGCAATAAAATAAAGGATAAAAGATTCCCCGAGACCCAGTCGCTCTATAAACCAGCTGCTTAATTAACACCTTTGAAATAAGGGCCACCAGTTCTCATCCAGTTTAAGACTGGTTCAGTTTGTTACAGGTGAGAACAGAGTGCGATGAGGCTCAGAACCAAGATTACAGGAAAGCATTTGTATCATAGTGGTGAAGGTGTTTTGCATTTAACATTTGTCTTCTTGTCACACCTCGTTAAAAATATTTTCACACTTTTCTGATATAGCTAAACACTCTTTTATATAGTAGATTTGAAAAGCCTGCACAACCCTGTTAAATTTACAGGTTCTTAGTGAAAAATGAAGCAAAGAAAAATCTCACTTTTATTGTAATAGAACAAGCAACAAAATCAAGTGCAATATTTTAGGAAAAGTACTGTACAGTATCCTGATTGCATGCATACAGTAACATTGTGCACACCCTTTTATAATAGGACATGGGACTGTGCTCAGAAGTAATCTATCACATTCAAATGCATGTACTAGAGCAATTATCATATACCTATTCATCAGTGAAGTGATTTTCATCAGCTGCATATAAAGATCAGCTGTTTCGGAAAGATTTTATTTAACATCGTCTTGTTTTCATCTGACGTCCAAAGCCACTAAGAGCTTACAGAGCATTCATGGCATCCTATTATTGAAACATATTGATTAGAAGTGAGGTACTGTACAGACATGCAGGATTTAAGCATTTTCAGAACATTAGGTAAACCCTAGGACACTGCGGAGGCCATCATTAACAAGTGGGGAAATGGGCCAAGAACAGAACATTCCTCCAAAATTGATGAAAGGAACTCTGCCAAGAGACCTACAGCAACATTAAACAAGCTGCAGGAATATCTGGCGAGGGCTGCTCACTCCCAGCATCTGACAACAAACTCTTATATTGTTCACATCTCTGGGCTAGGGGTTAGGGTGGCTAGACACAAGCCCTTTTTGATTACAATAAAAAACACAACTGCCTAAATCACCCTAACCCATGTGACATAATGTGTTATAGTCATGTAAGACCAAGGCTGCGTTCACATTACAAGCCACTTTGTTCAATACTGAATTTTTGGTCAGATCAGATTAAAATGTCAAGATGGTTCACAGTCATAATTACTAGCGACATTTATCTGACTCTAATGTGGATACGTCCTCTGAAGGTCTTTGTTCACGCCATTTGTGTTAAAACATGTCAGGCAGTGTGTGCAAGCACCGGGTCATGTACACTGATTTGATTTTAGCAAAAATACCCTTGACAGGACAGAAAGCTGTTTATCGGCCGTATTTGTTGAGGTCCAGAAGAAGGAAGAAGGCCAGATGCATCACCTTAGCTGTTTCAACAGCTAACACTAGAACTGCTATGAATTCCCTGTCAGCGCTGACTGACGTCATCGCCCTACTCATGTACAGAGGCAGAAATTTGTGTGAATTCTGAACCGCTCCCTCTCATTCAAGTCGCAGTCCAGTGACTCAGATCCAGCTCTGGAAAACTGAAAGATCTGTGTTCGTTCAGACCACCCTAAAAAATTTGATCTCTTTCACTTCATGGTAAAAAAAAAAAATCAGATTGATTCACTTCAAGCTTGTAATGTGAATGTAGGCTACGTTTCTGGGTGTAATTTGAAGAGCTTGTCAGAAACAAAAAAAAGCAAACAAAGGCCATACACAAGGTGAGGCACAATGGTGAATGCTTGTTTTCAGATGGGCCTGGGTCTCTAGTCATGATACAGGGAATTATGGATAGCCCCAAAATCTATTTATTTTGGCACAAAACCTGCCGTTTCTGTTTAAAAAAAAAAAAAACAGCATGACAATGAGTCAAAATCATCAAAGAAATGGCTTCAGAAGAAGATCAGCATTTTGGAATGGACAGGCAGAGCTTGGATATAAATTCAATCCAAAATGACTAGAAGAGGGCTGTGTACAGATCAATTCACAATCTCATAGATCTGGAGCATTTTTGCAAGGAAATGGGAAATAAATTGCCAAATCAAGATGTGCTAAATTGGTAGACTCGTACCGCCCCAAAAAATACAGACTGCTTTATTACAAACAAATGATGCTTTTATAAAGTAACGGTTAAGGGGTGGACTCTAACGCAACCTGAATATTGTAAGGTTTTTTTTTCTTTTCTTTTTTTTAACAAAAGCTTCTGTTTGTTTTGCACAGGAATTTCGAACTGGTGTCCATTGCTACGATACAGCTTATCACATTAAAAGTGGAAAAAAAAATCTCATGTAATTGATCTTTTCATGTTGTACATCGCATTACGCAATATTATGATGGTCCTTTTTTATACTCCTTGTAAAACCTTAATACAATTTACTTTTGATATTATTTTTGCTTTCATATGAAGTGCCCATGTGAATGCGTCAGAGACAGCTACTGCAGGTAAAACAGTACCTTATCAGACAGCCTTGTGAAATGAGCACACAGGATGTGAGGTGCGACTGTGCCATCCTTTTCGGGGTTTCAATTTTCAGGTTTTGTTTCATATGCTATAGGATTGAGTCACTGCCAGAGACATTTGAGCTGCTCCCTTGTTTCTGCTTACCACCCCGAGCTTCCCTCTGAATAAGTGGAGACTTTCTCAGCTGGCGGAGTTCTCCAGTTTCCGAATCTCTCTATGTCATTCCACTGAGGCCGTATCGTGTGTGCCCAGCGGGGGAAACAGATGCTCGCCGCGCCACAAAGCTGCCTTTAGTAACACGATCAATGGCCAAAACACAGCTTTCTGAAGCAAAGAGCATTACAGGCATGTAGAAATGGCTTCAGCGAGTCAATGTCTTTGATGTGTAAAACAAACCTGCTGCCCAGACAGCGAGGTGTAGCGCATCTTGTCGAGAGGGGGAAAAAAAAAGTCACTTTCATAAAACATAACCACAGTCCAGCTGAGAATATTCTTAAGAGAAGAAGCTTGAGTGCTGAAGTATTCCTTTTTGTCTGCCAGGATCCAATTTGAGGCTCATCAGTGCATGCGGTTCAGTTGTTCGCAACGCTTCATCCTGTTCTCTTCTTTCTGGCATGCTGTGATTCAGATAAGCCTATGCTGTGAAACAGGAGGGGGAAAAGTTCTTTAATGTTTTAAGTAAACCATGTTCACAAATTTGTTTGTACATTTTGTATTAGACAGAAAATGAAGCATGAGCAGCTTAAATGAATCTATTTCCTACAACTGTTTGTGTAAACTCAGCCAGTGGTGCTTTGTTCTTCAGACCCACCGCATGCCAGACTGTCCATGTTCTGTGCATGTAATCCAGACACACGGATTCTCAAACAATGCTGTCCAGATTTACATGGCGGCAATCAAGGCTTAGAATTAGTCAATTAACATAATGAAGCCCAAAAAGATTAAGGCTGATGGATTTAATTAAAAAAAATAATGACAACCAACCAGTGAGCAACCTATTCATTATCTTCACCTTGTTCGATTAATCATTACTTATTCAAATTCTCACACTTGTTCAATGTTTTCTCTGCTTATTGAACCAACTTTTGGCCCATTAGCTAGCCCAGAGGCATGAACAGCCCTAAATTATTCACATCAATAGACCAAGTCATATGGTGTTACCAAATAATAAGTGGAATTCAATCATTATTGTCTTCAATTAATTGAATTCTCCTCAGTATGCATTTAAAACATGAGTATAGACTCTTGACCTTTTCAAAGACTTGCATCATTTATAGCATTGGACATATCTAAAAAAAATAAATAAATAAATAAATAAAAAATAGAATAACTTTATTTTCATATACTGTAACATTATTTAAAATACTCATGTTAAATTTTTAAAAAATGGTCTGTATATACTGTATGTTCATTGGCAATTCATTAACCACACCTGTTCAATTGCTTGTTAACAGGAAAAATCTAATCAGTTAATCACGTGTCAGCAACTCGATCCATTTAGGCATGTTGACATGGTCAAGACGATCTGCTGAAGTTCAAACCGAGCACCAGAATGGGTTAAAGGTTTAAATGACTTTAAACATTGCATGGTTGTTGGTGTCAGGCCATCTCTAAGGTTTGCAGAAAATGGTATGAAAAAGATCAAATGTCCAGTGAGCGGCAGTTATCTGTGGAAAAATGCCTTGTTGATGCCAGAGGTCAGAGGAGAATGGCCAAACTGGTTCGAGCAGATAGAAAGGCAAAAATGACTCAAATGACATCTTCTTTCAACTGAGCTATGGCGAAGAGCATCTCTGAACACACCTCATCTTTGTTGAACCTCAAGGCAAATAAGATACAGTAGAAGAAAACCACACCGGGTGGCAGCTAAGAACAGCAAACTGAGGATATAATACACATGGACTCACCAAAATTGAACAATAGAAGATTGGAAAAACATTGCCGGGTCTGATGAGTCTCGATTTCTGTTATGACATTCGGATGGTAGGGTCAAAATCCATCCAGGCTTTTATCAATAGTTCAGGCTGGTAGTGGTGTGATGGTGTGGGGGATATTTTCTTGCCACACTTTGGGCCCCTTAGTATCAGTTGAGCATTGTTTTAAATTCCACAGCCTACCTGAGTATTGTTGCTCCATTTATCCTAAAGGAATTCAGTGGTGTTGAGGTCAAGGCTCTGTACAAACTCCAACCTTGGCAAATCATGTTTTCATGGACCTTGCTTTGTGCACAGGGGCATCATCATGCTGGGTGATGTTTAGACAACTATATGTTGCTTTCAGACATGCTTAAATATATTCTATACAACTGTGTGCTTTCCAATTTATGGCAACAGTTAAGGGAAGAACCACATATTGGTGTGATGAGCAGGTGTCCAAAAACATTTGGCTGCCTAATGTGTATCATAGGCCACCCTTTTGATCTGAATTGAGTATGTAAACAAGGTAGGGTGCACCATGGACAGGGTGCCAGTCTATCGCATGGCACACACACACTACGGGCAATTTGGAAACACCAATTGGACTAATCTGCATGTCTTTGGACTGTGGGAGAAAACCGGCATACCTGGAGGAACCCCACCAAGCATGGAGAGAACATGGAAACTTCACACAATCAGACCAGAGGCGGAAATAGAATTTTTGATCCCTGAGCTGCGAGGCCACAGTACTGTACGTACTAACCACTATACCACTATGCCACCACAAACAATTAACAGTCCTGAAAATATTTATATATTTCATACTGTTTTTACTGTTGAAGACCCTTGCTTGGTCTTCTGATAAATAGATTTTCTAATCATTATTGTTCATAAATCTCTCAAAGTTAAGGTCTCAAGCAGTAAGTGCAGTATTTTTTTCACAGATGGCTGACAGAACTCCACCTCTGCATCTCAGCATCTCTGAAATGTTGTCTTTCACCCGGTGTCACTATTTCAGCATCATCATAATTAAAAGAACAGATGGCTCGCATATGCTTTTGTTAAACTTTGCTTTTATCTTGGTGCAGTATTAACATGGTTTTAATGTGCTGTGTGAATTATTTCTACTTGAGTGTTAATTAAAGGTCATTACCATTTTCTATTTTCATTTAGTTGATTGGAGCATTGGAGTTTAATTCCATTCTGTAGAAGGAAATGGTTACTTGGAACGATCTAGTAAGCATCTAAATGAACAAACAGATAAATGCTGCTTCAGTTACAGTACTGTACATGTGGCCTTGTGCTCGTCAGATTTATGCTGTCCTCCAACGGTGGCGGAGGTGTTAAAGTGAATCTCCCTCTGTCTGGCCTTATGTTAATGGGAAGCAGTTAATTTCTGACAATTTAAGGCTTGGTTGTTTGTTGCTTCTTCCACTTACTGTTTCAGCTGCATTTCCCCCACTGTGACTTCTGTCCAAGCCTGTCAAATTGGCGCATGAAGGCAAGTTAATTAGCCAAAGCTGTTTGAGTTCATCTGTGCCCTACATTAGTCTGCCGCTGCTAAGCAGACCAAAATAAATAAATAAATCAAACATCGCAAAGAGAGACATATGATATATTTCAACCAGGTTGAACAGATGAAATTTTATTGTTTGATTTCTATTACTTCCTTATTTATATATCTGCTCATTTTTGATTTTTGAGTCAATGTTGAAGACATCGGTATTGAGAGAACACTCCTTAGTGAACAACTATAAAAATGATTTAACAAAGAAATAGCATAATCATTCAAGCGAAAGTGAAATGTACTGCAGTAAATAGATAAGTATGAAATCATTATAATTCCAACTTAACGGTTTACATGGACGCTGATCTCATACATTTATGGCATTTGTCAGACACACTTATCCAAAGTGACTTACTCACTCATCGTCTATACCGCCTTATCCTGTACTCACGGTTGCGGGGGGGCATGGAGCCTATCCTAGGATGCTTAGGGCACGAGGTGCCCTGGACAGGGTGCTGATCCATCGCAGGGCACACACACACATACACTCATTCACACACTACGCACAATTTGGGAATGCCAATTAGCCTAACCTGCAGGTCTTTGGACTGTGGGAGGAAACCGGAGTACCCGGAGGAAACCCACCAAGTACGGGGAGAACATGCAAACTCCATGCGGGAATCAAGCCTGGCCGGGAATCGAACCCAGACCCTGGAGGTGGAAGACGACAGTGCTAACCACTACACCATCGTGCACAGAGTGACTTTTTATTTATTTAATTATACATCTGAGCAGTTGAGGGTTAAGGGCCTTTCTAAAGGGCTCTACAGTGGCAACTTGGTGGTTGTGGGGTTTGACATTCTGAACCATAGCCTGGTCCTTAACGACTGAACCACCTATACCCTTGACCCACCTATAAAAAGTGTTTTGTTTTGTTTTTTTGACAGGCCAGAGTAGTTCTGTTTTCTGTAAAACGTTTAATCTCCCATATATCTAACAGAAGAAGAAGGAGGAGGAAAGGGATTTTTCTCCAACTTAGCGTATTTGTTTATAATGATAATTTTGTAGAAAGTAAAGCTGTTATGGTTGTGTTGAGGTTCAAGATGCTCATTGTCCCCATTTGCTGTTTTAACTCGAAATGTGTAAAAGTTCCACCACTAAAAGCCCTGTGCAGCTGCTGCCATGTTGGTTTATATGCAGTTGGAAACATATATAAAAAAGCAAGTAGTTTTCTTATTCTTTTAATTAAAGGATTTTTCTCCAACTTTGGGGTTCATAAATCCCGCCTTTTGCTTCATGACTGGTTACAAGAATTCAGTCTCATCTGTGATTGGTTAGATGTGAAATGGTGAGCAAATCAGTGTCCCTATCTCAAACAGAGACAAAGTGGATGAATGTCTGAAGTGAAGATAGGTGAGAGAGTGTAGTTCACTTGGAGCTTAACAGACAGGAATGGAGGTAAAATTTCCTTGCAAGAAACTGGTCAATTCACCTAATGTTACCCCTACATGGAGCAAACATGCCCAGAAAGAATGTATTTATTCCAAGAGAGAAACGATACGGGTCAAGAGTTAACATGGCTAATATTTACCTTCTAGACAGTTTATCAAAGGTTTACACTCCCCTCCAGAATGAAAATTCATTCCAATCAGACTGCTCCGATTGAGTTGTTTCTATGCTCCATATTAAATCTGATTGGGCTCCTGTTTTGAATATTAGTGAAATATTACAGTCTATTGATTTGAACTAATTTCTAATTTCAGTGTTCATGTTTGCTATCACCTACTGAACCTTTGTCTCCATGTTTTGCAGACCCTCCGGCTGTGGAGCCTGTATCGCTAGAGGTTCGACAGGGTCTGAGTCGGCCCGTACCGATGACCTGCCGTGTTCTGCGTGCTCACCCTTCACGTGTGTTGCGGTACGAATGGCGTCTGGGCTCCCGTCTGCTGCATGCAGGTCACTTTGACACAAGCGATGAGACTGAGTACACAGTGCGTAGCCTCAGCCGCGATGGCTACGGGGAATACACGTGTGACATCATCAATGAGGCCGGGGCAGGCCGATGCACCTTTCTGGTCACTGGTAAGAGAACTTTTTTTTTTCCGTAATGGAAATCTCTTAAATATGGGATATTTAAAAGTTATAACTGTATCGTGTGTTTGACAGTCTTTGTCGGTGCATGGATGAACCAACAAATGTGTTTTTGAGGAACATTTTGATGACCATATCCAAACAGGAAATGCATCACCTGTCATGGCTTCCTTAACTTTAGACATCATGTTTCATATTTCTGAATTTTGTCCCAGTGGAAGTGTTTAAATCAAAATGTAACAAGCAAAACAAAAAGTAAGAGACATAAAATGTCATGAGTAAAGAAAGAATTTGCTTTTTCTTCTAGGTCTCTTCAAATAACATGTGCCATAAAATGGTTTAAATATTTACCACTGGCATTTAACAGCAGGGAAGCATATAAGCTGAATAATGATGAAAAGCACCACAACAATTGTTTATTGTTTGGTCTTCTATAAGCACTCGAGAGTTGAATTCAATCCCACCTTATTTCAGGAACATTGTACAAAGGTGAGAATGCATTCTGGGATGCCAGTCTATTGCAGAAAGCTACACAGACATGGGGAGAATATGTGAAGCTCTAACCCAATCTCATTAGTATTAAGGCAAATCTCAAGCTTAATATCTTTATAAATTAGCCAACAAACATAAACAAGGGAATGTTCCTGTTATCCCGATTTCCTGCATATGACATAGATGCTAAAAAAATTTTAGGTACTGAGAATGTCTGTATTGACAACATTTGTACCTACTTCAATGTCAGTAACTTGGGCTATTATTTGAATTGATGGCTGCTGTAACTAGAGACAGGTCCTAGAGAAATGTAAAGTAGGGAATTTTTATATCCTTCATTAATTTGCTTTTCTACATAAAACCAAAAAATGAGAACCACTTATTTTTTAAATATTCGTTTCCAACCCCAAACGTTTCCAAACTCAATTTGTTGGAACAAAATGGAACAAAACGGATAACATGTGCTGACTGTTCCAAAAAGTTGTGTGTTTATTTTTTTATGTTGTTTTATCTTTTAATCTAAAAAGCATGGTGAGCACTCCATTTAAGGAAGCCAAAAGTGTAACCCTCTGAGAAACTGCATACTGTATAAAAAAACATGACAATACAGACAAAACAATTTGATAATAATTTACATATAGAAAATACCAAAAATCCAAAAATGTTTAAAGTTTTGGTGTGCACCAGTGCCATGCGATGGGTTAGTAAGTCCTCCAGTAAGTCCAGTAAGTCCTCCACCTTGTGCCACCTTGTTACTGTTTGTAATAACCTTTGGATCACGCCAAAGCAATCAAGATTTTAACAAGATCTTTTTGCCATGATGATCTGTCACTGTGAAATAAGTATTCTGTAGTTGGTAAAACTTTTCGTGCCTAAAAAAAAAAGGGATTTTAGGTGTCGATATAATAATAATAATAATTATTATTATTATTATTATTATTATTATTATATTGGTTTTAATTTATTAATTTATTTTATTCAATACTTTATAATATCTCTTTAAAAAAAAAAAAAATTCTTTACAAATCAAATAAGTTTAAAGTGTGTTCTGTAACATATTTGTTTATAATGATAATTTTGTAGAAAGTAAAGCTGTTATGGTTGTGTTGAGGTCGTTGTCCCCATTTGCTACTTTAACTCAAATTGTGTAAAAGTTTCACCACTAAAAGCCCTGTGCAGCTGCTGCCATGTTGGTTTATATGCAGTTGGAAACAAGTATAAAAAAGCAAGCAGTTTTCTCTCTTTTTTTTTTTTATTTTATTTTTTTTATTAAAAAGGAATGAAGGAATGATACATTGTAGGAGTGCATAGTTTTTTAGGGGGGGCCAGGTATGCCAAATGAAAAGTTTCTTTGTAGACCATGGGGTCCCTAAAATCTGGCCATGCACTTCTCGTGTGTGTGTGTGTGTGTGGGGAGCGTTCATGGTTTGGTCCAGTTGTTTTAGGAACGCCTGTGCCTGTGTGTAACTCACACGTTTATAATGTAACCGACACCAGGGTGCAGAATGAATGTGAAAATCCGTTTTTTGTCATGTACCAACCAAACCTTGATGGCTCCCAAATGGTGTGTCACAGCTTCTCCATTTGAGGAAGAAAGTAGGAGACCTGGCTCTCTATTTTGTTATAAGCTTTGTGGGAGTGAGTTCAAAATTGTGAGCGCATCTGCGAGAGAGATACAGAGGTAGTTGTTTTGCCAAATCAATGTGTGTCCACTGTAAGAACCCCATTATAGTCCATAGAGTTATTTTTGCAGTGATTTTAGGCATCATTTGAAGAGCTTTTGTGCCAAACATAACAATAACAGATCCCATCAGTCATATTTCTTAAAAAATAATAGCACACCATTCACAGTGGGGAGAGCACCGGTACAACCCACATTACTGTAATCGCCAAATTTTTCACGTTTACAAAAACAATATGGGCCCTCTGAGGGAGCCACTACTACTACTGTATTAATGAAAACAAGGAATCAAGTTCTGAACTATAAAGGCATGAAAAATGTATGAAATATAAATTAAGCTAAGTAGACGAACAAATGCCTGTTAGAAATATAATTAAAAATGTTTGCATTTATTTTATTTGGATTTGTTTAAGTTTATTTTCTATATTCTAGAACAATACTGGATTATTTCAAAACTATGAAATAACACATATGACATACGGTAATTAAGTAACAACAGTCAGTTGTTATTGTAAGACACATAGGTCAGATGTTCTGGAGCACTTGCATGAACCGTATTGTCAAGTGCATTTGCAAAACCCATCAAGTACCATAATGAAACTGGCTCTCATGAAGACCTTCCCAGGAAAGCAAGACCAAAACTTACCTCTGCTGGAGTCTAGAAGTTTATTAGAGCCATTATCAAGGCTTTACAGAGCATAAGTAAAAGACATATCTCAATATCAACTGTTCAAATGAGATTATTGTATTATTTCAGGATAACCTCAGGATTGTTTTACACTGTAAAAAGAAATTTAAATCAAGAACGACCATGGATTTAGACAGTGTGCCAGACTTTTGACTGGTAGCGTGTATGGATAATCTTAGCATTGAGCTGGTATGTTATTTCTTCTGCATGTTGTTTAATGATGTACTACGACTTTTTTCCACGTATTATTAAATTACCCACGTATACAGTGTGATGACTTTCCAAACAGTCACTCTGAACAGACACTACACATACATATAATATAATGCTCTGTTTGCCTCTGTTGTTTGAAGTCCGTGAGTCTGAAATCATTGACTGTTTGCACCTTCATATTCATTTACCTTTTGAATCCTTTAAGAAATAATTGTATCATTAAGTGTGTACTACAGGGATCTTCAACTCATGGAGGGCTAGTGTCTGACCCAGTTTGGTGATTCCTCTGTTCAAACACAGCTGATTCAACTAATCTGTTAATTACCAGGTGGAGCGTGTGTGTGTGTGTGTGTGTGTGTGTGTGTGTGTGTTGGTGAATTACAAGCTGTGCTGGACACTCGCCCTCCACAACTGGGTGAAGATCCTGTATATACTAGTATGTATTATGAACACTGTAAAGTGTAAACAGAAATTAACTGTAGCAAATTATAGTATCTTAGAAATGCATAAATGTGTCCAATACATTTAACTAGGAGATAAAGTAAGTCTTTTAAAACATTTTTTTTTCCATTTTTAGTCCAGGAGATCAAAACAGTTTCAATCTTGAAATATATATTTATAACTATATATCAGGGCTTGACATTGGCACCCACCCACCCGCCAAATGCGGGTAAAATTCGGCTGTGGCGGGTAATAACTTTAGTCTC
>JAQMYG010000020.1:11025867-11036302 GCA_030014215.1 Clariallabes teugelsi
AATTGGGATATGCGAAGAAGAAATTTCGCTGTGCTGTAAAAAGTACATGTGACAAATAATTGAATATTCTTCTTCTAAAACTGCTCAAAAATGTAAGTCACCCTGGATAAGGGTGTCTGCCAAATGCCTAAATGTAATGTAATGAACAGCGACTGGAAGTCATAGGCCATTGCAGTCAGCCACCATAGTTTCATGATTATAAATATGAACCAAAATTTATTTGAGGAGCAAGTAAGATCTGTTCAAATCTATTCCTGAAAGCGCAGTTTGTAACCAACCAACACGGCCACAAACCCTGGTGATTAACAGATTACATGAATCACACTGTGCTGGATACTGGCCCTCCAAGACTGGATTTGAACAGCAATGGTTTAGCTATTAATACATTCTTAATACTTAGTTGACTTACTTTACTTTAGCAGCTTAAATAGAAACAACTTACCGAGGCATACAATGAGAGAGCTTCAAACAGCATAATAATGTGTTTCAGAAGGCCCAGGTTGACCAGGCGTGACTCCTGACCTTAGACCTACTGTATTAAATGAGGATTTTAAGAATGCCTTGCTATTTGTCCCTTGGACAATCCAACAATTTCTGGCCTCTTTGAAAATCAGAAATTTCTTTGAAATTTTTGCTTCTCCCAATTGAAAAGAATGAAACTAATACTGTAGTAGTCTTAATAATGGCAGTGTATTTGAACCTGAATCTAATGTGGGTCAGATCTAAAACCTACAAACTGTTTATTTGATATTACAAATACTGTAATTACATATAGCTGGAAAGCTGTGATATTTGAAAAGATACAATCTGATTTCAAGTTTAGACATTTTACTATTTCTTTAACATCTTATCATTGGTTTCAGAGGTCACTGGTTCAGCGGGGTCACTGTTAATATACAGTAATTGAGCTACTGCTGAGACATGTCCCGCCAGAGAACAGCAGAGCTGATGTGGAGTTGAGTAGCAAGCCAGGGAAGGGTATCTTCTTACAGTAATCGAGATCACATTCAGAGGAAATCAAATTGGCTTTTTTTTAAACCTCGGGCAATATGAAAATGGACAAAAAGCAGAAATTCTTTATATGTTTTTTTTTTTGTTTTTTGTGCATGCAGACTGGAGGCCATCCAAAAAAGTGAACTTTGCATAATAGGACTTCTTTAAAAGTTAACCATGCAATTTTAACTTGCTAATATATTCAGTGCCTTAAGGAATGCTAAGCTGTTTGAGCATTTGATTAATTATATATTTGTCTAATTAATATTTAGAAGAAATTAAGCATTTACTTGGAACTAAAAAAAAGAAGAAAAAAAAGAGCAGTCAATCTTTTAGTCTGCTAAGGAAGCAGTAATATTTAAAGGCACTTGAGTCACAAAGTCATTCATTCTATACTCAGTTTACTGGTTTGTGGCTTAACATATAACATGATAGCATACAACTGTTACCTTAGTTTATCATACTGTATGCATACTGCCTGGAGTAAACCCACAAGAGCGTGTACTTCGCAGTGATCTGCAGATTGGACATCAGGTGTGTCTTTTTTTTTTTCCACTCAACACAAGATCTAACTGAAACACTGACTTTAAATAGACAGGATAATAAACTTAATGCAGTTCAGGTGAATACAATTGTGACAATGGTGAAGTGCATGATGGGAACTGAAGTCCAGGGCAAGTTTCAAAAACAAAAATTGCATAAAAGTCAAAAACAGATTAAAAGAGATTATTAGTATTACATACAATATTTTACAAATAGGATACCTTGATCTCTCTCTGATCTTTTTTTTTGTTTGTTTTTGTTTGTCTTATTTGTTTGCTTTTATCTGTTCCTAACATTCCTTCCAACTATGTTAGTAGTCATCGATTTTCTTAATTATGGTTGCATTTTGTTATATTTGTTTGAGTTTAGTTTATTTATTTTTCCAAACTGCCTAAAATGTAGTATATAAATAAAAAATTAATTGTACATCATGCATGTCTTGTTCAGATACTGTACATTTCACATGTGCATTTCTTTGAAGCAAACTGCTCTTCACACATCTTTAAAGTGATTATACAGACATTAATAAAGATGTGTACTGTACCTGTAATAAAGTCATTGTCATGTTTATAGACATAGCTGACTTGCAGAATTTAGCCATTATGAAATGGCTCAATTTTAAGGATTCTCATTGTTAACAACAATACTCAAATAGGCTTCGCTATGCAAACCTTGCTTAATTAGTATTAAACGGCCTCAGTGAGTGTCAAAACATTCCACACACCATTACACCACCAGCAGCAGTCTGAAATGTTACACAAGACAGGTTGTGTCCACGGATCCATGCTACCGATGCCAAATTCAGACCGTGTAGTCTGTACACTGCAGCCGAAATTCATTCTTCAACTGTCCAGTTTCGGTTAGCCCGTGCCCGCACTGTAGCTTCAGATTTCTGTTCCTGGCTGCCAGGACTGGGGGTCCATGTGGTTTTCCGCTGCTGTAGCCCATCTGCCTAACGGTTTGTTGTGTCGTGTCTTCTGAGATGCTTTTCGACTCACCATGGTTGTAAAGAGCTCAAGCTGTCAGAGCCATTCTGGGCATTCTCCAGATGTCCAGGTGTCTTGCCAGCAGGACCAAGACCTATAAACTGAATAAACCTGTTCATTTCAAGTGGTCGTAATGTACATGTTGCGTACGATAAAAAAAAAACAGCACAGAGCACGAGAAGCTTTTATAAAAACAGAAAGCTGTTGTTTCGCTCTACTTCGGGAGGCACAAAATGTCTCTCATAACTTAATAAATCTGTTCTCGTTTGGTGCTCTCCTTTCCCCTTTATATCCCCCTCTCTCCCTTTCCCTCTTTTTCAATGTTTTGTTGTGCCATTTGGGATGTGCTTAGGCAGGTTCCTGATGGGATTGCAATGGCCCTCCTCCCAGCCTGCGGGGCTAAATCTGCAGATCATTAAAAAAGTGTCTGGGCCACCACAGCCTCTTAATAAGTCATGGCTGACATAAACACCACTGGCAGGTTTATGAGGCTGCTTGCAGAGATCAGCAACTTCACATCCTTCCATGTCAATAGCCACACTCGCTTCCCTTACAGCTCTGTCTGTGGTTTCGTCAGCACCTGTCATGAACACAATAACTCTCGGACCGAGTCATCAACTGTAATGTTCTGGATATTAACAGATGAGACTGAGATGTTTGATGATGCTGAAGCTGATGTTTTGTCAATCGTGATATGACGTTGGCTGGGGAGCAGCTGCCTTTTATGTTGGTTCATAAACTGACCAACTTTCAAAACGTCAATCAAAACGCCACACCTGCTTTAGGCACATTGCATGTTTACTCTGCTTATTTATAACGTATTAGTTTTTTTTTTTTTTTTTAATCAGTGGCATGAAGGTCTACATAGTGCTTCATAATAATGTTTTAAATGAAATTTTGATTAAGATTTTAACCTGAGGCCATTCACATCATTTACTTGGCTTGCAAATGACCTTTGTAAATAAATGAAGTAAGATACTGTTGCTTGGTAGTTTTCATTTAATTCCATGCACCAGTGTTAAGTGGACGCAGGGAATACACAGTAAAATCCAGAGTGTTAATTTAGCACTTTCGGAGTTCACGTGAGTCCGATTGGACCTACAGTATGTAAGCACTGTAGGATGTTAATTCAACACAACGAGAAGCTTTTTGACTAGGTCCACTTCCAAGATTTTCCGGTACCTCGGCATGCAAATTTAATCCGTTCTGGAGCCGAGTTTTAAGGTGAAATTTTGTATTGTGAAACGCATCTTCCTATAGGAAATAATGCAAATGCAGTTAATCCGTTCTAGCCATCCAAAACTATGACCAATATTACTAATTTCCAACACTCCTATCATATTCTGCATATAAAAACAATGAAAACATTTAAAAAAACATTTACATTTAAAATAAATAGACATTAAACCTCAGTTAAGCTCAATAATTATTCCTCTTGGCACCGGCTGCTTTAAAAAATGAACTGAAAGTGGCTCCGTTTTCTTTTTGCTACCGTCCTTGATAATTTCCTTGCGACCCATCGTGCTACTGTATGTCTTCACTAATTCTTGCACAAAATGCAAAAAAATAATAAAATAAAGATCCACAAAAAAAAAGGAAAATCTCTTGGCTTGGCTTTCCACTGACACAAACGAGTGTTTTTTTTTATTCTTGCAAAATTTCAGTTCTTAAAGCAAGAATTCTTAATGTAAAAAAAAAATAATAATAATAAAATGAAATAAAAAACAATAATAAAAAAAAAAATTTTTTTTTTGGACCTTCAGAGCATTTATTAACATAATATTGCTTAGGTTTTAACACAAACTTCTTCATGTGCAGATTCTAGCAAAAACATGTGCAACATCATATAGCAATATCACTTACAGTAACAATATCATCTGTAACATCATTCAGCAATATCATGTGCAATATTACTCATTATTGTTGCTATGGAACTTCAGAAAATCAGAATCTGGTTTCTGCTACACTATTGCTACCGGTTGCTGCATTCTGCCTTCTTTGGTTGTTGCATTCTACTTTTTGGTCTATCCTATGTCTAGTTTGTGGATTTGTAATTTTTTATTTAATTCCATTTCATTTTTTGCTTCATTGCATGCTCTTGAAGCAGTCTCTGGAACCAGAATTTCCTCCAGGATTAGTAAAGTTTTACCGTATCTTATCTCATCTTATCTAATCATTCAAATACGTACATGTGATATGTCTTATCAACTCCTCTGTATGCAGTTTGTGTATAATGCCAGCGTGTAATCTGATGCATGCATGAGTAAGAAATGTTTCTGTTCTGCTCCTGCAGGAAAAGCTTATTCTCCAGAGTTCTACTACGACACCTACAGTCCACTGTGGCAGAACCGACCCCGTGTTTACGGCTATAAGCTTCAGTGGACCCAGATGAACCCTGATACAGTGGACCGTATCATGGCTTATCGTCTCGGCATACGCCAGGTAGGCAGTTAAAAAGCCATAGCACTTTTACAAATAGATATTGTCGCAGAGAAGCTTTATAAAAATCCCATTCCAATCCTATTTTATGAATCAGAGACAACAATGGTAAAACGGAGAAGTCGGGCTTATTTAACGAGCCAGGTAAGTCTAATCAGCTGTCGTGAAATGCACCCATTTTACACAAGGCATGGGCTACTCATCATTAATGGGCCTGGATATGAACCAATTTATTCGTAAATCATTTGTACAAGCATTTGTCCAAGAAATTTCATATTCATGAAAATCCGGAGAAAATCCTCCCAAGTGTGTGAGCATTTATGCATAAGAGGGAATAACTAGCATAAACCCTGACTCGATCAATTTCAAATCATGTAATTTGCATGGATTACCCTTTGTGGTGTTTTTTTTTTTTTTTTTAATATGGAATGTGCTGTCAAGTGAAAACTGCTTATTTTTATTATGTTTACACCGTTTTGCAGATGTTCATATCCAGAGTGACTTAAAGTCCTACGGCATCTGTATCAAAAACACATCCTCATAGTGGTTCACTAATTCAGGGACTAGAAATAGCATTGAGAAGGTTTATATGTACAGTATGCCATGAGTTATAAACAAATACTGCAGCTTTACATGGTATTTTGGTCCGACAAAGATAATGATGTATTGAGATATATTCGTTCACAGATCGAAGTGTCATTCACACACTACAGGCAATTTAGGAATGCCAGTTAGTCTAACCTGCATGACTTTGGATTGTGGGAGGAAACCAGAGTACCCGGAGGAAACCTAATCCCTGGAGGTGCAAGGTGACAGTGCTAAGCCATTGTGCCCCCATGATAAAGGTTCGGTCCTTACTTACAGTGCATATTATTATTAACAGTATATATGTCATTAAATATTTTAATTGTCATAATGGCGAGTCAATATAATGTTTCTGGTGTAGATACCTAAAACAGTGTTTGTTTCAGTTCTGCATGATGTCAGACTCCCTTTGCCCCTGTGCAAGCACATTCAGATACACTGGTTTCATGAGGCTTAAAAATAAAAACATTAAAGATTTCTCTGGAACAGCAGTGCTGTAAAATGCACCTTCAAACCCATGATTTTCTCCCTTATTTTGATCAGATCAGCGCAATCCACTACAGTGTCGAGACAGTGAATGCAGCGGTAATTACTAGTTCTAGTTCCTTAGTTTCTTGGTCTGTATGTTTTTCTTTCTCTCGTTCTCTGTCTATCTGTCTCTTGATATGATCATGACAGTGATTGAAGTCCTAGGTTAGAGTACAGACTCTCTACCTGTATTTGTCATTCCTCAGTGACACTTGAGTAGGAGAGATAGGGTGGACATTTTTTATATAGAAAAAAAGACAGTGCAAGCATATTTTAAAAGGTGACATGCAATGCAGTTTTTGTACAAATACGTATGCAGTACTATGACACCCCTCATATCTTTATATTTTGCTTCCAATGAGGCAGATTTTCTTGTATTTATTAATGTAAGACTTTCGGCATGAACCAGTGTGAAACAGTTGATCAGGCCGGTGATTAGTGTACTGGTGGTGCTGAATGCTGAGTGGTTGGAACAGACGAGAGGGGAAATGAGGTTGATGTTACATCTACAACCATTTTTGTAAATTGTATCTTAAGGCACATTGCAGCCTGTTGCACAACACTTGTTCCCATTTCTTTAATTTAATCTATGTAAGTTAATTTAATTTAATGTGAAGAAATGAGCGGCGCTCAATTTCTATGTGTGTGTGTGGATGTACTGTATTACGGGTGGGGGTGTGTCATTATGTAAATCACATAGTATGGAATGTATTTGTGAATATCGTTCTACTGGATCGAAATGTTTAGAAGGCAAAACAAAATAACATTAGAAATCATTTATCCTCATGCAGTAAATGCAAGCCATAAAACATTGAACGCTTTAAGTAATAAGCATTAATGATAGATTAGGAGAGAGGACTCATCTGGTTTTCTATCTCAGAGGAACTAGAAAATATGAATGTAATTTTGTCCTTTGGCAATAATTACTTCATCTAATATTATTATTTTACGTGAATGATCTTTTAAATTGCTTTTTTAATTTATTCAAAATGCTGAATACCCAAGATATTGTGTAAGTACTTTCATGTGAAAAATGTCTCGCAGTTCTCAATCTAAGACGTTTTCTCAGGGGTGGCAATAATCAGGAGGTAAATATTTGTGTTCATTAAGCTGTAATATTACAAGAATAGTTGGCATGAAAACCAGTGCGGTGAACCAGAATGAACTTTGTAGTGGGAAATAGATAAGGGGGCGGTTGTACCTCAGGGGCCCAGGCATCATAACATAAGTTATTGCATTGAGTTAATAGTGAGTCAAAGCTCTGATTTTCAAAGTGTTTATGCCGGTTTGGTTGGAGTGAAAACTTATAAGTGCATGCGCTTATAGACTTATCTGCATGCTGTCAGTTTCTCTCAGGGGTTTCAATACAGGGCAATTAAGACCAGGCTGTTGCACTAGCATTTGAGTCGGTACTTGTTAAAAGTCAGTGCCTTTTCTTCAAAATTTTATGATGTAAGGTGAGCTCTTTTCATCTTTTTGTTCATGGAGTAAAACTGAAGCCTTTTTTTTTTTTTTTTTTGGAGTGAAAATCTAACTCTATTCCCCTCTAACAGGCTGGAATGATTAAACATGAATGAGAATCCAGGGCTGGTGAGGAGGAAGGAGCCTCTTCGTAAATAAATAAATGTCTCCAACTTCCCAATGCTCAACGCTGTGCTGTAGCACGGCAACCAGAAGCCTCGCACGTGGAGGGATGTGCTGCTATTTATAGCCCAGTGCAGCCTGGTTCTCACCGTTCCCCCAGAATCATTATCATTTTGCCCTCACCACAGCCGCTGAATTAATAGTGAGGGCTGCTGGGCTTTACAGCTCCATAATGGATGATTTTCTGTTATCTCTGGCTGCCTTGCGTGAGGCAGGCATGAATGGAAAATTACTTGAAAGACTTAGATGCAGGTCTCATAAAGTGAGACTCACCTTGACTATCTGATGCTTTGGCCTGATTTTTTTTTTTTTTTCGGTTCCTGACTGCACTGGCCACGCCCCTCTCAATGTTCGCATCTTTCAATCTCTTGTCCTCATCCTGCCATCAATCTGTCAGTCCTGAGAGGATATCAGCATACAAGGTTTGAAGAGCAGAATTGATAGGTGTCACGGTAATTAGATATGAGTTGTTTGGTTCAGGCACTGCCATTGCCGTAAAGGCACTTTGATTACCGTTTTTTTTTTCCGCTTCCCTACTCCTCTGGTACGCTCTTTGATCAGATTCCTCTGTTCTGAGTTCTTATCATTCTTATGAGCGAACTCATCAAGAAAACAGGATGACAGTCTGGGGAAAAACCACTCACATCGTCATTAGGACAGTTAAAGAGACTTAGATCCTATCGGAAGATAGAAACTTAGCCAAATAATAAGCTCCTATAAATCTCACTAGGACTAATTACAGCTAAACATTGCACTGTTTGTGCATGATTAAAATTGGTAGGATAACTAATAGAATGTAATAGGAACCCATTGCAATCACATGGAACAGAAAATTTTGCTTAATTTAAATTTGATGGTGTGTTGCTCTTGCACCAAGCTTGGCGTTTAACACAACCATCTGCTCCCAACTGCTGTGCACACACTTAAACACTCTGATCCAATTAATTTTCATTCCAGGCAGGAAGGCACAATTGGATGTGAGTGGCAAGTGAAGGTAAGGGCAGCCACTGAATTATGTGGGCGATTACCAATAACAAAACAACACTTTTCCATTTACCTCGGCCCAGTCTAACAAAAGCTGTTATCTCCTCTTGCCTTGGCATCTTAACTTCAATTAAAGGTTTATTTCTGTGAGCTTTCACTGTATCAGTACAGATTATTGCAAGCTGACAAGCTCTCGGCTTTGGAATGTCTGTTTATTTAGTGCCAAGTCTAGTGAAAGGGAAAAAATATATAAAAAATATGAGATCATTGTATTTTTTTTTGTAGAAAAGGTCAGAGCGTCCAGTTTAATCTGATGGGTCCTTATAACTGTGATGCAGTGAGCTAATAAGCAAAAGGCTTCAGCTATTCTACAGCTTGTGCTACAATGCAGGAATAACTCGAGCAGTCTGACACCAGCACTTATTTGATTATGAAAAGTGAAAGGATTAGGATTTGACCAAGTCACCCATAACTTTACAATAATTTTTAAATTGTAATCTAAATTGCCATTGTTTAGCTTAAGAATTTAGAGCCTTTATTGAGATTTTTGGGAAAATGTTAGCAGACCAAGACATATTGTAAGGAAGAACAAGGAACTACCTATTACCCAGGAAAACTAATACAATATTACTCAGGTGTCGAGCTGGCAATCCGTCCTCTTAATTAATTGCTACAGAAACAACAGCTATATCTCCAGAGTGGGGAGTACAGTGGGACCTCAGATTGCGAGTAACGCGGTTTGCGGGTGTTCCGCAAGACGAGCAAAGATTATTAATAAATTTTGACTTGAAAAACGAGCAAGTCTTGGTTTACGAGTACAGAGTATCATGTACTGTATCACTGTTTATTATAACAGACGTTTGTGCGCGCGTGTAAAGCAAAAGAAAGTCTTATTAAAGAGGTTAAAGATCCATTTTCTCTCTCACGCTCTCTGTATCAGCCTGCCGTTATGTGTGTGCTTGCGTCATTGGACACCGTGCCCCTTCACACACACTCACACACACACACACACACACACACACACACACACACACATACACACACAAACACAACTCCTCTTGCCTTCACACACACACACCCTCCTCACACAGTGTCGGGATTGTATTTGTCTGGATTTATTTTTACTTTTTTTAAAGGTACTGTAAAGTGTAGGTTAATTGTTTTTATTTTTACTTAATATTTTGTGTTAATTATTTTTATGTATTTATTTTTTTGGGCTGTGGAACAAATAATTTGAGTTTCCATTATTATCTTATGGGAAAAATCTGATTTGGTTTATGAGCGTTTTAAAATACGAGCCCGCTTCCGGAATGAATTGTGCTCGTAATCCAAGGTTCCACTGTATCTGGCGCCCATCTGTGCCGGATGGCATGTAAATGGACCAAAATACCAAATAAATAAATAAATACATTTCTATAACTCAAGTATCATAAACTTTGCCTGTACAGCTGTTTATCGTGAGTCAATTATCATGAGTCTGTCATTTTAGTATGAACTAGATGAGAACCTTGCATGCGACTTTGTTCATAAATTTTACAAAAATTCCAAAAAACATCTTGAAGTGTGCCATTTCTCATCGTACATGTACCCCAAATATTTTTTTCGCAAATATCTTCAATATACAGACACACCAACTTTACAGCTTTATTATATGTATAGAAGATATAAAGAGGACGATTTATTCTTAATCTATTATTTTAAATGTGTTCATTTACTGCACTATATACAGTGTT
>JAQMYG010000020.1:11044618-11057215 GCA_030014215.1 Clariallabes teugelsi
ATATATGAGATTGCTGAGAAATGAGATTGCTGCTGAGGTTGTAGCTATAGGCACTTTGCAGGCACATTTGTACCCGTTCTTTAATCTAATCTAAACAATTTAATTTAATAAGAGCAAATGAATAGTAGCTCAAGTGGCTCAAGTCAAATAGTGACTTTTGCACAGCACTGTATACAGTACAGTAGTTTGTGCATTAAGCATGCAAGAGGGAATATTTAATGGGTAATGAAAATACATGAACAATGATGAAGGATTCTATCCCTCTGTCTCTCTACCTGCTTATAAAAAGCTTGTCCAGATATACAGTATAACATAACTAGGAAAACACAGACAAATAAAAATAATTTACATTTTTTTTGCAGAGGATTAATCCAACAGATGAATGGAGTATTGGAACAGTCAACACTGACATGCTTACTTGAATGATAGGGATTTTTACAAACTGCTCATGAGATAAAACTCATAAGGCTTTCTTTGAGCGCGTAGGTGTTACCGTATATACAGGACTGTACCACATGTCCATGTGAAGTAAATTATTTTGTCCATGGCCTTTTTAAAAGACCACATATCTGACACTTATAATAGGTCGCACTATCTGTCTGTGTCCTTGCTTATTTAAGCTTTTAGCTGCTGACACGAAAAAATAGCCTTTACATAATAATGGGGAGTTCGCTGCATTCCAGAGTTAGACGTTGCATTATTTTGTTAAACATTCTTAACCCTTAAATCCCAGAGCATTTTTATCTGTTTTTAGCATTACTATGTTCCAATAAATGTATATAGGATTGTGCAATATAGCGGTTTTGTCATATCAATATAAAATTATACAACCAACTATATAACCATGTCTGAGCAAAAGGAAATAGTATTGACACTTGAAATTATTCTTCTACATACAACAATACTGGAGGTTAGAAATAGAAAACTGGAGCCCACCCCAAGAGGCTTGGGGCAGAAGGTGGGGTACACCCTGGACAGTGTTCCAATCCATCATAGTGCACATACAATTTGGGAACGGCAATTATACTAATCTGCATGTCTTCAGATTGTGGGAGGAAACCGGAGTACCCGGAGGAAACCCACCGAGCACAGGGGAGAACATGCACACAGAGGCGGGAATCGAACCTGGACCCTCGAGGTGCAAGGCAACAGTGCTAACCACTAAGCCACCGCGCCGCCCTGGTTGTTTCTATGCGCAAAAATGAATAATAATATGAGCATTTTGTTAGAGTCATTTGTTCGAGTATGTGACATATCTGAACACCCAAAAAGTTTGACGTCTGCATGTCAATACAGCCAACTCCAAAGTTTTTAATTATTTATTTATTTTTAATTTTTGAGTGTGTGTGTGTGTGTGTTTGGTTTCTTTTGGTTTTCCACCCAAGTTCTAACAAAAAAGCAATTTAGTACCAACATTTGATTTAATTTTAAAATATTTTTTAAACCTTATAAATGTTTTTTTAGGATTTACATCAGTAACCTAATGGTGAGAAAAATAGTTTTAAAAACTGTTTATTAATATCTAATAACTAACTTGTTGCCTTTGTTTAACTAAACATCTTTGTTACTGCATACAGGTCTTACCTTCGTACATAAAAAAAGACACTTTCTGATGATACTTTGTGTGAATGTGCTTTCGTGACAAATGCACAAAGTGTTCTCTTTGTTGGAAAAGGTCTGTGTTGGATCGAGCACTACAGATGAGTTGGTTCACAATAATGTCTGTGTGGGTGGCTGTACATACAGTATGCTCTACATCGTCTCACCGAGGAAGTCGTATCAAATAGTCTATTGTTCTGAAAACTTTTAATACAGTACACAAAAAAACTGACCACTACATTTTGAATGAAGTCAAAATTGGAGTACATATGAAATCGGTTTCTGTTTGCGTCACTTTTTAAAGTGCGTGAGAAGACAGGATGGATCAGTCATAAGCGCTCACGCCATTTCTAGCTGCAAAAGTTCAAGATATGGTAATGGCATGCATTTTATAGACTTTATTATTTTTATCATTTTAGACCTCGGCACTGTATTGTCAAAGAGCACATGCACGCGGACATCATTTCTCTAGAGCATTCTCTCTCTCTCTCTCTCTCTCTCTCTCTCTCTCTCTCTCTCTCTCTCACTGTTTTGTTGCTCTGCAAGACTGACTCACGGATCTTAACCAATATTCCTTTACACATGTTTGCTTTGCGGGAATGATTTCTTATTAGCTAGTTTAATCGAGTGAATTAAAATCAATTCTTTGCATGACCTAAAGCATTTCATAAATCATGCCGTGGTAACAAAGTTTGGGGGTTAAGCTGATGCTCCACATTTATTCAGCGTGGCAGAAATCGATCATGAAAAAGCCCATGCATCTTCTTGACAGCTTAGATTGTATTTACTCTGTGAAAGAAATTACAGTGACTTATTGAAACAAACTGCATTTTTGTACCCTTGACCTTTAGCTAGTTTTCCATGGGTGCATCCTTCTGTTACTAGTGAGGACTGCATATTGAGAAGTAGCTGCTTTAAAATGTACGGGTGTGGACTTGTAATTACACAGTAAGGGAATGCTTCAATTTAATTCAGTTGAAAAGTGTAAGAAAATCTGTATGAACCAAGATTGTCCATTCATTCTCTACTGTATGCATTCTAATTTTAATTTCAGGAGATGATTAAGAAATTTTTATAATTATGCTGAATTATTGATTCAGTGGTTCAACTTCACCAGAGAATGGTTTCTATAATAATTTGTGAATAATAACATATCAATCAACATTCTTTAAACGCAAGTGATGTGCACCACAATACAATAGATTTTTTTTTTTTTTTTACTATTTATGCAACATGTACAATAATAAACATAAATGTTGCCATTTGATTGTTGAGTTAGCTTAGGGCAAAAAAAATTTCCGCAGTCTCGTGGGTGCATTAAAAGACAGATTAATGATTGTGATATGATATGTTCTGATTTTCCACAAATTTTCAAAGTGCTGTTAAATATTTGGTGAGGATAGCTCTTAATTCGTTAATTTATCAAATAAAAATAATTTTATATCTAATAAATTTTTTGTTTAGCTAGTTTTTTTTTTTTTTTTTTTTGCTCAAAATTATTTTCTTAAGTATTTATTGATTGGTTATTATAATGAATGTAATTATGTTGCATGTTGCGTTGTGACTTTTATAATGATTACAATTGTGATTGAAATTTTATACGGTGTTGTCTCAACAGAGATAGAGTGCTTTTGGCCAACTTTGTCTCAAACAAACACACACGCGTGTGAATTTAAAGGAAAACCTGCTTTAGTAAATGTCAGTTGTGTAAATTGTTACCCTTTATGTTAAAATCTATACAAGAATTATGAAGAATTTGGGTGCGTTTGAACACTTTACTTGGTCACAACATAAAACAACTCATGTCGTGAAAAGTGTTTTTTTTTCTGTCAATTAAGTTAAAAAAGTGAAACTCATATATTTTAGATTTGTTACATGTAAAACTATATTTAAGCTTAATTTCTTAGTCAATGAATATGACTTACAGTTCATAATAAAATTAAAAATCCAATATATAAAAATATTAGAATTTTTAATTTCGAGCTTTCATTTTGAGAAATTACAATTCATACCGTTTAAATACTGTGCATCAGTCTGTCTGGTTCAGTACACAAAATGGGCAGGACAGTTGAGTCACATAAGGTGCTGTATCGAAGCATCTTCATGAAAAGTTGACTGGAAAAAGTGCACATGCAACAGGGATGACTGCACAGTTAAGAACGGTGTCAAGCAAAGCTGATTAAATATCTTGGGAGAGCTACACAATAAGAGTGGGTTACATTCCTAGCATGAAGCCACTCCTGAAACATACAATGTCCGAAACGTCTCACTGAGGCTAAAGAGAAAAAGAACTAGACCACTGCTAATAGCTCCCAAGCACTCTTTTGAGATTTAAGTAATTTTTGCGCTTTCATTTGAAATAAGTATCCCTAACACAAGGTCCCAGAGTCTGAAACAAGAATGGAGAGGCAGAGCATTCAGGTTTCTTGAAATCCAGTTTAATGATTCCACACTCGGTGATGCTTTGGGGTGCCAGATCACCTGCTGGTGTTGGTCCAGTGAGTTTTATCAAGTCCAAAGTTAATGCCACCATCTATCAGGAGATTGTAGAGCTCTTTGTTTTCTTTTCCAGCAGCACTTAACACCTCCCTACAGTGCCAAAACTACCACTAACTGGTTTGCTGACCATGATATTATTGTCCAGCATAGTATTGACCAGCTGACTTGCCCGAGCTGAACCCCATATAGAGTCTATGAGTTGTGGTCAAGAAGATGAAAAACACCTGACCCAACAATACAGAGCTGAAGGCTGTTATCAAAGCAACCTGTCTTCAGTAATGCCTTAGCAGTGTCACAGCCTGATCACCTCCATGTCAGGATAGATGTAATAATTTGTATTAAAGAAGCCCGAGCCAAGTGCATAAATACATATACCTTTATGGTATTGTCTGTGTTTTTTTTATTTTTTTTATTTTGTTGTTGTTGATCTTAGGATATTTTGTAATGTTTTGAGACAGTGTTCTTTTTTTGTTTTCATGAGCACTAATTGGTAATAATCATAATTAAAACAAAAAAGATATGAAATGAAATATCTCACTTTATATGTAATAAATCTGAAACGATGAGAGGTTCACTTTTTTTTTTATTAAGTTACAAAAGAAAATGTACTTTTTCACAATATTAAACATTTTTTAAATTGTATATTAAAAATAACTGTATATTATTTAATAATGAAAATGTCATTTGTATTCTAAAATTCTACAAATGAACAAATGAGCAGGTTTTGTCTAGTTGTATAAATGCCTGTTTTTAAACGTTTTCCCTTTTTTTTTTTTCGTTCACAGCTCCCATTAACCCACATTTGAGTAAGTATGCTTTTCAAAATTTCCAACTATTTTTTTTTTTTTTACAATTTTTACATGAATTCTTCAATTTTAAGTCAAACACCTGCTTCGGATTTCAGGCATGGAAGTGGGGAAGGGTCAACAGTCAGGCCTCTTGTACTGCCTTAACCAAAAGCCAGTGATCTGTGTGGAGAGATATCTTGGTTTAGAAAGGAAAAAAAAAAAAATCTCCTGCCTCTTTGAAGGTCACCACTCCACATTGCTCCCAGCTATGTTTGAATAAAATCAATGAATATTTATCATAAACCACTCAAGCAGAATATCAATAGCACCACAGCAATGGCACAAAAAAGTCAAGACAGGCCTTTATATGCTTCATCGATGGCTCTGGCATTTTCATCGATTGCTTTTGTTATAAGCATTTGAAAGTGTGTTAAGGAAGTTATACGTGGTTAAGTAAGCTCCTGGTCATCAGTGTTAAGGTCCTTCTAAGCTTCTCAACCAGGTGTGTTTTGAATTAGCGAGACTGATCACTTCTCTCTTTGCTCAGGGGAATTTCACTGCAGCTTTGAGGAGGAGCCCATTTGCATGTTTACTCAGGACAAGAATGACAACTTTGATTGGACGCGACATAGCGCCGCCATACGTGACACTAAATACACTCCTAATACGGGGCCCAGTGGAGACCGCAGTGGTTCAAAACAAGGTTGGTATGCCCACTGAACATGGGAAAGATTCCCCCGGCAGTGCATGGGCAGCTATCGTCAGCTTAGGCTTCATCTTTTATTTTGCTGGTAAGGTGGGATGCATTTAAATGAAGTAATCAGCTGCTTTCTGTTAACTCCTAAATGCCAGATTCAGCAGTTTAATTTGGACATAATTCAGCTGTACAGATTAAACTGTGTCATTTTTCAAGTTGAAAAGAAAATTGTCCTAACAGGCAATAATGGTTTTGAAAGTGACTTCAAAGAGAGAAAGGCTTGCCAGTTACAACAGAGATTCAGTCTGACCTCGCTTTATTGACACTTCCACAAAGGGGCTTTTGATAGAAAGAGGAAGAAGAGGGAGGAGGAGGTCTGGAGGGAGGCACGCTGGTGATTGTGGCTTTTATGGGAATGCAGTAGCAGCTGATGTCATAAATAATACATTTGCTTTAATCATCCTGATGGCAGACAGAAACTGTATGAAACTGCATTACCCTCAAGAGTCTTTTAATTATCTTGTATTAAAATCAAAGTAGAAAAAAAATTATTATTTTGACTGGTGGACCTTTAGTATATATAATGTATATTTATTAGCCATTTCTTAGTGATGTAGTTGGTAGCTTTGGTGCTTCACAACACCAGGGTTTGGTCCCGAGCTCT
The DNA here is from genome assembly GCA_030014215.1 of Clariallabes teugelsi. Taxonomy (NCBI): domain Eukaryota; kingdom Metazoa; phylum Chordata; class Actinopteri; order Siluriformes; family Clariidae; genus Clariallabes; species Clariallabes teugelsi. The sequence goes on from JAQMYG010000020.1 coordinate 11,050,866, forward strand.
GGTTACTGTCTGTGTGGAGTTTTACTTTTTAATTAATCCCTTGTCTGTCTTTGCAGGTTTCTATATGTATATTGAAACCTCCAGACCCCGTAAAGAAGGCGACAAGGCCCGTCTGCTGAGCCCCACCTTCAACGTCGCACCTAAAAATCCTTACGGCATCACCAACCCTCCAGCATACTGCTTTGGCTTTTATTACCATATGTATGGGAAACATATTGGTAAGTCAAACCGAAGATCTCTCTATAACGTGACTGGTTTATGACATCTCTGTTTAAACACCGAAAAGAGATTTTAACGCTGAAGGAACACATTTGCGACAAGCAGCCCCACATGACTGCACCATTAATGTGACATGTTGCTGGACTAGACAGTTTCTGTCAGCTTCTGGCATACCATGTAATGGGGAGAGTAGCAGCATTTTCTTTAGCCAGCGTGCTTGACCGAAATCACTCCTGATACCATCACTGGATCCACTCCTGTCTTACGTGTAGAAACATAGCAGACACATGCGTTTCCAAATAGAGCAGTAATGCCATTGTGTCAAAGCTCATAGACCAAAGCTGTAACAAGGCAAATGTAGCTTGTCTTTCCCATTCATGCCAAAATTGTTGCTGTCTAACTGTGAGTTTGTTATTGTCCTTTATCGCTGGGGTGTTTTAAGTGCTGAGTGCACTTTTACAAGAGTGCCTCGCTCTTATTCTTCCATCCATCTTGAAAGGAAATATGTGTTTTTGACAGGGAGGCAACACATCACATAGCAAACAGCTGAAACTGGATTATGACCTATTGTGATGTCTGTTATGTTGTTGAGTCCATAGGGATTTTTCAGCACTGCTAGTGGATGGACACTACACTCTGTTGTGACCTTGTACTTCGGCAGTAACACCTCTCCTTAAGCGCTGGCGTGATGAAGAATGCCAACAGGCATGAATAATCAAGACGTTTGCTAAACTCAGTGTTGGGATGAGTTATAGGCTGTTTATATAACATTTTGCACATTGCACTGATAATATATATATATAGATAATGACGTGTAACAGCCTGGAAAAGAAAAACATCAGCTGTTGCTCAAGCTGATTTCTGTGAAACGGAGACGAGAAGGTGAGAAATCAGGTTTTGACCAAAAAAGTAAGTTTTTTTTTTTTTGGCTGTAATATTCTTTGGCATCTTTTGAAAGTGACCTGGGAATAGTATAGACCCGAGAATAGTTATTTACGGGATTTTCTACAGTAACCTTGCTTTAGTGGGTTCCTGTAAACACGTCTTACTGTATAAGGAGGAATTTTAAGAGTGACATTCACCTCAAGTCAACAGGCAGAAGCTAATGTGGAAGATTCTAATAATCAAAATTTCCTGCTGTAAACATTTAATTCTTTACGTTCTGTCAGTAATCATATATATCCATAAGAAACTTAAAATGATATAAATGAAACACTATAGATGTGTCTTTATTGTCTTTGACTTTTGTGGTTGCTTTAAAAAGCTCAAACTTTACATCTGGGACAGATACACTGTATGGCCTAAATTAAACGTCTCACACTTTAAGATTCCATTCAGCCGCCTATAGCTTTGAACATGGCACGTAATCTGGTGGCCAGTTCATATGTGAAAATTATGTCTCGGGCTCCCAGAATCATGGAATATGCCTGTTCCATCAGGGAAGAAGAAAAACAGAAATCCATTGATGAGATAGAATGGACATTCAGGCCAACAGCTGGCTTCATTTTATTGCCACATACAGTTGCTGAGCCTGGACCTGACCAACTTTAGCAACTCCACATCATAACACTGGCTCCAGAGGGTGGTACTGTACAGTGGGCACTATGCCTTATGGGTGCATCGCTTCATGCACGTCCCTTTTTATCCCAATGTGCCTGTCACTCTGGAAGGGGATCAATCTGAAGTCCTCAGACCATGTGACCTTTTTCCGTTTTGCTCCAAACTCCAAAATCTTAATGCTGCCTAGCAAATTGAAGTTTTTATTACTGAAGTGGTTTTCTTATGGCCGCACAGCTGTTTAGCCCCAGTCCTGTGAGTTTTCGTTGCATTTTGCGTGTTTTTTCTACTGTTGATTTTTTTTTCTTTTCTTTTTTCTCAGGTTTAATAATGTGTTGAAGAATTCTCAACCCAATTCCAGTCATTTTTAAATCTCTCTGTTTTCGTTGCCTAATAATAATTTGGTCCTTCGGAAATGCCAGAATTTTTGGCTAGGCAGTAAACGTGCAAAAAGCTTGTTTTAGTTTAAGAAGGAAAACCTGTGATTTTCAGAACTATATAAAGTTGAAAAAAAAAAAAAAAAGGAGAAAGAAATCCAAATTTGGCTATGTGGAGCATTTTCACAGGTTGCTACACAGATAAGAACAGTACAGTATACTGTACTGTATAGTACTGCACATATACAGGGTCTACAGATACTGCCGAGCTATATGCAAAATACTGTAAATAAAACATTAGAAATATTATAATGGAAAAAATAAATAAATAACTGAAGAAACCATGGAAGAGTGGAAGTTGAGGGGTTTTTATGTGCTCGTTTAAGTGCTTAGTGAAGAGGTGTTCTTCAAATGTAAATATTTGTGGTCGGTAAAGAGAGAGATGTAGTAGGAACAAACACGGGGGGAAAACAAGATAATGAGCTAAAAACTGCATGCGGTACAAAAGTGAATGCTTCTTCTGAGCATGACCAGGGCCAGTGTGGAGGTGTGTGGAATTTTTTTTAACCTTCATGAATTTCTAATATACACTTACCTTGTGCAGTTGAACATTTAAGCAGTTAACATTCACCTTTTTAACACACAAGCGGCGAACTCCAGCCTGGCTGAAGTGAGAACTGTGGCGGTTTCTGAGGGTTGACATTTCCGATTTGGAAATGGACATTCAATCTCGCATTTGTGCTGCTGGACTGAAAGGAAATCAGTCAATGCTCTCCTCATTCTGTTCTTTGCATTCAGAAGAATTTCCCTCCCTGTGAAAGAATTTTACAGAGTTTGCTGTGAAGAATTGCACCACTGGGCTCTAACCTTTTCTTTTTCTTTTTTTTTTTAATGTCGCCTGACCTGGCTTGAGAAATGTCCGCCCGATTCCAAAGCTCATGCATTTCTATAATTGGTTTTTATTGTTGTTAGTTATTACTAACCTATAATCCACAAAGCACTTTCGAAATGAAGTCCATGACAAGCATTGGTAGTGTGCGCTACAACCATCCAAGCATATACTGTACTGTATGCACTGAGTTGACTTTTTGAGGGCTGTATTCTAAAGTAGCTTGACGAACCAAACATTGTTTTAATATGTTGACCGTGGTACCTGGGAAAAGGTTGGGGATAATTAATGAGATCATTTAAAGACTCAAAGTTTGCTTGGGAGCCCTTTTTCTTTCTCGGAGTGTGTTTATGCGATTAAATCACAGAACTCTAAGCAAACGCTCACTCCTGTAGGCCTGTCCCTCTGAGGCAAAAGGATCACAGCACTTCCATTAGAGGGGATGGTTAATGCTATTCATCTTCTGGAGCGCATCCTCCATGGTGTTACAATGGGTCACATCCAAGTGAGCGCATACCTAAAGCTTACCATATTTATCTGCAAATGAAACTGTTATCCCTGTAGGTTTACACCCTCCCTTTCTCTCTCTCTACCGCTCGCACACTCACTCTAGTTTTCTCTGCAAGTGCAAAATAATGAGAACGGAGGTGTTTGCAGAATAGATAGAAGAGCGCTTTGTAGAAAGTGTATATATATAATTTTTTTTATAGTGTATCATTCGGTAGTCCACAGTGCATAGTACTGATAAATATTCCATGATGTTGTAGCTATTTCTTTTTAAGTAGCACTTTCAGTTTTTAATACTAACGTAATTTGTCACTGTTATTTATGTACAATGTGTGGATCCATTTTTTATAAAGGTGTAAACAACTCTTTTCAGGCACGCTGAATGCATTTATGAAGCAGAAAGGTCAAGCCACTTCAGATGCTGGTCCAGTCTGGTCACTCAGTGGGAATCAGGGCGAGCGGTGGAAACAGGCCAAAATCAGCATCCACCCTACTGCTTCCTTTCAGGTAACACACTGACTGATCAGCAACATGATGTCTCATTTGATTTATAGTGCCTATAATCATGGGGTGAGATTCCTAGCAATCCAATTTTCTTTTATCATATTTTTTATCATCGGTTTATCATATCGGTAGGTTGAAACAGATTTTTAAATTTCATGCAAAGACATACATCGTTTGTTTAAAACATTCATATTGCCATGTTTCATATAGCTGCATCATTTGTTCCTGTCTGATTATCGTCAAAATGTCAGTCTAATCATCTTACCTGTACTTTTATAAATATTACTGCAGTTTTGTACTGTAACAGAAATATTCTGTGATTTTGGTCCTCTGGGGCCGTATTACAGAAACATCCTGACGATTAAACTGTGAAATCTTATCTTTTATATTAATTAACCATGACTGTTTCAGTTACGATCTCATTTGGGATAATATCTGTTTTAAACAATATTTCTTTATTTTATTATTTTAAATCTGCATAGTAAATGTGGACTGCAGAAGCACTTGACCAAATCACCTAAAATGTCTCCTAAGTTATGTTTCTGTTTTACGTGTGAGCTGTTACAGTTATTGCTTTTAAAGATGGATCAAAAGTGTGTTATGACTGAATAAAAACATGTCTTTAGCCATCTTTATTTCTGGAAATAGACAGAAAAAGTCTAAAAAGTTCAAAACCACTGTGCAAAGCCACAAAGCAATGAGTACTGTAATCTTTTAGAAATGGACCGTATGGATTTTTCATTACTATATATGTCAACATTTATGCTGAATCCTTTCTTGGCTTACATTTATTTCCTTGGAAAAAATTTTACTTCATCGTCTATGATTTATTGCAAATTAAACACATGTCAATAGCTGTCTATCCTGATATATATCTTCCTTCTCCCAAGACAAAGACCAAGGAGTCACGCCGAGACAGCATAAGAAGTCGGCGTGAACAAAAAGATTGAGCAAAAGTTAGAGAAAGCTTATATGTATAATATAATATAATATATATAATAGTTTCCAAAGCCCCGTCCAGCTTTTGGTTTTCAGTTTTCTTTCAGTTTCCTTTCTAGTTCCCAATTAATAAATGCACGTTATCTACTAACAGGAAGGTCTTCCAAAACATGCACATGAGCACTCTCGTACACTCTCATTTCACTGACCCCCTCTGACGCCCTGCATAAGAGCTCTGACTTTCATTATTCCATCTCGTGACGCGTCTGTCAAACCCGCGCCACGTAATATATACTTGACCTTTAATCAAATTGTGGACATTAGAGCAGCTGCAGGCCATAACTACTGTACTTGAATAATCACAATCAAGTAACTGTATTTTTGTACAAGCGACTGCAGTTATAATCATTATTTAAAAGTTTGTTTGTCTTTATGACTTTGGTAAGGTCACTCATGTTGATATAATATCCACATAAAAATTTGTTTAATTTTTAACATTCATAATTTTAATGGATACATCATTCTAATAGAGCCTGCGGAAAGGTTTCAGTGGTCACAGATTGCGCAGTACTGTCAGAATTTTAGGACGTCATGTCAAGCCATTTTTTTTCCTTGAGATGGCTAGCTGATTAGCAGTGAAAATAACACTGAATAGTTTAAATAACACTGATGTTCCATGTAAATTCCTTGGTACTAGAAGATAAAGAGTTGAGTACAAATGCCATGAAATCTTTAGTAATGTGTTGCACAATTATTGCAACACATTGACTTTGAATAAACGACTTTTATAAATAAATGAATCTGCAAGATTGACTAGTGGTGGAGTTCTCTGAGCAGAGGTGGTTACACAGATTTTATTAACATTTACAGAAGCGTTCAAGCTTCTACAGTGTTCTACAAGCAAGTACAGTGTTGAGACTCACCAGAAAACATTTGAACGGTCTGTGAGTGACGATCCCGACTAGGTGACTCGGAGCATTCTATAGTCAAAATTGAAAACTTGCTCGTACAGTCCTGGACTTGCTTCAAGCCATTTTGTGGCATTAAAGAAATTCCGGGGAATTTCTAATAATAGGAATTAACACATAAATGTGTTGTTATTTTGCACAATAAGTCCCTTTTTGACTTGAACATCCTTTGTAAAATACATTTAAACTAGAAATGCATTATAACTATCTTTTTCTAGGCAACGTATTAGTACAGTTTTTGGTGCTCATCAATACTTATACTGATATAAAAATGAGTAACCTGCTACGTATTAAGCAATTACAGTATGAGCATCATGTATATTTATGCATTAGGTTACTAAGTTTGCTTTTTATGTAATCCAGATTGTTGTCATTTTACCTCATCAGTTT
>JAQMYG010000020.1:11057307-11075584 GCA_030014215.1 Clariallabes teugelsi
GATTGTTGTACCTCTGCTGCATTTTGTTTTTGCTTTTACACAGGTGATCTTTGAAGGCATCCGAGGTCCAGGGATTGAGGGGGACATTGCTATTGATGATGTCACTCTTGAAGAGGGGGAATGTTCTGACCCTCCATCCAATCGTATGTATAAAAGAGACTTTGCTTTAGTAAATGCTCCTAATTACATAAGGGTGTGAGTGCTAGAATTAGTCGTACCTGTTGGGGCTCTGTAAAAATACAATTCCAGACAAAAAGAAAGCAAAAAAACTTGAAAGCAAGACAAAGTAATGGTGTGGAATTGATTAAGCTGTTGAAAGGGAAATAAGTATTTTTTTTCTTCTCAGCTTGATCTTCTTTGAAATCCTAACAGCCTGGCTAAATGACTTGCCTGTTTTGTTTTGTTTTTTTCTCAAACCAAATAAACCAAAACAGTTTATTTGTGTCTTTCCCAAAAGTGGGAATCTTTATCATTTAACTAACATACTTTGGCTGGAAATGATTGCAAAAGGAATGTGTCATGAAGATAAAAGATAAAACTGTTTTTTTAGTAATTCACAAATCTTAAATTATTCAATAAATTCATTTGCTCAAAATCTACATCTCTGTTGATCTGTTGGCTTTTACTTATACCTTCCTTCTCTTGTCATCAGATATCGGATCGAAGGCTCCATTCCGAGTGACACATATATGGCCGTTATTCCCCGCCCTGGCTTTCACACTGTTTCAAGGTCTTAGGTGACCACCTGGCTGGGTGGAGACTGGTGGCACTGTCTGAGGCCGCAAAACCTGTACCCTCAATATAATCACCAAAGATTCATATTTTCAGATGACTAAGAGGGAAACAGCACTGTCTCAATATGGATTATCAGACATAAAATCATGAAAAATTGAAAAAAAGAAAAAAAGAAAAAGAAAAAAAAACGACACAAAAATGTAATAAGGATTTGATGTATCTACTGAAAACAATCTGCAAACTATTTTGCCGTAAGATGCTCCCAAGGACTTGGATGAGAGCAGCTTACTGATGGAGTAGCATGAGGCAGGGCTCATGTGAAGGGCTCCCACGCAGATCTGAGGACAGTTTGTAAAGCACAAGGACAACTTTGCCAGCTGGCAGTTAAAAAAAAATAAAAATAAAAAAAACAAACAAAAAAAATCTAAAGGTGGGGAAATGACAGGTGATGGCAGTCTCCACCAGCTCTTTACTATGAACACATTTCTCATCCTTCCTGTCCTTCATTGTATATTCAGATCTTATTAGCTTTTTTTCTTCACATCCAGCCCTGACACACGCAATTTAACCTTCTTTTGGCTTGGTGCTTTAGAACACATATGAAAAAACTATGGGGAAAAAAAAGTTATCTGCTTTATATCACAATCTGGGTAGCGGCCTGTTTTGATTTCCAACACTGTGCTCACATCCCCTAGTGGCAGGCCAGGGGTAGGAGACCAGGCCAAACGAGCTAATGAGTGCCTGATGAAGGAGGGCAGAAGAGAGAGAGAGAGAGAGAGAAAGACGGAGTGCAGAAGCCTGAGGCAGAAGGATACAAGAACAGGTTAAGAAAATGCTCCTCTTTTCTCTTTGGCAAGAACATTAACAACTTTGGAGCCACTTTTTGCCATGAAATACAAAGTGCCTTCAGATTCTGAGCAGAATTGCGAGCCTGGCCGTTAACACCAAACGCGTAACGTCGATATTTTTAACGTCACCGTTGGGCTATTTTGTATGATTATTTTGCTCCTTCAAATGCTGGTTTGAATGCCGGTGGTGGTGGGAAATGGTTCCAGAAGTCTACACAAAGACCTGCCTGTAATTTGCAGATTTAGCAAAAGTTCCAACCTACACACAGGTAACTATGTTCTCTACCGTAAGAGCAGAAACGTCTCCGACTGCACTCAGTGTCACATAGCCGCTGGGCCGTCTTCAGAACTGTCTTCAGTTTACTGTGCTATCGGTTGGAAAGGTACATGGAGACATAGTCAGCCTGCCATGTCATTGCTTTACACAGACTCTCATCAAGTGGGCCTTAGAACAATAAGAAATAAACACAACCCCTTGGAGGTGAAAGCAGGTGGCAGAGCCTGCACAGAATAAGGCCTACTATCCCTACCCACACCTCTGCCATTTCTATTGAACAGTGTGCATTCTGAAAAAAAAAAAAAGATACTAATAATAAAATATTTTATTACACTAGCGAGAATGTTTCTCTGATTTTACACAAACTGTGAAATAAACTGTGGAAAAAAAAAATTACCTGAAAGTAACCATAACCAGCTGGTTTTTAAAACATATTCTAAAAAAGAAAGAAAAAGGAAGAAAGGAAGAAAGAAAGAACATTTACATATATTGTTGGTTATGAATAATGTTTTGAGGAGCTGTGTCTTGTTTCTTATTTTTATGTTAAAGCTGTTATGACTTTTAGCTTTCTTTAATTCTTGTTGTCTCCCTTGCATTGCTGAAATATCAAAATGGTTGGAAACATATTGAATAAGTTGGTTTGGTAAATGTAAACAAACCTGTATATGTAAAGAAGCTCTGTTAATCAAGGTTTATATGAAATGTTTATGTATGAATACAGGAAGCACAATATTTAAGGTTCCACATTAAAAAGGATGTTTTAATTCATGTATGTGACTTTCTATTTGCAAAGCCAAGAATATGAAATTTGGGGATGTAATTTTCTATTTGAATTCCTTCTTCTTGTCTAAGCAGAAGAACCCTTTTTATTAAAAACTTGAGATATCAGTAGCATTTGGTCATCAGTCATCAGAATGTGTTGAAGGAGGCCTGTTCGAAACCTTCCATCTTGGCTTTCATCTTCCATCTTAACTAAAGGGGGAATTTGAGTGCGAGTACTGGACTAAAAAGGTACTGATATTATTTGAGACTTTCATAGTCTTGGTTTTGTCAGTGTAGGTCACATATATGTCCTGGTATATGCAGTGTAAAATAGGTGTGCTAGGAACCGGATATAATACATGCTGAAGATGTAACCAAACCAGAGCACAATGACTGACGGTCATTACAGGACAATTCGGCACATGCCCTTATTCAGAGCAACTTACTCAAATGCTTTGTAGTCTCCATCAAAACAACAAAAACAAATCCTCATGCTAGAACAAATTGGTCAGGGTCTTAGGAGACTATTAAGCTAAAACTTTTAGCTGATGGCTATACAGGCCATTTTGGAGCTCAGGTCAATTTGCACTGCTATCACAAGCTTTTTTTAGCATCAGGTAAGAACAATCCAAACGTACAAACACTGACAAAATTAGACCCCAATAAACATAACGATTAACGGCAATAACTTGGTCTGTACGTGGCCTGTTATAGTAGGACAAAAGAAAGTTGCCAGAGTTGCAAACACACATAAATAAAATATGAATAAAATTCGTATAAATTTAAATGAATTTATCAGTTGAGTTTAATTCATCATTATTAAATGATACCTCATTATTTTAGCAGTATTTTGCAATGTGTAACCCATTTCAATTGTATTACTTGTATCAGCACACCATTCCTACCTGTCCTTTTCCTTTTGCGAAATCCATCCATACATTTAATAGTTAAAGAGTTTAATCATGTCTGCTACCTATTTGTTATTGTGTTTGATGTATATGTGTGTACAAATAAATGTAACAATAACAAACGGTTCCATGTTATGAATAAAAGTGCAGTTGTTACCATTTTCAAATTCATCAAAGACAAAGCCAGAGGATTAGGAAGAAGGAGCTACAGTAGCAAAGATATGGATTCATTATTTCTTGTAGATCCCTAGTCTTAAATCTTAATCTCTGAAATAATAGTCCGGAAACCTGTTACCTCAATTTTTGCTTGCACAGTGCCATTTAAAAACATAATTCTTTTCCAAATTTAACAAATGATCTTTATAATTATGAGTCATGCACATATTAACTACATCAGCTATTTATCACATCAGATTTTTTTATGTTTTCAAGGTTCTTTTGGTTTTTTTCATATTTAATTGATCGGTATTTGAATATTATCAAAAACCTTTTTTTTACTCTAAATACTTCACCTGGCTATAAAACAGTATGTGTATCTCATTCCGTCACCTAAGAATACCTAGGTGTTTTAATTGCTCAAAATATCTGCCATTACCATAAGGGCTTTGTTAAAATCCTTTGGCTCACTTAAAGACAAATAATACTAATTCACAGCTGCTGGTATTGACAGCGTGACCTGGTCCTCTATGTGTGTATGCTCCCTGAACATTTTACAAATGACTAAATAAAAAGCTTCAGAGTGTATTGACTTTAGGCCAACTTCCTGTACTGACATACCATCATTGTACTCTGCTTTGTGCTCTGTTTAGGCTTCCTTTCACTGTATTTCTTTGGATTTATCACTGATTCTTTGTGCCATCCCTACAACTAATGATAAAAACAATAATAAAAAAGCAGGTATTTTACATAAGCGTTTGAAAAATGTTTTTTCAAATGAAATGTTCTGGTTTGTGCTTCTGTCTTACATAAGAGGTTTCAACATCTGTGTGTGTTCCTGTTGTTGGTGCTGTCTGTAAAGGTAAAGCTTACAGTATGCTGTGGGTCTGAATCAGACACTTATTCAGAGTAATAAGTATACGTTTAAGTAGTGCATTCAGCAGTTACTTGGCAACGGCTTATTAGTGTTTCATTAAATGATCTAATTTTCCTCTCTTAAATTGTAATAGTGTTTATCCTTAGCGACTGTTGTTTTTGGAAGTGTGCAGATTTATTCATGAAATGAACTTTGAGAAAAAATTATGAAATTAAAACACTTCAGGATGTGCAGAGAACAAAAGGAGTTGATTATTTTCCTATAAGAGCACATCCAGTCTTGTTTTATTACTTACACGTCTCTTGACACTCTGGGGTATTTCGCAATAGCCGAGGGCTATTACCACCCTGAGGGAGATTGTTGCATCCTCTTGTGTGTTATTCCTGTTATACACAGCAGTTCAGCAGTGCTTTTGTAGTTAAAATAAATAAATGAATGAAATTCTGTTGTTTTAAGTACAGCCCCCCTTTACAATGAAAAATGCTTGGTACTTAATGTACATGTGTGTCCAGAATTAAATTATTATTATTATTTAATCCAGACATTTTGTTTTTTGCAGGAGACGTTAAACAATTAAACCAATGTGTCTACATTTGGATAAGTAAGACCAGTTGCACGCTTATACTTTCAGCTGCTAATGTTGCCAAATATCTGCTTTATTCACTACATATTTGCAAACTAATAAGCCATACTGTATATCCACATATCTAATACATGAATCCCCATACTGAAGTACTGAAGTATTGCTGTCAATGCAAGTCAATGCAATGTAGCACCGCTCTGTGTCTGTGCTTATCTTCTTAATGCCAGAAACCAGATCGTATCCTTTTAAGGTTACTGAATTTCTTTTCCCTCAATACTGTTTTTAAGGGGGAAAAAAGTTACTTTTCTACAGACTCTTATTCTTCTCTGTGTGGTGATGAAATGTAAGTCTCTGTGGCTCAGAGGTATTTTTTCCATAGCTCCATCTTTTCACAGATATTCACCGTGTCTGTCCAGGTGAGAAACAGCCTATATATTGGGTGCTCTTGGTGTTATATGAGCTCACACTAGTGAGCCACTGAAGTGCTAATGGTTTATGGCAAATATCAGGTCTCATTGGAGATACAAGTAAGCATCTTGGGCTTTCTCTAGAGTGTTGCATTATGTCTGGCTAAAAGTGGTGATATTAGCTCTTTAATATTGGAAAGATATTCTGCAACTGCAGTTAAATGTGTGAAAAGGTTACAAAACAATATCAAGATTGCTTATAAAACACTCTGGCCATTTAAATTGGAATACTTTTACACTTGCATTCTTACAGTATGCAATTATCCCAATGTTTGATGTGAACATCAACTGAAGCTCTGTTCCTGTTTATAAATGTATTTATGCATTGCTCTACTGTCAAATAATTGGCTGGTTAGGGCACATAATTGCATGAATAAGCAGGTGTACAGTACTGTACATGGCCAAATGTTTATGGAATCCTGACCATAACAATCATAGGGTACTGTATGTACCTTTTATGCAACTCATTTCAGATGTGGTCCCTACTTTTGATTGTTGTTATAATACTCCAATCCTCTGGATTTGCACTGTATTTCTGTGTATAGTTATGAAGATCTTTGCTTATTTAGGCACAAGAACATTATCATTGATGTTGGGTGAGGAGGGTGCATTATGTGTTCTAGTTCATCCCGAAGGAACCCAGAGCACAGAAACTTGGCCGAACCATGTTTTTATTAACCTCACTTTGTGCACAGGGGCATTGTCATGAATTAAACCACTCCATCTTGAATCACTCCCACACACTTGGGTTAATATCAATATTTTGTGGTGGTCAGTTTACTGTGCGTGTGAAATTGATTCATTGTGCTCCCAGAACCACTCTTTGACTTATTCTGGGATGGTTTTCATCAAATATGCACATGTTAATGTGGAAGGAAACAAATTATTGATGGAAATAATGTCATTCCATAAATTCGAGTGGTCAGCTGACTTCATTCTGTTGTAACCCCAGATCATAAAAGAGGCTGTGCATGATGAGTCCTCTGCTTCATGTGCTTCCCTTCTTACTCTTACAGTACATGGAATGTACATCACTCTGAAATAGAGTACATCTTGACTCATCAGGCCACATGTCCTTTTTTCTATGGTTCCAATGTGCAATCCTCATGCTCCCTAGTAAATTAAAGATTTTTTTTAGCTGTTTAGTCCCAATGTGTGTGTGTCTATGTAAATATGCTTACTTTCATTTTTAAACATAACTGTTGTGACAGAAGATCTGTTATGTACAAGAAAGGGTACACTGTATTGACTGCACTGCATATGAACTTGAGTAACATCCAATTCATAATCCGTAGGGTTCAATATGATGTTGGCCCACCCTTTGCACCTACTGTATAACAGCTTCAACTCTTCTGGGAAGACTATCCACAAGGTTTAGGAGTGTGTTTATAGGAATTTTTTGGCAGTTTCCGCTCTGAGTCATTTTTAAGGTGTTGTATCGGGTTGAGGTCAGGACCCGATAGAACATGGATCAAGTTCCTTCACACCAAACTCACCCATTCATTTCTTTATGGACCACGCACCAGTGCACAAAGCACTGTCCATAAAGACATGGAAGAGCGAATCTGGAAAGCCTTCCCAGAAGAGCTGACGCTGTTATTGCAAAGGGTGGGCCAACATCATATTAAACCCTATGGATTAAGAATTAGATGTCACTCAAGTTTATATGCATGTAAGGCAGGCAAGCGAATACTTTTGGCGATATAGTGTAGGTAGATGTGGGTTTTCTTTTCATCCACAATAATTCAGACACACTTGTATGCTGCGAGTGAGCAGCTTTCACTTTGCCCGCTCTCTCAGCTCACTACAACAAACAAACACATTCTCATCTACAGTAATTAGACACTTTCTCATGAGGTGTGCTTTCTTTCCCACTCCTCACCTGACTCTGTCTGTTCTCATTGATGTACAGCATAGGGCACCCCTCACTTTCCACTACCTAGCACAACACTGCCTCAATCCTCAGTCTGACCAGGATCTATCTGTACAGGGCCTCTGCTAAGTGCTCCTTTAATTTGAACAAAAGCCCATTTGCACAGCTCCATCAACTCTATTGGACCTGGCAGGCCCTTTTTAGTAAGATCAGCCAGCAGTCTGGTGACATTTATATAATTACGCAAAAAACCTACGATGATAGCCAGCCAGAAAAAGTCCATGCAGAAATGGATGGTCACATCGGAATTGGGTACCATGACCACCGGGCCGCGCGGATCTCTGGGCAATTCCTCGATCAACCCCCATGTTGAGCATAGCCTGAAGTTCATCAAGAGTTTTTCTTGGTGTTCAGGCAATCTGTATGGGTGGCTGTGTCTGGAGACATCTCAATATGATAGTCTTTAAGGTTTATATGACCAGGTAAAGGTACAAACACATGGGAAAAAGTCTTCGCAACTTGACAATCTGTGCTCTCTGTGACAGTGTTAAGTGGTCTCAACAGGGACCAGGGTGAATTGGGCCACACATCTGTCCTCTTGAGAACTATCATCATCAGGGACTGCCTCCCTCCATGGTTTCAGGATTAAGTTGGTTCACCTCACCTCTATATAGATACGCAGAACTGATGTTCTTGTGCCTGTAGAATATTCTATGATTATTTGACTTACTGTAGATATGTGGAGTTTTGCCCTCAGGTCAAGAACATATTTACGTTAATTTTCGTATTTACATATTTACATTTTCCCTGATGATTTCTAGGATTTCTATGGGGGTTTCACCCATTTTGTACAATAATTCAAATGCAAAGAACCCCCTGAAGGCTTACAATACCTCTCAAACTGCAAATAAGAGGTGTTTTAGTCACTTATCCCAATTCTGAGCATCATCATGGCCCAGTTATGAATAATGTTTTTTAGCGTTTGGCTAATTTGTTAGAAGAGGCCATCCTGCTGTTAATGGTAAACACTGATACAAATTAATTTAATCACGAGCAATTCAAAAAGTTTGTAGAATGTAAATTCTATAAATGTACTAACTTCATAATTCAGAATTTCTTTCTAAGAAGATTAAGTGTGCCTGCTTGGTATCATGTTGCTTAGTCTACCATAAATAATACATACGTACAGTATAAGTGATGGCCATAGTCTGATGAGGGCCAAAAAAATTTGTTCCAAGGGAAGCTTGAACAGAGGGAGATGAATTGATGGTGCTTTTGGGGCAGCTGGTCGATTTACCAGCTGATATTTGAGAAATTGCATGCACCACTGGTGTACACCCCATATAAGCCCAGTCAATATAAAGAGCTATGAGTCACGCTAGTTTTCTCTCTCACCCCAGGTGCCCTGCCATTATGGTGAGCTGCATGAAACAGGAATTCCCGGAGGCTCTTTGCCAATAACTGGGTTGTTTCTTCTGCAGTTTGAGTGTCCTACATCATGCAATACAGCCTATCTTTAATCACGAAAAAATAAGTGAAAGTGAGTGCAACATCAGGCTATATTCTGTGGCCATTGATGATTTGGTCATTTTTACTTGGTCGAAGGTGTGCTTGAGGTTCTCTTCATTGGTCTGTTCCAGGGGGAAATCATCTGACAGAGGACTTTTTAACTAAGGGTGATTAGCCAACCTCCACTGTCCATCAGAGTCTCCCTGATGTGGAGCTGATGTCAAAAGCCCCATCATCTTGATATCAGTACCCAAGAGCCTTAATAAACTGAGCTCCCACTGCACTGATTGTGACCTAGGCCAGTTAGATGTCTCTGAGGCATGCCCAGCATGAGGTAAGGTGTGGCCACAACAGTTGACGCATCTCCCATTGGAGTGCCCCTAGTATGAACCTGCACTGCACCAGTCTTCCTGCTGTGGCTGAAGCAGGGGCTGGAAGCACTCATCCTGCCCAGTTTGTATCTGGGAGATTCTTTATCAAGTATTTTAAGTGATCTCAGATTGCAATCATTCATTATTTTATTCTGACCACATTTCATCAGCGAAGATGCTGGAGCAGCACATGGGGGAACCAATAGGAGGAGAGAAAGGGAGGGGGAGAAACCACAAGCGAGACATGAGAGAGAGAAGACGTTAGCGGCAACAGCAGACATGCTGTCCACTGAAATAGTTCCATGTCTACAGTACGTATGTGGCATGCTCAAATAGCTAAATGTGTAGCCCCATCTTGGTCAACGTGAGGTCAGGTTTGGTGTCAACGCATCTCCCATTGGAGTGCCCCCAGTAGGCACCACCAGTCTTCCTGATGAACCTGGAGCAGGGCCTAGAAGCACTCATCCTGCTCAGTATGCACCTACAGTAGATGACCCTTTACCAAGTGTTTACTTGAACTCTGATCACAATGGATAGATGCATATATGGGTGTAATATGCAGGACTGTTATTCTGCTGCTTCGTGACACGCTGAGGTCGGTATGACTGTAATTAAAAAGTTAATTTGCATTTTAATACATTTTGCTAATTTTAATGATTAATTAAGGCTACTAGTCTGTTTTCATCTCCATTTTGCAAGAGATCAACTGATAGCGATCATTTGAAGTTTGTCTTACATCCAAGAGCTACGTACAACATAATCAATTCCTTTTGCCTTTGAGTTAGCTTTGTGAGGCTTGGAACAATGTGAGTGGGTATCAGTTTTCCCACTGTTTACTAGTATACTTAAACTTTTCTCTAAAGTCTCTCAGTAATCTTTTCACACCTTTCTTTCTTATCTTCTGTTTAATTCTTGTTTAAATTCATCTAAAACTGACCTCTACCGCTCCATTAAAATGCACTTCTTGTAGCCCATCCAGTGTACAATGACATTTTTATTGCATTTTGTCCCTCTTTTTTCCTTGATGTAGATGGTGATGGTGTTCCGTTGACATGGCAGCTCCTGTTTTCTAAGCACATGGGAAAATGTCAATGAATGCTAATGCATCACAATGCCCTGTGAGCAGCATGCACTGTCAATCAAGGCTAATCCATATACCATGCAAAATATCTGTCAAAGGCACACAGATGATTGTCACAAATAATGGGGCTGGAACAATTTGTGCTCTGAACACTCTGACCATTTTTTCAAGATAATATGTATGCAAAGCTGCACATTGGATTGATCCTACACAGTACATCCAGAGCAGATTCAGTGTCAAAGTTAAGAAGGACAACATTTTTGTCCTTCACTAATAAGTAAGCAGAATTCTATACATATAAGTGGCCTTTCAGTTAGTAAAGTGATTAATTCTTAAAGTTTTTATATGAATTAATATTTCACTATGACGGGTTAAGCTTGACAAAAATGTTTTAATTATTAACGTATTTAAGTGTAAATATTTAAGGTACCTGCAGCAGATGCTTTCAAATCTGTTGAAGAAAGATACAGAATAAAATGTTCCTGATGACATACAGTAGGTTAAAGGTTACTTTCAAATAAAATACTCCAATGTAGATTTGAGTCCTTCTCGTTTATTTATGAAATAAAAAGTCAAACTTAAATTATCCATCTGCAGCAAACCAAAAATGCTGTCTGCTTTTATTTTGTGTCCTTTTATCGCATGCAGTCAGCGGTCAACCTTAATAAAAACTAGGGGTCAAAAAGCTCAGTAAACCGCGTGCCGGCGGGTGACGCACATCAGCGGTTGTGACGCATATTTTGAGCAACAAACAATTAAACACATTTTATTTTAATGTTACATGATCACCATAATCTTTAAATTTAGAATTACATTTAAAACAATAACTAAATAAAATAACAAATTTGAATTTAATACTCATTATTCATTTTCCAAAGCCACAGGGAGCCGCAGTAGAGAGATGAAAGAGCCATATGCGGCTGCGGAGCCGCGGGTTGCCGACCCCTGAACTAAGCAGATAGTTACAGTAAGAACCTTTTATTGGATAATTACTGCAGTTATTAGTATGGTTCAGCTGGCAGCAAGTTATTTAACCCCAACTGATGCAGTGAGTAGCTTCTCATTTCTTAAGCAACCATGTCAGAAGACATATCCTGCAGTCATGGCAAAGATTTTACTCTGTTTTAGAAGGGACAAATTATTGTCCAACATCAAGGAAAGAAAACAACTAAGGAGATGAGATGAAACTACTAAAAAGATTTTGTGTTGAACCATCATCTTCCATTATTAGAAGAGATCTCTTAAACCTTTGGTGCAATCAAATCATGAAAAAAGCAACATTAGAACTCATAGCTACAGTATGTTTAATAGTGAACGTACAGTAAGAGCATTTCCACAAGCACAATGAGCTGAGAACTCAAGGGATGGGGCCTAAACAGTTACATAGACTTAAGAAAAGCTATCTACTGTATCAGTGAGGCTAATCTAAAAAATAAAAGGCTTCAAATTGTTAGGGAGTATAAAGAATGGACTGTGGCGCTTTGGAAAACGTTGTCTAATGAGGCCAGATTTACCCTGTTCCAGAGTGATGGACCCATCATGCCTAGTCTTAAACATAAAATCCTGTGGGGCAGTGGTATGATCTGAGGTGCTTCTTTTGGTCAGGGGCTAGGTTCAGCGATGTTACATACACAAAAAATCAGGTCAGCTGACGACTTGAATATACTGAATGTCCAGGTTTTTTCCATCAATTGATTTTTTTTCTTCCCTGATGGCACCGGCTTATTCCAGGATGACAATGCCGGGATTCAACAGGTTCAAATTGTGAAAGTAAAAGTTGTTCAGGGAGCATGAGACATCGTTTTCACCCATTTCACATTTTTACATTGTTTAGAGCTACCACGTAACCAGAGGAATAGGGAAAGAGACAGCAACAGAATTTCAAGTTAAAACAGCTGAGCAAATAAAGAAGCAGGTTTAAAGCATGAAGAGTCAGTCTGAGCTGAAAACATGAGCAAAGGTCTAGACTCAGTTATATAAGCAAAAGTAGAGCTGAACTGTAATTGTAAACTGAGATGAAGAGAAAAAACAAGTTAGCTGAAGTTTATATATAATCTTTGCTAGGTGCAATAGTCAATGGCATCAATCAATATTGCATTGAGGGCTATTTTCCACAAGGGCTTAAACAGGCACAGGAACCAGAAATATATATCAAAACATGTTTGCTTTCATAACAAAAAGGAGTAGAGTCACCTTCAGAACTATATTCAGAACCAAAATGGGCGTTAACAGAAAAAATAGCATAATGCAGAGCTAGGAGTTAGGTGTATTGCCAAGGCTATCAGCAGAACAAAATGCCCCTAAAGGGTTAGCAATATATCCAAAGACAATCGTGATCAGGCTAGAACCATCATGACTCTACGAGGTAACACTCAACCAGACGTGTTACCCAGGGCTCCTAGATGAGAGCATCCATAACAAAGACAATACCTATAGCTACAAAAGAGATAGAGTAAGGATATAAAGGTTATTAGGAGATTCAGCTGAATCCTGTTTTTCGAGTGACTGCACCAAAGCTACATGCACTATTATTCCATCACTGCATGTCAGGGACATGGAGCTCCATGGTGTGCACAGAAGAGTTCAGACACTGTTATTGTGTAGTATCAGAGCCCCTAGATTTAGGGACAGTATCCAGGATTGAGTCTGTGCAGGTTTTCCATCAGTTGTCAGGTCAACAGGTTTCAGTTGGGAACAGGAAATGCCAGACACTGGTCATCACACGATTGTGGGCTTTGTTTGAGCACACAGGCGGGCATTGATACCACTGTGTGACACACTTGTTTTGTTTTTTCTTTCATATTTTGACATTTAGAATTTTGCTCACTCATAATCTCTCCCAGTTGGCCATAACATCAGAATGAGGACCTTCTCTTAAAAAGGTCCTCTTATCTGGGATGCTGGTGCAGTGACCACTGGAGAACATCAAATAAGCATTTTGTATGTAATATATCTAAAAATTCAAATTTCACGTTACACTTATAGAATTACGTAATTTAATCTCAGCTGTTCTGTGAAGCCCTCAGAGGTTTGTTAGAGAGCATTGGTAAACAAATAGCATCATGAAGCCCCCAAGCAACACACCAGACACGTCAGGGATAAAGCTGTGAAGAAGTTTAAAGCAGGGTTATGTTATAAAAAAAAAAATCCCAAGCAAACATCTCATGAATCACTGTTTAATCCGTCATCCAAAAATGGAAAAACTATGGCACAACCGCAAACCTAAACTGACAGGCTGGGCCAGGAGAGCATTAATCAGAGAACCAACCAAAAGGCCCATGGTAACTCTGGAAAAGCTGCAGATATCCACCGCCCAGGCTAACTATTAGTCATGCACTCCACAAATATGGCCTTTAGGGAAACGTAGCAAGAAGAATGCCATTGTTGAAAGAAAACCATAAGAAGTCTGCAAAAATGTTTGCAGTTTGTGACAAGCCATGTCAGTTTAGGTGGACGGCCATATCTTGGTAGGTTTGGAGTTGTGCCACGCTCTTTCCACTTTTGGAACAGTGCTCCCTGAGATGTTCAAAGCTTGGTATATTTTATATAACCTAATTTATCTTTAAACATCTCTAAAACTTTATCCCTGACCTGTCTGGTGTGGTCCTTGGGCTTTAATGGTGATTGTTCACTAATGTTCTCTAACAAACCTATGAGGGCTTCACAGAACAGCTGTATTTACACTGAGATTAAATAACACACAGGTGACTCTATTTACTAACTAGGTCTAGGACTAGGACTTCTGATGGCAATTGATTCTACTGGATTTTAGTTTATCAGAGTAAAGGGGGTTGAATACAACTGCATTTCACACTTTTCAGATTTTTATTTATAAAAAATGTCAACCATTTTTTCATTTTTATTCCATTTCGCAATTATGTGCCACTTTGTGTTGGTCTATCACATAAAATCCCCCCAAAATAAATTTACGTTTGTGGTTGTAATGTGACAAAAATGTGGAAAAGTGGTACTGTATGTGGTACCAAGGGTTATGAATACTTTCGCAAGGCACTGCAAGCTAAAACAAATATGTTCAAAAACTAACAGTTGACAGAGAAAAAGCAGTTAGATAAATAAATATGCATTAGTACTTTGTTGTAAGATTGTTGTTGGCAATTACAACGTTGAACATTCCATGGTTAAAAGTAATTAGTTTTTTTGTTGTTGTTGTTTTTACAGCATTTTGCACTTCTGGCCCATTTCTCTCTGCAAATTGTTTTCCATTATCGGAGATTACAAGGGTCCTTCTGATGGACTCTCAATTCTAAAATCCACAGAAAAATATTTAATTGGAAGATTGTCCAGGTCATGCAAACATGTTGATCTGATTTTTATAAACCAGTCTTGATGGCTATGATGATTTTGGCTGTGTTTTTGCTTTTATATTCATATTAAAATCTCCATATTCTTTCCAGATTCTGTATAACATTCCTTCCACATCACTCCATTCATATTTCATTCAATAATGTTCAATGATGTTCCCTTCTCAATTTACCATGGGTGCAATGTTCTTGGGCTCATATGTGTAACTCTACTTTCTCCACAAATTATCGTAGAGCACTGCTGTTGTTTTTGTTCCAAAAGGCTTCTGATTCGTCTAAGGGGTCATGTGTGCGCATTTTACATTTGCATCTCTTTAATTACATTTTGTGTGCGTTGTGGGATAAAAAGATGATTCAGCTCACTGTTGCCGCTAGTAATATTTGAAAACTCTCTCACCTTCACCAAGATTGCTTCTTGCATGAAATCCAATAACTTTTTTTTGTGCAGCTTTTATATGTACTTGATTTCAGTGCTTATTTCCTCATGGTATTTTTAAACAACCTTATCCTAGGTTACTCTTATGAATTCATATAAACTCATGGGTGTACATTGTACATAAAATCATGTGTGTACCCTGCTTGGTCCAGGATTTGAGTTCCACCTTGGGTCTGTGTGCATGGAGTTTGCGTGTTTTCCCTGTGCTTGGTGAGTTTCCTCTGGGTACTCCAAGTTCCTCCCACACGCCACGGACTTGCAAAGTAGGCTAATTGGTGTTTCCCACAGTGAGTGTGTGTGCTTTTTTGCTCTGTGATGATTTGGGAACCCATCCAGGGAATACTCTGCCTCCTGCCCAGAGTCTCCTGGGATGGGCTCCAGTCCTCAGGAGACCCTGTACATGATAAATGGTATCGAGAATGAGTGACTGAGTGTATCGGGAAGTTTGTAGCCTATCCTGGGGGAGTCGGGACACTTGGCAAGGTACACCCAGGATGGGGTGCCAGTCCATTGCAGAGCACACAAGCAGACTTACACTCACTCACTCCTTCACACACTAGGGGGAATTTGGAAATACCAATTAGTCTACTCTGCATATCTTTGGATTGTCAGAGAAAACTGGATTTCCTGGAGGAAACCCACCAAACTTGGGGAGAACTATCAACCTCCATGTACACAGCCTTAAGGTTGAAATCAAACCCCATCCATGGAGGTGTGAGGCCACAGTGATAGCCACTACCCCACCATGCGTTCCAGGCTTACAAATATTATGCTTAAATAAAGTTACTTGAACTGCCAGAGGAACAGTTGAGAGACATGAGTAACAAAATGTGGGGATTATAATGATGGTAAACATTTGTAAGTTACAGTAAAAAAATTTAAAGTCATTCAAACATAAATCACAATAGGTGTAATAGATTCCAAGACTCATGAGAGTCTGTAAAAGATCTGAACAGGTGAGTGTGATACCACTAACTCATCGTCTATACCACTTTATCCTGTATTCAGGGTCGTAGGGGACCTGGAGCCTCTCCCAGGAGGCTTAGGGCACGAGGCGGGGTACACCCTGGACAGGGAGCCAATCCATCGCAGGGCACACACACATACACATTACGGGTAATTTTGGGAACGGCAATCTGCATGTCTTTGGACTGTGGGAGGAAACCAGAGTACCCGGAGGAAACCCACCAAACACGGGGAGAACATGCAAACTCCATGCACACAGAGACGGGAATCAAGCCTGGCCAAGAAGTGGAGGTGCCACAACACACTTGGTGATGGCATGACAGGAAATTACAATGCAGTGACAGGCTGAGCTGATACATTCTGGTGCTTTCCCTCTACTTAATAGTTATTGTGCCTTTTGCAGCCCTCAGACAGCTGGTGATATACTCATCCCAAACTGAAAACGGGAGTCAATTTGTTTCAACAGAATCTTGATAAGGGGAAAAAAATGTTATGGGATGACCTGGTGCCATTTCTTGTCCAATTACACTGACAGGCAAAAAGCAGTGCCTACATTTTGGATATTAAAAATGGTTTCTTGCTGTCCCTGACATATTAATTTACAAAATCCCTCAGAGTATGTACAAGCATATGTAATATGTTTATTTGCAATCATACTGCAGTCTGGAGAACGTTTTTGTGATTGATTAATATTTTATATTAAAAAGTTAATGAACCTGACGTAATGAAGAAACGTTTTTTTGATCAAGATATTTAAAAGGACAATAATTAAAAGGCAACTTTGAATTTTTAAAGAAACATGATCTTTGCATGACTACTAAATAAAATGCACAATAATACTGAGAATTAAAAATACAATTAAAATAGCACACTTTTTCTGGCAGTAGAACTATGTGACTCATTGGCATGTCCTCTTTTTTATGATTTGTGCAAAATAGTTATAAATAATATAAAACCTAGTTGATGATGTACTGATGCTCACCAAGGTCAAAAAGGTCAACGCAATCAAGTTGGAAAAAAAGGAAAGAGGAACAGCTCTGTTATCTCTTTGTGACTATAATACCCTCCATTTTATTAAATGTACTAGTGATTATACTTATACGTTTATTCACCAATGCTGCTATGTTGTTAGCTTACATAACACTGGGTTATAATTTCACATAGTTTAATACATGATAATAGCCTCAGGCAAAACTATTATACCCAACCACCACATTACTGATCTGGTTAACTTTCATTTAGATGACATCATAAAGATTTTCTGTGATTGCATTGACTAGGTTAAGGAAATTTTAATAATGAATAAAATAGTCAAGTCATATACATTATATATACAATGAAACCTTGGATTGTGAGTAACTGGGTCTGCGAGTGTTTTGCAAGACGAGCAAATTTTTTAAATAAATGTTAATAAATGAGCGAGGGCTTTATATACGAGTAGTATGCATGTGCTTTGTCTGCCAAGCGTCATGTGATCACAACTGAGCCAATGGTTCCTCTCTCTGTCGCGCTGTGGGATTGTGGGTAATCGTCTCCCATGCTCAGTCTCAGTGCTCAGTCTCATGCATGTTTAACCTTCATATATAAATTGTGCTTTTATTTCCTTGGGTAGATGCTGATGGGATGTTCACCCAAAGCACCATACACATCTGAACCACTACTGATTCAAAGTCAAAGCTCTCAGGGTGGACTTAAAGCAAAATTTAAAGTTTTGTACATCATACAATCATATGCATGCACACAGATTGAATGTCTGACCTTAGGAATGGCTTTGTCAAATCAATTTCATACAAGCATGAAGGTTAAACATGCATGAGGCCTACAAAAAGCAATTTCTATTGCTCTTTGCAGTAATAAAAAGATGTGTGTCCGCTCTAGCGATCCAGAATGTACAAATGTTGTGAGTCTTTGATGTACATAAAGACCTTTTTTTTCCCTATAACTCGACTTATTTGACATATTTCTACAGGAGTTCCACAATCTCTAAAAGTTGCAAATGGCTCCTTTAAAACAAGTAATATAACTAATACCTTTTTATTAAATAGTTTTTACAGCTTTTGGGATCTTTGCTGTTTCACTTTTTAAATTGTCACTCCTGCATCCTTT
>JAQMYG010000020.1:11083661-11093704 GCA_030014215.1 Clariallabes teugelsi
TGTGTATATGTATGTATGTATGTATGTATGTATGTATGTATGTATGTACAGTATATACACACACACACACACACACACACACACACACACTAAGGACGTGTTTTTTTTTCTTCTTTATGATAATTTAAATAGGTTTTCTAACTAACAATGAACAAAAGCTTAGATGGGTTAGCCATATTTATAAAGGGATTAGTTTGATAAAACCAAAGAAAATTTACCTAATCACTTGTACAATATTCCCAGGTTCAAATCCCAAACCAATCCCTTATGGCAAATACAGTGCAACCTCCATGTTTTCTGTAATTGTGCTCAGTTGGATGCAAATGAAAAATCACTCATCTTTGACAATTATTCTGTTGCAGGAGGTTTGTTCCGAGTCATCTTCATTATCTTTAGTTATGGTCTAGTTGAATTTAGCGATTAGAATATAATTACAACTTTAGCTACCCCATAATTTAAAGTGGCAGTTTAGTCTCTCAATCTGTGCAATGCAGAGTGCGCCATTGATCATAGATGTAACGTGAGTGGAATATCTCTGCCCTGGAGAAAGTTCCTCCCTGTGAAGATAGACTGAATGTGTAGTGTAGACTATTTATCAGTGTCATTGATGTTTTCCCTAAAAACACACACACAGTAATTCATCAAACTAACTGTGATGTTTTAAAATTCTGAGCATGGTAAATAACCTAGTGGCAATGCTTTCATGCTATTAGCTTGGTTGTTTTTATTATAGTCTTAATTAGGGATTAAATTAGGTAACTACTGTTTAAAGAAGAAACCCCTGATGCAAATGTACATTATACGCCTTTATATGCATAAAAGGCTTCCAAAAGCGAAGAGGACAAGTACACATTAGAGCTGTGTGTGTGTGTGTGTGTGTGTGTGTGTGTGTGTGTGTGTGTGTGTGTGTGTGTGTGTGTTTTAAACCCATGAGATGTATTTAAAATGATGCTTTTCCCCAAAGTGTTTTATAAAATCCATAATAGGTTGGCATTTTACTGCTTCCGTCGCTGAGAAGCCTTTTTCTTTGCACACAGAATCACTGCTAAGTTTCTGCACATGAGATACATAAAACCATAAATGTATTGTATATTAATCAGTCATAACTTAAAATCCCCTTGTGTCACCAAAATAGCTCTGAAATGTCATGGTTGTAATGTTATGGCTGATCAATATAGATATACTATAGGCCTACTGTACATTATAGACAAAATAGTGCCTGTACAGTAGGTTCATAAATGTAACTGTATGGACATAGCTATCTCTCAAGAAAAAAGAAAAAAGTCTTTTACAGCAAATTTACAGCAAATTTTAACACTAAGATGCTGTTTAACTATTAAACAATATAATACAGAATAAATTATTTGCAAGATCTTTCATCCAGTAAACCGCTATAAAACATGGTGCAACAGTAATGCCACAGCATTTAAAATCAAATAAATGAAAATTTTATTTTTACAAAGTAAGTAATTATTAAAAATATAGACAAATGTATAATATGCCTTAAAATCGTGGAATAATCAAATTCACATAAAATTTAGTTTTTTATCCTGACTTTTTTTATCCTGCATAAGCAAAAGTTTGCTTATTATTTTTGAATTATGTTTTATCTTGACTATTTCCACAATTGCAGAGGCTTTGAATTTACTTACATTGATTTTTAAATTTAAAAGTACATTTGTCCAAAGTCTGTGTTTATTTGCCATTTTGGGTACAAACAGCTATATCATTATGCCTAAATGCTCTTAAACTATTAGCAATAGTATCAACAGTGAAGGGAAGCTTACTATCCTCCTATCCAGCTTCCTTGACCAAGGATTTGAAAAGGATCTGGTCATAATTGAGTTTTATAAAATTATGAGTTAAGTACAGGATGCCAGTGAACTGTAAACTGGTACACATTTACAGTAAACAAATTATATCTACAGCAAATTAATGGTATTATTATTTGCAAGTGTTTACTGCGAATCTATTTGCTCCCAGTAAATTAATGTTTTTTCAGTGTATCTCTACATGAACTCATGTTTATGCAATAAAAGTAATTTTGTACATATGAAAAAAGCACATCTCATGACTATTTCATATCCTGCTGTCTTGATGCACACATGTTGATTTATTCCACTCCAAGACCAGGTCCCATGACTT
The DNA here is from genome assembly GCA_030014215.1 of Clariallabes teugelsi. Taxonomy (NCBI): domain Eukaryota; kingdom Metazoa; phylum Chordata; class Actinopteri; order Siluriformes; family Clariidae; genus Clariallabes; species Clariallabes teugelsi. The sequence continues at coordinate 11,085,807 of JAQMYG010000020.1, forward strand.
TAAGTGCATCTTGCAGTACTATGGATGGATGAGAGGAGGCGGGTGGCTGGTGTAGCACATACTCTCGGCAAAGCTCTAGGGAGTGTGTCTGGAAAAAAGACTGGTATTCACAGTTGCAATTTATCAAACACAAGATGGTCAGGGGAATCTATCCCATTCCCACAGAACATACAAATGGGTAAAGCCTGAGGAGTGAGGGCTACAGATAAAGTGGAGCAAGTGGAAATATATAGTATGTGTTAGAAAAGTATATATTTTACATATTTTTGCAAACATGAACAATATGAATTATGAGCAATATGAATATAGCAAGCAGTAAAAATTTACATTTTCCAAAGTATCCAGTTTGTGGCAACATGTTGTGTAAAAGGATCACCCTGGGTCCGTGTTCTATCACCATCTTTTGATTAAAAATGTATATCATCATGTTATTTCATGTATATTATTGAGAGGCATTAGAAAAAGGTGGAGGACTGTGATCTTTTACAAATAAAGCAAGCATGACACCACCGCTAACAAAACAAACATGTTAATAAAACTGTAAATGATAAAAATTTATTTGAGTTCATAAGATTGGTCTAGGATGATTTTAAACATTTAATTTTACTGTATGCATAGGTGGTACAATTCCTACCTCAGGTCTGTGTGTGTGTGGATTTTGCATGTTTTTCTGTGTGTTCGGTGGGTTTTATCCCACAATACAAAGACATGCAGATTGCCTGTGTGCCACTACAATTGCCTGTAATGTGTGTGCAATAGTGTGTTTATGTGTGTGAGTGTGTGTGGATTGGCACCATCACCTCGGATAGGCTCCCCACGACCCTGTACAAGATAACCTGTGTGTGTGTGTGTGTCTGTATATATTTATGTGTATAGGATGTACTTAAAAAAAAGAATATAGGAAAATTCATTCACATATAGATTTTTGATGCCATACTGTATGTATTGCATGGTTAGTAAGATGTAAGTTGTGATGGATACATGTCTTTACAACATGTCCATTATACAGGCTTTAGTTAACTTTGTGTTATGTGCTTCAAGATTAACTTACAGTATTTATTCTTAACTGTACATTAAACCTACATATCTCGACCTTTTCATTTGACAGATGATATTTGCATAGTAACCTAGTTGTAGTAGCTGGCAATAGTAATGTTTTATTTTTACATGACAGTATACGCATGTTTACATAAAGGAGATGAAAAAAGCATACTGTACAACAGAGGATCATGCTATCATTAATCCTATGTTCATAGAAAAAATACTATGTTTTTTCATTTTGAGGCTATTTAGTATTCAGAGAGAGAGAGAGAGAGAGAGAGAGACCACATCCGTAAAAGAGAAATCAGCATGTGCCTTTCTTTATTTCTCTCTCTGTCTTACTATCACTCTCTATTTCCTCCATGGCGCTGAGGCATCTTATCAAGAGAATCATCAGTCACATGGGGAGAAAGGATATAAAAGGAAGGCACTATCATGTCAGATATGAAAGCTAGACAATCCCTTTTTGTTTCCCTTTTATATCAAGTGGAAAAGTATCATAAGAATGGTTGTCTTGGTTACACTGGAGGCAGGCTCTTTGTTGTAGCAAGATCAATTAAAAGTTGTCTGTTTGGCCTGTTTGACCAGGAGTCAGGCCAGATCTGTGGGCTTAGTCTGGGATAAAGGCAACACTGCACCACTTTCACAATGCTGTTCCTGCTTCAGCACATGCAAGGAGGCATACTCCCAAAGAAGAAAGATAATCTAATCTGCCATGGCTTAATTTTGCAGAGGAAAATACGATTGCACTTTCTTTACAGAATGTACCTAATAGGTAATATGTATATATAGAGTAAAACATGCAATTATGGGTTTACACTATGTATGCTAAATAAATTGGCAAGATAAATTAAGAAATTCGATTCATAAGGGACATCATAATAACATCGGTCAAAATTGTATATGATGGAAAATAAATACATATATATATATATATATATATTTCAGCCGAAGCATTAACAGGCACACTTTGTGTGAGCTCTGAGACCTGTACCTTTGAGAAGTTCCTAAACACAATAAAAACATGTCCTTTTACTAACGATCACTAAATCATTTACATTAGTAGTCATAAGACAGTTATTACAGTCTGTTTGTAATGGGAGATCCACCAAGCCCAATAAATAACTAATAAATGGTAATAAACTATATAAAATGCTTTAATTTAAGGTTATTTATGTAACTATACAATTTTGAATAAGGTTTTATAGGGTTTTGTTTTTTATGTATTCTATAGTATTACATATGAATGTATCATTTTAAATGTCTACAAAACAGAAGTTTCTTCTAAGCCTGATGGTTCTTCTTTAAAGTTTGACCTTAACTTTTAACAATACTGTCATTTTTAAATGTATTATAATGTACAATACACCTTAGTGTGTAAGAGCACAGGCGTTTCTTTAATAAGGTAAGAATGTGTATCAGCTGTCCTTTACACTGAATGTACATTAACTATATTGAATATAGCTAATATTTAATATGCATTTGAAATTACACTATTTACATTATTAGCTTTGTACTGCACTGTAGACTTTGTAATAAACCAGAATACTTAGGCATCATAAGACCAGAGAGTACAGCACACCAAGACTAATCCTGTTTTGCAGACTTATTTTCCATTATGGTCACTTAGCACACTTGCGGTTAAAAATAATTTTTTCTCTTCACACAGTGATGATTCATGTCTGTTCCCCAGTCTGAGTTCACATAATCAATACTGATTGGCCATCACTGCTTATGTTACCTGTTTATCCTTATGGCTACCAGATAGAACACAGTATTTTTTATGTGTCTCACTCATTTGCAACAAAGATGACAAAAAGTAACATAAAATAATGATATCAAATGATATTGAATGATGTAATTAATAAACATTATTTTACTGTAAAAACATGGATTTTAGCATCAGAGGCATCTGTTCATTCATTTTTACATCACTATATATATTTAACTTCCCCAATTATGTTCAAATGATTAATATAAAACCCAAATGCAGTTTTTATTCATTAGGTATATGATGTTTAAGTTATGAGCTATGAGGTGTTATAGCTAAGCCAGTTAGATTTGTTCTCCTACTATGACCTCATATACTGTAAGAAGGCACCCTTCCCAGCTTGTTGCTCAGCTCTGCTGTTCTGTGATAGGGCATGGCTTACTGTAGCAAGAGCTCCTTTGCAACAAAGTTAAATGGTGCATTTAGAGGAGGAGTGAAATAAATGCAGATTGGGATATGAAAAAAATGAGGGATATTTCAGTTGAAGCAGTTTTAATTCATTAGATATATGATGTTTAAGTTATGAGTTATGATGTATAATCAGTACACATCTAGTATTTTTAACATAAATTTCCATGTACCGTACCATGATTTCAAATAAACGAGGAGCCAATCCAACAGTACTCATACTGTAATTAAAAAAAAAAATCCCTCTATTCATTTTCAATACTGCTTATCCTGTGTGGTGTTGCAGGCCTCCTAGATGGCCCAAGGTGGGAAACATCCTGGGTGGGTTATCACATGGCACAAGCATGCATGCGCGCGCACACACACACACATAAAATCACATACATAAAATCACGCACTACGGGCAATGTGGAAATATTATCAATGCAAACATTACCTTAGGAGAACTTTGAAACAAATAGGAAAGAAAATGTTCATCCAGAATAAAAGGAAGGGCAAATGTGCTAATTTGCAAATCTGCAGCACTGAAAGAAGAGTCCTTTGGGCAGAGATCATAGAAGAGGTGAAAATCTCCAAATCAAAAGTGAAGAATCCTCTGTGTAAGAGGCCATATGCTGCTCAACACTAGGGGACTGATCTTCTCATCATCACTGCAGATGACTGTTTTGTCCCCTGGGATTGCAGCACTGGCATCCAGATGTGTCACATATTCACACCTAGTTCAGCAATACCACAGCTCAGTGGATGCCAACACACATGCTTGAAAGAAAGAATGAGTGAAAGAAAGAATAAGAAAGAAAGAAAGAAAGAAAGAAAGCATTCCAGGAGATAATCCCAATATGTGAGAGGAGTAGAGCAAACAACGAAATGTTTTTAATAGTATATTTCTCATAGAATATATTACATAAGTATAAATCTTTGTACTGCATATTTGTACACATCAAGATGGGGAAAATATGATCTGAATGATTTCGACTGTGGCATGGTTAGGTTGCCAAACAGGCTTGTTTGAATATACTGATATTCAGATCCTGCTGATCTCCTGGTATTTTCATGCACCACAGTCTCTCGAGTTTACACAGATTAATGCAAAATACAAAAAGCAGCCAGTGAGCATCAGTTTTGTGGGTGGAAATGCCTTGCTCATGAGAGAGGGCATAGGAGAACTGCTAGACTGGTTCATGCTGCCAGAAAGGCTTTGGTAACTCAAATAACCTGTCTTTATATCTAGAGTAGAAAAGCAACCCAGAATATACAACACAACAAACCTTAAGGCACACAGGCTGCACCAGCAGAAGATAACATCAGATTTTACTCCTGTCAGCCAAGAAGTTGAGTTTTCTACAAGGTGATATCAAAAAGTTTGAAGATTAGTGCGCTTCAAATCCACAAATCGCTTTCGCAGTATGTCCTCCCTAAGACGCTCAAAACCTACCAATAGAATTGATTATTGACAGTCTGGCCCATGGGGATGAAATCTCGATGCACGATGCTGTGAATGTTGAAAAAGACACTAAGCATGCACTTGGTCGAGCTGCGGACCTGCCTCACCTTTTTCGGTCATGGAGATGATGGGCTCCGTAATGATACACAACATTGAGAACGGGTCATCCATGGCACACTGTTGGAGTTATTGGCAGACCTTGAGGTGATGCTGCATCTACTCCTGGGTTAGCAGCCTCGGGACAATCTTGTTGATGAACGGCGCATGTTCAAATCATATGTGAGGATTTCCTAGACTGTTCCATATGACACACAGACGATGGCAGCAATGTCATGGTTCGTTCTCTGACAATCATCATGCACAAGTTGCCAAATGGTTTTGATGATTTCTTGACCTCTTTGCGGGTCTTCCTGATCTTTCATCATCGTGATGTTCTGCTGCTCTTGAAGTGCATGTGCCACTCAAAATACCTTGAACGACTCATTGCAGCATCGCCGTAAACTTGCCGAATCATTTCAAACATCTCTGTGGCATATTCGCCCAGTTTCACGCAGAACTGCACGTCCTCTCTTCGTTCTAAAATGCTGTCCATGAATAAATCGCATCAGAATAGAACCAGTTGTACAGCTTCAAGACCATGTCTTTTGGCACACTGACTTATGACCACCCTCCCTGTGACTGCCTTTGCTGCATCTATTGGTGTATTACAAAAAACTTGTCTTGAAACTTTTTGATACCACCTTGTATATTCCTGCATGAGTGATTACATTTCATCTTAGCACTTGACTACAAATAATAATACCCGTTGGGTTTTAGGGCATAACATGATGAAATGTGTTTGTCACATATGAATACATTTTTTCCCCAAGAAAGATTGTATATGTGCCTGAAAGTAAAAAGAAATAGAACTGTCTCTGCTTTTTGACTGAAAAGTTTGTCTTTTTCTTCATGTTCAGGTGTCTGATGATGCTACATGAGCAGTAGTTTGAAAAAAAGCGTTTGAAAAAGTTTGACTTCATGTGGCTTGAATGAGGCACATGTTACCCGCTCAGTAACTATGTGATAGTGGAGAACCAATTTGTTCTAGGAATTGGCAGTAAATAAATTGCAAGAAAAATGGGGTAATTTTTTTTTTTCTTGTGTCAGACCTGTCAACATCTACAATTTAGCTGTTGCATTTAAGATTTTTTTGACTCCTTGCCGTGGCAGTACAGGATGTATCTGAAAGCTACATTTTCTGCTTTTCAGTTATAGCAGCAGTCAAACTAAATATGAATAAAATGTACCTGGTGGAAAAGCCCAGTCACTGAAGAAAAGATGTGACACATGAAAGACTTGCATTTGCCTCTGGTAGTGGTTACTGTGGTGATTTTTAAAAGTTGAATATCATTAAGAAGGGGTCACACCTTGGCAATTTTAATTGTAGTTTGGTGATCATCTGAAAAAAAAAAAAGTACATTTTCTCTAAAAGAAACCAGAAACCAAAATTAATATTCTCTTGATATGTGCAAATTAGTGGCATCATTTGATCACTCTCTCTGTCTCTGAGCTATGACAAAATTATTGGGTAGCCAGTGAGTAGGCTCTGAGTAACAGAATCAGTTACCCATAGATCTTAATCTTAAATCTTAAATCTTGGATATGTTGCGGTTGGGGGGGCTTCCTCATTTAAAACCAAAGTTATCAGTAACTTTAAAACATAGATATTTAACCACAACTAGAATATGAGAATGACTTATACTGTATTATTGTTATACTTTTTTGTCATAGAAACAACTGGAAACAACTATAAAAAACCACATGACCATATGAATGTATGGTTTATATACGTAGTAACGCCACGGTGGTGCGGTGGTAGCACTGTGGTCTCACACCTCCAGGTTCGAGGGTTCGATTTCCACCTCTGTGTGCATGGAGTTTGCATGTTCTCCCCATGCTTGGTGAGTTTCCTCCGGGTACTTCGGTTTCCTCCCACTGTCCAATGACATACAGATTAGGCTAATAGTGTCCGTGGTATGTGAATGAATGTGCATGTGTGCCTTGCGATGGATTGGCACACTGTCCAGGACGTACTCTGCCTCATGCCCAAAGTATTCTGCGATAGGCTTAGCGCTATCTGATATCCTATACAGGATAAGTGGTACATTATAAAGAATGAATGAATGAATGTTTATACTGTATAGAGCTGGTTAAAATTAAATAAAATTAATTTTAATTTTATTCCCTAGGCTGTGCTGAAAAAATAGGATATAAGACATTTTATACTGCACAAACCTGAAGCCTGTATTCATTAAAACATAGTAATGCAAGAAGCTGGAATGTAATTGGTGTTATTTTATTTAGGAGAAAAACCTCTGGCATATCTTCATAAATAGACAGTTTATTCAATAATAGATGCTTTGGAAACGTATTATTTTCTGTCAACAACATACAGGATACTTTAATGCTGTAATTATATTAAAGACTGTAATATACTGTATACCCAATATAAATATTAGCTTCTGGCAGTGCTTCTGAGAGATTTTCGCCCATTCCTCATGTAGAGTAAGATTTTTGGGGTTGCATGCTGCAAAATCAGGGGACTGTGATGGCCACTCTAGAACCCTCCAGGACTTCACCTGAAACTAAGCCTTGGTGGACTTTTAAATATGCTTGGGGTCATTGTCCTGTTGGAAGGTCCAATCACACCAAAGTTTCAGCTTCCTCACAGACAGCATGACGTTTTTCTTCAAGGATACTTGATTGAATCAATCTGGGAAAGCGAAGCTGCCCCAGAACATCACCGAGCCACCACCAGGGTGCACTTTTCTCCATATGCTTCATTCTATCTCCTCCTAACATACCGCTTATTCATAGATCTAAAATGTTAAAGATTTGTTCCATCAGTCGATAAAACAGAAATTCTGAACTTCTGTGTCTTTTTTTATATGGTTTTTTGGCATATTGGAGTCAACTTTCCTTGTGTTTTATGGTCAGTAGCAGGGTACGTCTTGGAGTGACCTTCAGTGTTCAGTAAGCACTTTATAGTGCAGTGTGAAACTTCAGTGCCTAATCAAGGTTTTTTTCAACACTTGCCTCCTCAGGAATCTGATAGCTGATAGCTTCCTGTTCCTTTTAACTTTGAACTTGTGAAATTGGCTTCCTACTGTATTTCTAGTAACCAGGGCTTGACATTAACTTTTTTGCTCACTGGCCAATGTGGCTAGTGGATTTCCGGAGTCACTAGCCATTCAG
>JAQMYG010000020.1:11110897-11122159 GCA_030014215.1 Clariallabes teugelsi
TAGAAAGAAATAAAAATCAGGAACCATCATGGAGTTAGAAAGTGTTCTAAAACTTTTGAACGGAAGTGTATATATATATATATATATATATACTCAGAAATCCAATTCACATTTTTTTTGGCATCTATTACAATAGTAGAAAGATCTTCTTGGAGCAACCTGACCATGTCAGAAAGAAAGGCTTAATTACTTAGGAGGTTGTCCTGAAAAAAAAAAAAAAAGTATTATTTTAGTCTGGTAACTAAATCATAGCGAGCAGCATAGTGGCATACTGGTTAGCACTGTGGTCTCACACCTCCAGGGTCAAGGGTTTGATTATACCACCACAGGTCTGTGTACATGGAGTTTGCAGTTCTCCCAGTGCTTGGTGGGTTTCCTCTGGGTACTCCGGTTTCCTCCCACAGTCCAAAGACATGCAGATTAGGTTAACTGCCATTCTCAATTTGTCAAAGTGTGAGAGTGCCCTGCGATAGGTTGGACATCCTGTCCAGGATGTTCTCTGCCTCGTGCCCCAGGCTCCAGGGCCCCGTGACCCTGTGACCCCAAGGTATGGCTGTATAGAAGATGAATGAAATCACAGCTTTTTACCCATTTAAAGGTCAAACAAGTGTTTTTCAGAATAGTGCAGACTTTGATGTACATTTACTTAGTCGTCTCCTGTGAATTCAGTTTGCTTATAATTTATGTAAAAAAAAAAGAAAAAAAAGTCTAAATAGACGATAAAGTAAAAGCAAAACGCAGACATGCCTAATGCTTTGACGTCATCATTGCCTGAGAAAATGCATAAATGTGAACATGTAGAGCATGTGTTGCAAATAATAAATACAATATCAAGTATACTGTATGCACTTTTACTCTCATTTTCTCCTGACTTTTCAGACACTCTGTAGAGTATAATTAATTTCTCTTTTTGTGCCGAATAAATTAAACCATTAATTGCGCTTTATCCTACTTAGTAACATTAGTACCAGTGTTAGAAAGTAACACACATTGCCTAAATTATTCAGAAGTGAAATCAGTTTTTTTTTTTTTTTTTACTTTATTTGTTTTTGTTTTTATCTGTGTTGCTTTAAAGCAAGTCTTAATTGAGACATTTATTTCCTTGGCTTCCCCTTTACATCAATAATACAGAAGCCCTGTGATCTGCATGCAGGGTTGAAAAGAAAAAGTGAAGACACATCTTGCTGTAATTGACATCCCCAGTTTGATGCAGCTACATTTACAGGAAATAACGTTGGAAAAACTAGCAAAAGAAATACTGTGGAAAGAGAAATGATGACATACTTTGGCTGGAATTCTCTGCTTTGCATTAAAAAACGTAGCAGAGCTACAAGACATCCATTGTGAGTAGTGCATTCACTCTCCTGGGTGTCGTTTCACCACTATCTCGTATCAAGTGTGCACACAAACACGCACACGCACACACACACATACACACGCAATCTTGTACACACAGACGTACACACTGGAGTGGAACAATCTAGCATTCCTACACCGCTGCTGATATCGGTGTGATTAGAGAGGAGGAGAGGAAGAAGAGTGAGGCACTAGAGGACTGGAGAGAAATGGAGGTGTAGATCCCTTCCTAAGCCATAATGAAAGAGACTGCTGTGTGTGCTAGTACACGTGCCTCGGTTTAACATATCAGTGACCATGCTGGAATGAAAATCACATGAAACACATCTGGTGCATTAAAATGAACAGCTTCTGCTAGACTGTAATAGATCTCATGGAAATGACTGATGTACTAATGTACTAATGTATGTAGATACTGCTATGGAAGTGTAAGGACATACTGTATGAATTAGATGTGACAAATATACAGTATACAAACAAAATAAGTATGCCAAATACAGTGTGGCATGTTGTAGAAGGTTCGGTTTGGGTGTTTAGGGGCGGGGAAACAATCTGTGATTTTTAGATCAACAACCTAGTGATTGCACCGTGCCACTCATTATAACACTAAAGAGGCTACTTGAAGTGCTGTTCAGTTTCCAAGCACCCTTTTTGTAACATTTGATCTTAACTAGATAGAACAGGCATGAAAGAATGTCACCCTTCCACTGTTTCAAAGGCCATCGTCGGGGTAATGACATGATGTGAATATGTATGACCACCTCATCCAGACTGACTCAAAACTGGGTTGAATATAACATGCTCACTCCGTACTGTGACATCCCGACTGTGCGGTCGATAAAAACCCATCAGATTTCAAAGCGATCATTTTTTTCCAAACAGCGAAAAAACGTGGATTTTTTTCTTCCAATTTTTTTTTGCAAAAATTTACTTTAATATAAGAAAATTACAAAGACATATTTTTATGTAGGCTACATTTTTGCTTTGCATTGTCTGTCTGCTTGTAGAGATAACATCAGGAAAGGGCCAAGTTTAACAAATTCAGCAGCATATGCAGTCACCGATATGCATGATTTTCAAGATTTGTTATTTTTTTATTTTTTTTTATTTAATTTTTTTTGCAAGTTTTTCTTAAATCAAAATTGAGGTGTATATAAGTAAATTACAGCAGGTTTTGGTTGTTATAAATTTATAATATAAGCACTCTGAGGCAAATTCCACAACCTTTGTTCTGTGCAACAATGCATTTCAAAGTTCAGCTGAGACTCGTATGAATCTTCTGAGTTTAAATTAGACTGTATCTTCCAAAGGCACCAATGGCACATAAACAAGCAGCAAGGTCTTACGGGAAAAGGGAAATTTTATTAAGAAAATTAGGAAAGGAAAGGTTTTTTTAATGAGGGAGGAAGAAAAGAAGAGGAGGAAACTAATGAGGATGTGCATGTGCAGGTCCAGAGGCAGTGCCCAGCTGGTGCCCAGTGGGCACTCATCTGTCAAGTGATGGTGGCGAGCCCATGCGGCAGAGGCTCCTGCAAGCTCCTTAACGCAGTCCCTCTTGCTGTCTCGGCCAAATGGTTCCTACCCAGATCGGTTACCGCAGCGGCAAACCCAGCTGAGGAAGGGGGCATTAACGTCGAGGTCATCAGTCTTTTCCTCTTCGGAAAGCCTGGTTCTCAGTCAGAGTGAAAGTGTCGCGGCAGCTCATGCTGTCCTTTTTTGGTGGCTGTCTTTAAAGCGGTGATGAAACGGTGCCATTCAGTCCACCCTCCTTTGAAGTCCCTGGGGCGCATGACATTACCCCGCTCACATGTCACTCTACCTTTTAGCGAAGAGTTGTATGCAGAAAGGTAGGTCCCTACCTACAGTAGTGAGTAGTGGAGTGGTACGTCATGACACAATTTAACTATTCTTTCACTAGAACTAGCTGTAAGTCTACTTCAAGTTAGCATACAGATACTTCCAAAGAAAGAAAATAGTTCAACTGGTTGTAAATACACCATTAACTTTGTAACTAGACATCGCTAAGTACAGGTGTGAACATCATCCAATGTTTCTTGTAGATGCGCTGTGACCTGATTACTCAAACAACCACTGATGCATATTGTATGTAGTGCAACTGTAGTGTGAGCCAAAAGCTTCCCGATGAGTCCCGGACAGCAACAAAGGACCTCCTAATGCATTGAGTCATTGCTCCAGCTGGAAAATATATTATCATGATGTAATCATAATGAGACCGTTTGGAAACCATGTTCCTCACTGCTGGGTTAATGCATAACGGTTCTGCTACAGCAGCTGTAATGGAAACAGCTGCTTTTGCAGTTTCTTTTATCTTCTCAGACCAAAACATTTGAATCATCCTGTGCAGGTGAATGATATGATTCACAAGACTCGCAGGTTCTTGTCTGAAAACAAATGCAGCGCTAGACTGGGGTAATAAATGCGTGTCAGACCCAGCTCTAGTGGAAATGATGCATGAAATTCTATCACAGGAGATAGTGGTCACTGGAGAGGCTTTCAAAATGCCAAGTGTTCTTCTGCTGTCCACCTGTGATCGGATCACTGAAGACAGATGTTAATAGCAGATGTGAACAGCACTTTACTCACTCACCCAAAGTTTAACACAAATGTTTAAATGAGATAATTTTTTTTTTCCCCCATGTGCCTAGGAGAGATACATCTCTCATTTCAGTGGCAGTTGCTTATGGGATCAGGTTGCCAGCTTGTCTCCTAATTGTATCTGAGCAGTTCAGGGTGTAAGGCGATTCTCAAGAGTCCAACAGTGGCAGCCTGGGACCTAAACCGAGGATCCTCTGTTCAGTAGTCCAACAGGTTAAGCACCGAGTTACACGTAGCCCTCAGAAAAGACATGAATAACAAAAAATTCTAAGGATTATGTTTAAATGCAGCAAGTGACTTTTACCTCAGGTGATGAAATGGAGACTGACATGTTTGATGCTTATAATCAAAGTGAGAACTTGTTTCTCATTGTAAACCTAATATCAAAGGAGGCAGGTGCCTTTTAGTGAAACTGGAGTGCAAATTTTTTTTTTACGCAATTTTCTCCTTTTTCACCTTTGGTGGTAAGTAGTCAGTAAAATGTTCAAACCACTTGTGATTGAGGTACACACAAAAGAGAAACATCTAGTTCAGGAAAGTGCATAGTTATAGTATATAACTATATAATGTAGTATAAAAGAGCAAAATTGGATGGTGTAAAGAGCTTTCCCTGGTTGGCACATAGTGTATATTGGAAAAAGTAGTCAGTGTGCATGGATTAACATGGATTCCAATGCATAAAATATTATAATATCACAGCATAGTTCTAGATCAAGGTTTCATTTTGGTGAAACTTCAGTAAATATAATGACAGAAATAATAAGTCTGATCATTTTTCTTGTTCTTTTTCCAACCATGTGATAATAATTTGAGCTATCAAAGTGCTTCAGGAATATTTATGCCTTTCACACCCGTTTGCTTTTGTGTAAGCACAACTCATATCTGCCAGCAGGGGCTGAGATTACCGGAGAAGCAGCTTCCTCTTTTAGAGACCATGACGCGTTGAAGTTAGAGTTACTGTAATACAGAAACACTCCGCTCTCCCTTCCTCAGCCACCTCCAATCTGCCTTACACTGCGCTCAGATCGTCTATTCTGTAAGTCTTCGAGACTGTTTCAGTTGATGGATTAGGCCATCAGTAAGAAATAATTAAGAATCTGCCGCAGGCTTGTCGGACCGAATACGGCATCAGTTGGGGAGCAAGGGTCAACTCCTCAAAGCTACATCTTTCTGTTACACTCTCTTAAAGTGTAATAGAACTATATCCATTTACCGAACTCTAAACACAAGGTCAGGGGGTAATGGGCTTTTGGGTGGAGTGCAGTAAGCCGTCAGAGCTAGCATTGTATATTCTTTAAAGCCTTTATTCCCTCTAGCAATACTTCGGCAATAACAGTGCAAGTGTTAATTAAATTCCTTTTGTATACATTTTTCAAATAAGCTCACCTAAAACCATGAATGCATTTACTGTAGGTTTGGTGTTTTAGTCATTAAAGCTTGACTCATACAAAGTGCATCATTTTCAGCATCATTTTCTATACATTTTTGTGTGAGATATAGGTATCTCTAATCTTCAGAAGAATAACCAATCTGAAAACGTTAAACACAAGATCATTTTATGAGTCCTTGTGGTTGTTGAAATCTCACTCACTCACTCACTCATCTTCTATACTGCTGAATTCTTATACAGGGTCGCAGAGCCTATCCCAGGAAACTTAAGACACAAGGCAACGTACCCTGGACAGAGTGCCAATTCATCACACGGCACACACACACTACGGGCAATTTGGGAACGCCAATTAGCCTAATCTGCATGTCTCTGGACTGTGGGAGGAAACCAGAGCACTCGGAGGAAACCCACAAAGCTCAAGGGGAAAATGCAAACTCCATGCATGCAGAGGCCAGAATCAAACCTGGCCAGGAATCGAACCCGGACCCCATAGTTGCAAGGCGACAATGCTAACCACTTAGCCACTATGCCAGCTGTTTATATCACTATAGTGTGTTCTGTTTCTGCAGATGTCTAACAGAAATCACGCTGCCATTTTTCAATTAATTTTTTGTTTTTATTTCAGTAAAACAGAGCTGAAATCATGACTTTTCTGCTTCTTTTTGCAACATTTCATAAAAAAAGAAAATGTACTATGGTCTGTGGCTTGAAATGCATATTGTCAAATAAAAAATGAAATAAATAAAAATTCTTTGTTGCATTTTGCAAGTTCCTACTTTCCATTTCACATGTAATGTCTTTAGACCTTCCCTGAGCTTATGTGTGTACACTATAGAGCTAATCAGGGGGAAAACAGTAATGATTTTTAAAGATAATGAATGTTTAATAAGAGTAATAATATTTAATAAGGTGAAAGTAATGTGTAGTAAGAGGAAGGTAAGATTAATAATATTTAATAAGGTAATAAAAGTACAGTGCATAGGGCTAAAGACACCTACGGCCGTGAGCACTTCATTAAAATTCATAAACGCTCTGAAATGTCAAAGGTTTATTTAAATAAACCTCAGTTTTCATAAGACTGTTGTCATTTACGTAGAGATAAAGTGATTATTAAAACATCATTACATAACATATATGGTCACTCAATAAACTTCTGGCATCCTTCTGCTTTATATTATATTATATTATATTATATTATATTATATTATATTATATTATATTATATTTCAAATATTTACAATAAATGACAAATGTAGTAAAATAAGGTTATGGGTTCATGTGTAAGGATGTGTTTTTATAAAAAAAAAATTTCATTTTTATTGTTCTATTTGTTTTTGATGTCCCATATTATTTTTAAAGTTATAAAATCTCTTATCTAATTATACCATCCCCACTCTCACTCATTCTCTATTCTCTGTCACTCTCTGATCATGTACAGGGTCACGGGATGCCTGGAGTCTGTTCCAGGGTCCTTGCAGCATTAGGCATGGTACACCATAGATGTGGTGCCAATCCATCGCAGGGCACAAGCACACACACTCACACACTCCGGGCAATTTGGAAACACCAATTAGTTTAATCTGCGTGCCTTTGGACTGTGTGAGGAAATCGGATCCAGAGGAAAACCACCAAGCACGGGGAACATGCAAAATCAGGTAAACCTGTGATATTGTTAAGTATGTGGTATTTAAAAAGCACTGCTGCTGTTTGGACCAATGCAGCATTTTTTGATTAAATTCCTACATGATAACTTGGATGCTAGTCCCTACAAAAAATGTTTACTAGTAATCCAGATGTTCTTTGGCATTCATGCATGGAGACATGAAATATGAGTAAAATCAAATACATAGTTATAAAAGATGAAGTGAAGAATATTACATTTACAATGACTTTAATTAGCAAAATTCCTTTGTATGTACAGTCTTTTTTAAATTTTATATGATAATGATACATAATACAGACTCATAGTCATATCAGCATATTGTGGTTTGCAGTTTTTTTCTGTTTTACAAACATTTCCTCATTTCCTATATTGCCAAAAGTATTCGCTTGCCTTCCTTCACATGCATATAAACTTGAGTAACATCCAGTTCTTAATCCATGAGGTTTAATAGGATGTTGGCTCCGCCCCCTTTGGGTGGGGTTTAGTGTGTTTATGGGAAGTTTTGACCATTCCTCCAGAAGTACATTTGTGAGGTCAGACACTGATGTTGGACGAGAAGACCTGGCTCACAGTCTCCGCTCTAATTCATCCCAAAGGTCTTCTATCAGGTTGAGGTGCGGGCCAGTCAAGTTCTTTCACTCACTCATCCATGTCTCACCCATGCAAAAACAATACCCATCCCTCAACCCTGAAAGTTTGAGATCGCATTGTAAACCACTACACCACCATGCTGCCTACACCATAACCATACAGGTATGTATTTAAAATGTTATAAATAATCATATTAAAAAATAAAAAATAAAAACATTACAGTACCTTAATGAGAGAGTTTTGCTTTGGCATCAGCTTGGTTTTGAATGCCCTGTTCCTACTTTCATGATTTTAGGACCAAACATTTACAGTTTCAAAATTGCTTGACATCATTAGCGAACACAAAACATATAGCTGAACTACATAATGGCATTGGAGGAAACATAAGCATGGTAAGGCCACAGATAACAACCATTAGTTCTGGAGAGCCCTCTGATGTTCTGTTAGGGTTCTGTTCCCCCTACATCCATGATTAGAGCCACAAATGACCACAAACTGTCTTATGGAAAAATATGGTGGAACTATGGCAGACCTACAATTCATAAAATGGCCTCGCTCTATAAAAGGAATAATTGAATGTCAGACCGTCAATAAAGCTAAAGATTTAAATTTGAAATTTGTGCTTATGTAATGTTTGGTATAAGCAAAAGAAAACAGCTATATGTCGTATAAATTCATATAAAATTATATAAAATCCTAACAGCATATATGAAATCACATTTTCATTACTGACTATTAAAAACTTACAAATACAAATAAAAAAGGAAAATACAGACTTCCTCAGTCATGTTTAAATAACAGTGTTAATAATTTAATGTTGCTGTTTTTATATGTATTTGGAACACCTTTGGAACACTATTTCCCACTATGGAGAATTCGTTCCAATTTTTTTCATCTAGACAAAGAATTTGAGAAGTTGCATCATATTTATTATATTCTCCCTTTCAGCCCAGATTATGAGCATCTCCATATTGTATTGCTCTATATGCCTTTGTAAAGATGTGCAATAAGTTGTAATAAACAGGGGTAAAATAACACAACGCTTTGTAGTAGATAGACACAGTATGTGCCCACTCGAGGCTCTCCTTTTTATTTTTAGCTTTCTATCAGCAAGCAACACTGCTTTATTTCTGCCCTACAATGACAACCCGGGAGTGAGACACATCACCAACTCTGAAAAACCTGCCTGTTCTTTCGGAAATATCTTCCACTGTCAAGCAAGGCTATCATATCTCTCTCCTGCACTTCCCTTGTGGCACTGTGTACCTGCTGATAACACTCAAACTAGCCTTGCCTCGTTCCTCCTGGGGTCAGACAAAAGTGAAGATAACAACCAATTTAAAAAAAAATAAAATAAATAAGTCACACTTAATGTACATATCAACCATCAAACACTGATATGGAGATTATACCTTGTAAAAAAAAAACTGTAGAAAGCTTCCTTTTAAACGAGCAACGTGAAGAGAGACGCTCATGCTATCAAGCAAGATAATGGACGTAAGCAGAGGGATAGAGGAGTGTTAGTACGGATGATGGAGCAGAGCACGATCCTCCGCCTACTGTACGTTTCACACCAACTGCACAGGGACCATCTGTGGAGCTCTGGAGATGAAACATCGCCTCTGCCTTATGCAGCCCAAGTGACACACACACACACACACAGAGCGAGAGAGAGAGGTGATTGTGAATTCCAGTTTTAATGACCAGATTTAATACATATTACAAAATGTCATTTTGGACAGATTTTAAAATCCACTTTGTCTGAAACCACACAGCTATGACGAAGCCCGTCAGTCATCTTTTGTGATCTCTGAAGTGGAACCAATGTGCCGGAGCAATGAAATGAAATCCCCTTTGAACACAAGCCTATTTTCAGTTACATAAAGCGATGTTAGACTTTTGATAGAAAACATTTCCATTTACAATTCCTCTAAATCAAGAAGGATTTCTTTTTTATAGTTTGACAAATATTTGTGGACAAGCATCATGTCACAGTGAGACAGATTCAATTTAGTGGATATGAGATGACTTTTTTTTTTTTACTTTCTTTCTTTCTTTCTTTCTTTGATTATTTATTTATTTATAGAATAATGTGTGGGTTTTATTCTTGCGAGTACAGTTTTAGATAATGCTGACCAGAAGGGGAAAAAGTAATAACTTTGACATTTAGACCTGACATATGTTGTTAAGCAAGTAACTAAAAAAGCAAGTAGAACCATTTTCTTGTCAGCCACCATGGATGTGCTAAATCAGCAGCAGACCTAATTTAAGGTCCTCTTTTTGTCCTATTTTTGTCCTTTATTGATACTACAGATTGCTGTTTTTTACATCAAGATTCTGATAAAAGATAATGATTGTTAAAGTCACCTGCATCTTGTGATAACCTGTGATATTGGGAAACCGTAGATTTTAATAAGCCTGCTTACTCCCTCATGATACACATAAAAAAGTCTTTTTCCCCTCAAATCTTCGAACAAAAAGCTCTTAATTCTCAGATCGTCTTTTTTCTGTTTATGTAAAATTTTGTCTAAATTATTTCAGATGTAATTAGTGTACAAAGTACAGTATATACAATACAACCATGGATGCGCAGAGGGTAAAAGTTGCCCAATTCTGCTCTTCTGGCTAAACTGCCTACTGGAAGGAAAAATGAGTTCAAACAATTTTTTCTTTTTTTTCATTTACTTTAAGCATTTCCATGGCCTTATGTCCATCAGACATATTTGTCTGGACAATGTGCACTCTATCACGTTTGCATCATGTCATTGCTTAACAACATTGGCTGAAAAGATGTTCATGTCCAAGTTAACCTGTGATATTGTTAAGTACAGTATGTGGTATTTGAACAGCACTGCTGCTGTTTGTTCGTATGCCGCATTTTTTGGTTACGATCCTGAATAATAACTTGGATGCTGGTCCCTACAACTGTATAAAGAAATGTTTACTAGTAATCCAGATATTCTTTGGCATGCATGGAGACATGAAATACATGGTTATAAAAGATACAGTGAAGTATATTACATTTTTGAATGAGCAAAATCCCTTTGCATGTAAAGTAATTTTTTTTATTTTATATGATATAAACTTATAGTCATATGATCATATTGTGGTTTGTATTTTTTTTCTGTTTTACAAACGTTCGCTCACACTATATTTCCAAAAGTATTTGCTCACCTGCTTTCACATGCATATGAACTTGAGTAACCTCCGATTTTGAATCCATAGGGTTTAATATGATGTAGGCCCCTCCCCCTTTGCAGCTATACCAGCTTCACCTCTTCTGTAAAGGCTTTCCACCAGGTTTAGGAGTGTGTTTATGGGAATTATTTTGACCATTTGTCCATTCTTGATCATTTGTGAGGTCAGATACTGATGTTGGACGAGAAGGCCTGGCTCGCAGTCTCTGCTCTAATTCATCCCAAAGGTGTTCTGTCAGGTTGAGGTTAGGACTCTGTGCAGGCCTGCCAACTTCTTTCACTCGCTTATCCATGTCTTTATGGACCTTGTTTTGTGCACTGGTGCGCAGTCATGTTAAAACAGGGAGAGGTTATCCCCAAACTGTTCCCACTGTTGTCGTGGCAAATTTCTGTGAACTATGTCAATTTTCCAAACAAAATCAATAATTACTCTACTCAAGGACTGAAAT
>JAQMYG010000020.1:11127140-11139648 GCA_030014215.1 Clariallabes teugelsi
GAGTTATTGTAACTTATTATTAATTATTATTAACTTATTATTATTATTAGTTATTGTTAGTTAACTGTAGCATGGGAGATGGGTGATCTCGTAGGGTGTCTTGCATTGAAATCTGCTGCAATGACCCGGTTACTGCGTTCACCAGACATCCACACAATTTCCATCCGCTCCTTGTGTTAACCTCTGCTACATGTCAATGGCTGTAAACAAAGAGAAACTTGTAAACTCATCGTCATGTTAAAAAAAACAGCTTGAGATGATTGGTAATAATGGGGCCAAAGGAAACAAAGGATAACAGTACGTCCTAGAAAAGTACTACAAATTGTAACCTTGGGTATTAAAACATAAACAACACTTTCAATTAGCTGAAAAGTCTCTCCTGAAAGCTAGCTAATTTAGAGAAATTTAATAAACACCCTGTTGATAGTTCTGGGTTAACATCAAACAACAGTCCAAAACCAAAAACATTGCCTCCACTAGTACAGTAGATGTGTGATCTTACAAAAACTCTTAAGGTTTTGTGTCCATGCTCATCCACCACAAAATGGGTCACAGGTACAGTGTATATTAACTTTATACACTGAATTACAAACAAAGTTGTGATTATTAGTAACTTTTTTATATACAGTATGTTATATTAACACCTTTGTTGGCCGCACTGTCTTATCAGTGCTTTCCATGCAAGGCTACAGTTTCCCCAAGAATGTATGTCCTATTTCTTATTCGCATAAAAGAAAGTGATAAATTTTCATGGTCTGAGGGTGTATCTGAGCATAAACCGAAGAGTTTAGATATATGCAAACTAAATTTGAACTGATGCTCAAAGGAAGGTGAAAGTTTATTAAAGAGAATCATTACTAGTGACGAAACGTGGATTCATTACTTATCAGGGAATAAAAATCCATAGGGATGATAACCTGGTCATTCACTACATTCAGTATGCATACAAATGCTCTTACACTACTAAGCATAGCTGTTATTTTTTCCTCAAATCATAATTTTTATTATCTATTGTAATACAATACTTGGCCAACATGTAAACATTATCTATCTTGGCTGAAGACTTATCTGATCACTCGAGACATGCTAATACCAGGCTGGTATGAAAAAAAAATCTGACTCACCTAACTATAGCTTCATCACAATTTTTAATGCAGACCAAAGATTGTAACTCATGTTTTATGATGTTTTTTTTCTTTCTTTTTTCGAAATCCCTAAACCTACTAAAACAAGTCTCTGACTAGATTCCAGGCCATATGGATGTTTGCAAGATTTTGCTGAAAAATGCTTCTTAGAAAAATAGTACTGCACATTCCCGTAGGTATTTCTGTAATTGCTTGGTTTGGCGCAAATGTCTTTGATAAAATATTACATCGGATCACTGGGGTGTTAAAGCTTCACATTTTACCTCTTAGTGAACCACATGGTTTGGTAATTACCTGACATAAATTCATTTTTATGGTGCCAATTTTCAACCAGTTTCTGAAGCCTTACAGAAACCCATGGCTTCAGAATCTCAACATGAGCAACCAAATCAAGCTGTGGTTAAAAAGGTCAGAGTTAAGTCGGTCGTTGTTTGCACAATGAGTAGCCCTTCAACATTACTGATGCATAATAATTTGTATCAGTTCTCTTCTCTTCAGTTCAAACAAATGACCTGTAATCACAACCTGAATTTGTTAAAAATCACCCCGGTTCCTGAAACAGGTTTCAGATCCCCTAAGGCCAAAGATAAATGAATACATAAGTGAACGAATGAAGATGAATAACTGAATAATGTCCATTGAGTATGATTTTATCCTTTTAGACTGTGTCTCCTAACATTAACACATTCATTCACAATTATTGGTTTGGACCAAGGCCCTGTATCGCAAGAGGACTGCAGGACATACACTCCTGCCTGCATGTTTTTGGACAGTTGAAGGAAACCTGGAAGACATGGAGAACCTGGCAGAAACCAACACAGACACTTGGAGAACATGCGCACAGACGGTAAACTAAGCCCAGGATCAATTCAGAGACCCTGTACAAGCTCCATGCTGTGACATCAAATGTGGATTCTCAGTAAGAAAACTGGAACGCTCTAAAAACCAATGTGTTTTTACTGACCCCATGTGCATCAACCATGAAACTACAACAGTAGAAATCAATATGCGATGTTTGCAAGGTGCTGAATGGAGCTTATGTTGTAGTAATGATATCATCATATAACTACCCTGTATTACTACAGAGATAAAGACTGATTACATTTTCTGCCAAACACTGATATGTCTGGTCAGAACTGCTTTTAAATATGTAGTATACAGTTATGTGAAAAAGTTTGTTTGTGTACCCAGGAATCTGTTTTTACAGAATTGACACACTCATAATTTAGAGAAGCTGCTTTACAGAGCAACAGTCACAATGAAAAATTAGTCCATGGTCCAGTAGTTAATTTTGATGCCAAGAATGGATTATGACAATTAATTAAATTGACTCACAAATTTACCCTTATGATCAAAACCATTGTTTATAGTCATTGGTTAATTGGAAATAAAATTTAAATAAAAAATTTTTAAAAAAAAAAAAAAAAAAAAAAAAAAAAAAAAAAGCTCTTGAAAATAGAGATGAATATGTTATACCGGAATGTGTGTGTAGTAGAGGCAACAGCAGGAAGTCAAATTTGCACACGTAAATTGATTTAAATTGTCAAGATGAGAATTTATACTTCATTGTATACCTATTGAATATTGTTTTCTCTTCGTGACATTTTTGCGACATGCTTAATAAAAATAGATATCAAGTATATACTTGTCAAATATCAGCTCCAACATATATTTAGAAAAATGTCACCTTAATAATGTTCAAACATTCTACAGTACATTTATTGTGCCAGAATGTGAGGGCAGGCACACCTCTCCAGCAGAAAATTTGAGACGAGAACAAAGAAGGAAGGAATGTTTCCCAGGGTGTCAGTTAATATCAGAGAGAACAAAAACACATGGGTGGATATACTGTAAATGGTCACTCATTCCGGATATAAATGTCGAGAGCATAACTACAGTCTGTATGCCCTGTGGGCTACGGTCAATAAATGTACACAAACAGGATAATGGATATCACCGGTTAATGCAACATAAAAACTTAGTGTTCAGAAATTGCAACATCTTGGCAGATTAGACAATTTTGAGAATGCTGAGATTTAAAAAAAAAAAAATCAAATCAAATAAAACATCCCAGATGTATTGTCACTGATAGCTGAGACAGTATGCAGTTATTAACCACTAATTACTGACGTTCAGTTGAAGGGAATCAACCTGGAAGGCAGACTGACTCCCATAACACCGCTGTGACTGTTTCAGTCCGACTGCAGGGCCTTGAGGACAGACTGGGGAACTCTGCTGGCGTAAAACTGATGATCCCGCAGTGTGGCTAACACACCAGCAGAGTTCATGTGCTTCACATTGGCATCGTATCGGTAAGCATTCCCGTGCATGTCCGTCAGCTTTCCTTTGGGGTCACAAGTAAGCTTCGTATCACAACACTGCGTTGTACATGGCATGCTTTTAAGGTAGTAATTAAGAATTCAATTAAATAATATAAAAACAGGAAGTAATAGGTTACCTCCGACAGCATGCAGAATGGCTTCAGTTGCGCAGGTGTCCCACTTCTTACAGCCCGGACTGGCAAACACATACGCAGATGCTTTTCCTTCCACCAGCTGAATAATCTGTGAAGAAAAGGCATGGGATGAAAGGCACATCTTATCAGTACACACAGTGTCAAAATAGTAATTACAATATGGATCTGTGTGTTATGTCATCGCAAAAGGCTGCGATATATTGCAGTTAATACACACAGTCAGGAATTTATTTTGTCAATAATTGAAGTATTTATTAAAATCATTTTGAGGTGATAAATAAATACTGGCAGGCATCCTCTTAATAAGATCATTTGTGCCATTAGCCTAAATAAAAACGTTTGAATACAACATGATACATTTAATAGTTACTTATCACAGTTTAAATTGCAAACTCAAAATAACTGAAGGCTTAGTTTTTTTTTTGTTTGTTTTTTTATCAAATAATGCAGCCCTACTTACAAAATATGACTACGTTCGTCTTTAACTTGTTGAATGCAAATATTAGAATTAAAAAAATCAATATTAGAATCAGAGTAATATGGAACTTTATTCCTCTTTTGGCATATGTGGTCATTTTATCTCTCTGATCTTAAGGCTAAAATATAAAGAACAATCTTCTATAAAAAAAAAAAAAAAAGAAAGAAATATCGAAGCATTGCATGAATTTGCAAAAATGCAAATGAATAGCTGCCATTATAAGACATGTACAGTACACAGTTCACTTTGTGAAAGTCTGACGTCAGTATCTCTGAAAGGTATGACAAGATTTAGATCAACAGTTTTATGTGAGTTATGAAAAAGAAATAACCCATCTATTATAAAAGATGTCTTTTGCAAGTGCCAGTAAGAATTGTAACTGCCCCAGGTTATCGGTTTTATTATTTATATAATCGATATTTTCACCGCAATCCTGTTGCTCCTTCAGTAATATATTTGGGAAAAAGATATACTGTGTGATCAACTATAAACCAGGTCAGTTCTCACTGAAAGCATTTCTGAAGTGTTTTTCCTCGTTTGTATGCAACAGTATTAAGCAGCTCTTGTATCAAAGCACTTCAAGTTAATTAGTGTTTAAATCTACAGTTCGGTCAATAACTGAATGATGTACACTTCTTCTTTTTGCTGTGGTTTGCACCTCCTGCTGTACATTGTTACGGAAGGAAGTTAGAGAGGGAAAAAAATGGAAAATTAAACGGAAGGCATGTGATCCTGCAGGATTAAACTGGCCATTCTAATGAGTAAAGGTGTGAAGCGTTCTCTTTCAGGTAGTACAATATACATCTCATTACACATTATACAACATGCAGCTCTACTACTCACCACTTATTCATTACTACACACACACAAACAGGAGAATGTACAGCAGTTGTGTGTATTGATTTTCAAATGACCTTTTTAACCTTTTTAGTTTCTAGTAAATCAATGCAGTTCCCTCAAACACTGTTGGACTGATTTTCTGGTTAAAATGATTTTATATATATATATATATTTTTTTTTATTTGAACAAGCGACAGCATGTTTAAGGTCGCACACTTTATATTCACACAAAGGATACGATCATGATTGTCACTGCCTGTATAACTCCATTATACAACATTTTCATGTCACAGCGTGTTACACAAACATGAACTGCAAGGAGGGTGAAAAAAAAAAAAGAAAGAAAAGAAAAAAAAAAGGATCTACTCTACTGTTTGTTTTCAGTGCGAAAGTATAAACTTCTCAGTATGATGCAGAAACAGAAATCAGGCCCAAGAAGAACAAGGGTTATGTGTGAGATAGTTGGGATCAGCTCAAAATGCAGCTTAAACTGATTATTAGTAACAGTTATGCTTTATAATTTTCATAATTATAATATTGTGTAATGTCACAGTGGTGTTCTGGTTAGCACTGTTGCCTTGCACCTCCAGGATCCGGGTTCGATTCCCATCTCTGTGTGCATGGAGTGTGTGCATGTTCTCCCTGTGCTTGGTGGGTTTCCTCTGGATACTCCGGTTTCCTCCCACAGTCCAAAGACATGCAGATTAGGCTAACTGGCGTTCCCAAATTGCCCGTAGTGTGCGTCAGTGTGTTTGCCTCGTGATGGATTGGCACCCTGTCCAGTGTGTACCCGGCCTTGTGCCCCAAGTCTCCTGGGATAGGCTCCAGGCCCCCCGCAACCCTGAATACAGGATAAAGCGGTATAGACGATGAATGAGTGACTGAGAATATTGTGTGGTGAATACAGAGGTACAACCAAAATTCTCACAGTCACAAAAAAGTTTTGATATATAATTGATATCAGAACTTTTAGTTTTTGAAAATAAATAATCCAAAAAGTTAGTATGCTTTAGGACGATTTGTGTCTGGTTATTTCCTACAGAGACATCTGATTGGAATAGAGGCTTTCCACGAGTGGTGTTAACTGATGTTAACAGCACTGGGACGTTTACGAATATGTATCACTCTGCGTCCAAGGTGATCTACAATTGTTAATTACACCAACGGCCGGCGCAGCATGGGTGAAAACAGGTTGGTGCCATACTGAGGAGAGAGGAACTACCCACATCCCAAACCAGTCAGTCAGAGACACATTTAGCAAGAAAATACACCTGACAACTTTATATCATCTTAAATAATACTTCGTCTACAAAACAACTGCTTCTAATCCCTCCTAATCTAGTCGACTACTTGGTGTAGGGGGCAAGTGAATTGTAACTGTCCTTTTTACACTATGTGGGATTTAACCTTGTAATAATAGTAATAAATAATAATGCACACCTTATTTCCAGCCCCTCCCACTTTGATGACATCATGAGGATCCATGGCTTGAACGGCATCGGTAACAAGTTTGTTGCTGTGAGATCGTGTGGTAGTGATGATGCGTTTCCCTTCTGGGACTTCCTGTAGCTGAAACCCGAAGGATCCCAAACCCAACATTCCCCAGAGAGTTCGGCCCAAAGTGGCCCCCGGACCCGCCTGAAATTTCACAATGTATATATGCATTATTAAAACTCAAAATAGCAATACACATGTCGGGTATGAACCACTTTTGGAAAATTACAAACCATCATGACCCACTTCACAATAGGCATTATTGATAAATCCAGTAAATAAAGTTAATAAATTAACATTATTGATCATTTCGAATGGTAAACAACACACATGCATGTGTTATGTGTTACCAAATAAATGCATGTTTAAGCAGAGTACAAAAACTATGAGTGTTTTTATTTCCTCTGCTCTAACTCTAACTGCAGCAGAATTATGACAGGAACAGTCAAAAGTGGTAGAAAACTACCTCCCCCTTGTGACTGAAAGGTATACTGCAAATATAAACCACAACAACGGCGACCCAAATAAAATCTCCAGGGACCAGCCTGTGTGTCGTGACCCAGTGTTCAGGAATCATTGCTTTAACTAATATGAACCATATGTATTGTAGAATAGCCTGTTTAACAGCCTGACCTCGTAGTTGTAGAAGGGCTGATTGATGACTCCTGCAATCGCCTTTCCTTTATAAGCAATGCCTATCAGCACAGTCACATGATCCAGGAGCCCTGAGGAAACACAATAAAACAACTGACATGATGGTCATAGTTGATTTTAAAATAGCCTTTCTTTTTAATGTAAACTGTTTTTTGCCTTTCTTCTTATATATGCATATACAATATCTTGATTTGTTTAGGAATAAAATTATACGTGCTAAGTCAAATTCTGGCCTGTTTTGTGGTACATTTATTGGCTACGCTTTAAATAAAAGACAGGGTGTTGCTTCAGTTAAAAAGGTACGTTTCTTAAAAGAGTTGTTAAATTGTTATAAAAAATTTACAATCAAACATACAACAATAATGTTTTTATCAGACAAAGTGACAGTACCTAAAAATGTACAGGGAAGATAAACCTGTGACACATGGACAAAACCATTGTGGGTAAAGAGCTAAATATTTCAGATCTGTTCATAATAAAATACATGACCGAGGGACACTATTCAACACCTACCACTGTACAAAACAAACAGTCATCTCTTTAAAGATTTACACACCAATGTAAGTGTGTATTCTTGCTGAATAATATGCTCATGTAACATAGCTGAGAAAGTTCATTAGGGTGTGGCAAAGCCAAATTTGGAAAGCAGAACAGATTAAAGATTAGCATACTTGTTGGAGATCTGTGGGCCTCGAGCCAATTCACACAGACAACTGGCCTTTTCAATATGTATGCAGCTGAAGGAAGCACAGATACAAAGATGAAGAGAGAGAGAGAGAGAGAGAGAGAGAGAGAGAGAGAGAGAGAGAGAGAAAGAGATATTAAAAGGGGGCAGAGGGTCAGTGTAGGACAATGTGATTATATGTGAAAGAAGTCCCCCGGAGATGGAGAAATGAAAAGAGAAAAAACTGCAAGTGAAAGCAGGTGAATTAACACTTCTTTACACGGTTCAGAATATAATGTGCTGTTTTAACTTATTATTAAATCAATCTTACGATACACCGTATTGTACATCAGGTAGTTCTGACTGGGCAAACTGATTGGATGAGCGGGATTACATGAGCCATGATAATGGACAGTAACACCCCTGTGACGTTTAACCTGTGGAGTCCCGGGTGCTCTACAATCGTTAATTACACTAACTGTCGGTCGTAGCATGTGTGAAAGTAGGACAGTATTGCAATCTCAACAATTCATCTACTCGATAAGTGCTTTTAAGTTGTTTAAAATTGCCTGTGTTTTAAGAATTTAAAACTACTTTCACCTCTGTTAATTACACTAACTGTCAGTCACCAGCTCTGACAGTCATGGTTAGTTAGTTTCACTAGGCGCAAAATATGAAGAATATGCGCTGGGAAGTAAAATAACTAGTTAAATAAACGAAATAAATCAAAATGTGTTGATCAATGGTGTTCCTGAAACTGTTGTATAAAAGCAATAATCGCTCTCGAGGTCGTGATGATAACCAGCACAACACACTCTCCCTCGTGTGATATTGCTTAACTATACTACAGCGCTGTTTAATTCTCGAATAATAGTTTAATAGTAGTTTCTAATAATAGTTTTCTAATTAAAACCAGTTCTGTCAGTAAAGACAGGTTGCCAGCTAAATCACTGGTGTAGATTAAAGGGTTTCACTGTTTCTATAGCAACAGCTCATCCACATAAACGCAAGAACCACCCAAATTGGGGGTGGAGGTGGGAGTGAGATTGAGAGGAAATGTCAGCTTATATTTCATTGACATTTCAGTATGTAATAAGACCAAACCTACTCCTGTTTTTTTCCTCAATATTAAATTTACTTGTAAACACAGAAAAGGGAATAAAATGCTTGTTATCTTTTACACTGTTGTTAACCATTTTACTACAACAACACCCATCATAACGCTTTATTCCTTAAATTTTCAGCATGCATGATACTGTTGCTGCATACACTGTGAAAGCACTTTGTACCACTGACACGCCCTATATCTCAATTTAGCCTGCCTGAACACTGACTGAAAGGTTAATGATTTAACAGTGTAGAAAACTTTTTTTTCCCCACTCACGCTAAGAAAAGTTTATCCTTGTTAGGGTTGCTGTGGATCTGAAGGCCATCAGAGAGGGAACATTAGGTGGGAACACACCCATATACGACACCAGCCCATCAAACACATTCACACCTACATTTTGTCTTAGTGATATGTGATTAGTGATATGTTTTTCCAGCGATGGGAAACTAGTGAACCTGGAGGAAATCCACATGGAGCTCAGCACCACAGTACACCCCGGTTTAAAGTTATTACATCAGCAACGGCATTTAATACACTCTATACAATGCATCTTTGCATTAAACATAATGTGATTCAGACCCCAGTTCAAACCAAAGTTATGGAATGGTATACAGTGATGTCTTAAATAGTGACGAGTTAGACGGCAGATAAAAGTGAGGGGACATTCTTACCTTCTGTGTATTCTTTAGTGCCATCTAGAGGATCAACCCACACAACTAGCTGTGAGACAGAAACATTAAGTATTTTATATTCACACAGGTACTTCACAGGTAGCCTCTTTTCAAGACCTTTAAAGGAACCCTAAGTTGGGAGCTGGTGTTAAAGTGAAACAGATATGATGACAAACTGAACAATTTCAAGATTTTAATCTTTTTCATTAAATGAACCAATTACATATGAATAAATTGTTTATGAATGAATGAATGTTTATATTTAAATACTTTTTGCACACATCCCAGAATTGTGCAGTATGCAGTATAAAGAGTAACAGACTTTTATGATCATGTGTACTTTATCACTAATCCTCCATGTTCTGTGTAAAGTGGGTGGGTGGGGCTAATCTTGAATAAAATTTGTTTGATGAAAGTGTGGGTAAGAAAAACTTAGTGTTCACACGCACATACAGTTCTCAAACTGGTCTGATCAGTAAATTTGATAGCTGGTGGGTAAATGTGCATTATCAAATCTCTGTGTTTTTGAAAATACAAAATTTTATATACATTAGAGTTATAATGTTGCTTTGTTTCTGACCCCTTATGTATGATCTTCTGTAAATTGTAATTTTTTTAATGCCTTGAAAGTTACATAACTTTTTATATAATAATAGCCATTTTCATGAGTTTTACCTCCTCCTCCTTTAACTTGCTGTATTCATCGGGACATGGCTTTTGTAATATTCCATCGTACTGGCCAGTCTCAATCAGGTCCTCTTCCACTGCCTCATCCGGCAGATCCTAAAGACAAGGTATGAGGGGAAAATGCATAAACGTTCTGTTAGCAGTACAGTGATAAAGAGTAACAGTGAGAGAGTTATTTGGATGATCTGCTTTAGAAACTACACAAATCATAAACTAATACATTTACAATTTTAATTGTACATGTCTTAAAATGCATCAAAAGGACAGGACTGGGCAAAATATTGTGAGAAATAATGCTACAAACTAAAATATTGCAGGAATCTCAGAATTTTATAACACAAACCCTTACTTGAGAAGAGGAACAGAACAGGACACACATGGACAGACGGACACAGACACAAAGGCACAGATGCGCACAAAGACACACGCATGTGCACCCACAATCACAGACACAGGCACGCACCTCCTCGCCAATGATGGTGACTTTAGGGAAGACTTTTAAAAGTGAGGCACATATACTCTTCTGAGCAAGTCTGTCTGCCAGCGTCTGTAGGTCATCAGCCCCTGTCTGAGACGGGAAAACAGCACAGACAAAGGTCAGCATTCAGTCAGAAACATTTCAGTGCATAGACTTTAACATCCCAGAAGCTAGAGACATCTACAACCAAGTACTATGAAACATACTGAGTCAAAAGCATCATAAACTTTTTTTGATGAGAATATTTGAATCCACTAGTAAGAAAGAATGACTCAAAGAAAATGTGTGTCTTTTAGATACCTCTATACATAAATATGGTTTCATCTTATTTCTGCAGGAAATATACTCTATGATTTTTTTGTTATATCACCTCCTACAGTGTTAGAAATACTTCACCTAAATTAAGATTAGGGGGAAAAATGGGTGTCCTGAAAATTTTCTCCATCTACTGTGTCTATAAAGTGCATCTGAAACTGAAGAAGGCGAAACAGGTTACTTTATTAAATCTTGCTTACGGGACACCTGTTCTGAAAACCTCAGCGAATCGAAATAATGTGCTGTGCATCACTACAGTATATCAGGTAGTTGATGCGTACTGTATGTATATGAACTGCATTTACTCTCGGACTCTCTTCAGCACTGTTTCTGCCGGTTGTTCCTATGTATTATACAAAACTCACCTGTGTGCAAGAAATGTTGGAGGTTAAATGATTAACAGGTAAATATCCACTGGCGGTGGTCTGAGATGGAGGCTCACCTTCTCAACGATCCCCAGTTCTCCAGTGTGCAGCACTTTCCTTACAATCGCTCCTGCTTTCTCCGCCACACGGTAAGCTGAAGCCAGCAGCCTCATCACCACCACTGCATTGCCGGCCATCCCTGTCATACACACACTGGTATCAACAGACTGGAATACTTCAGTCATTACTAACTAAACCTACAATTCATGACTGACAGAATGTTTCGTTTAAAGGCGTTTTATCCTGAATGTAGTAAATATTAAGAGATGTACACAAAGTTTCTAGAGAAACAGGTTGTTTCAGACCAAAGTCTATCGAAACCGCTACAGAAAATAAAAACGCAAGGTATAAAACACACGGAAGAAAACCTAACCATTTGCAGAAACCCAAAATTATTTGTTCATTTAACACAAATGGAGACTTTTCTACCCTACGGACAGGCACAGACTAGATTATTATTATTATTATTATGACACCTAAAAAGAAAATATCTACTTACCTAAACTCTCCGTATAGAACAGGAGTCCCAAGTCCAATTTATATCAAGAAACTGCAGACGAAACCTAACGTAGCCTGAGTTAACAGGAGAGCGGCATTGCGACATACCTAATCACCTACATGTACCAGAGCTACTTCCGCGTTCGTAAGGCGGGATTTAAATTACTCTTCCAATCCGAATGAGAGGCTTGAGTGAGAGAGCCAATCATAGCAAATAAGAATTCTTTAAACTAGCCAATCATACGACAGGAGGCGGGACTCCTTAAGAGCAGCATAGCCTCAGTGCCTGATTCATGGTGAGTGACATGAATTTTGTGTGTGTGTGTGTGTGTGTATCAATTTGTATATATCAATTTGACTTTTAAAGCAGGGCATTGAAAGTGTGTATACATGTTTGGGCTCCTCTCAAAGTGTAGTGTGTGTATATATAAGTAGTGTGTGTGTGATATGACAAACTGAACGATTTCAAGATTTTAATATTTTTCATTAAATGAACCAATTACATATGAATAAATTGTTTTTGAATTAATGTTTATATTTAATATAAACATATATATATATATATATATATATAT
>JAQMYG010000020.1:11140244-11153524 GCA_030014215.1 Clariallabes teugelsi
TATCAATTTTCACCATGTTTTAACCTTTTTAACTAAATTATCATCACAAATGAATTACACATAACTGGCTCTTACA
The DNA here is from genome assembly GCA_030014215.1 of Clariallabes teugelsi. Classification (NCBI taxonomy): domain Eukaryota; kingdom Metazoa; phylum Chordata; class Actinopteri; order Siluriformes; family Clariidae; genus Clariallabes; species Clariallabes teugelsi. Next base: position 11,140,321 of record JAQMYG010000020.1, read on the forward strand.
ATATATATATATATATACACACACACACACACACCTGCCCTGCTTTAAAAGTCAAATTGAATTATGTGTAGTATTATGTTTCCTCTAAAGATGTCAGTAGTTGCACCATCATTAATGCGACCATCAGAAAAGAGGCATATATTTTTCATAGTGGAGTGTAAATACATTTTTGGGCCCCACTGATTTAACGGTGTCATCATCAACTTTTATGTCAGACTGTGACTGTGTCACCAGCGTTCTTAACCGACTTTAACAGTAGACAGCATCGTCTATGGCAAAAATGGGTACTTCAGGCCGAGCTTATAGCTATTGAAACACCTGCAAAGCATCTACAGCGATAAAACAGACCGAAGTAGGGGCTGTACTGCCAAAACAGCAGCAGCAGCGCAGCAGCAAGGGGACTACACCCGTAGGTGGAACCGTGGGTAAATGTCATGTACGTGGGCGGAGCTGCAGGTAACCTCTAGTTGTTGTTGTAGTAAGTCTTTTGTCTCCCGACAGGGGTCGCCACAGCGGACCATCCAATCTGCGGAATAATTGGCACAGGTTTTACACCGAATGCACTTCCTGATGCAACCCTCCCATTTGATCGAGGCTTGGGTCTGGCATGGAGTGTCAACCTCTACATACATACATCCATACATATTGCCCATAACGTTACCTGTAGATGCAATTGGTCAGATTTTTTTGGGAGATGAAGAGATTCTCATGAGAACTCTAGTGCTGGTTAGACTTGAAAGCCCCTCGTATAAACAAGGCACCTCTGCTTCACATCAGGGTAGTCTGGGTAATCTGGTGTGGCTATTTGTTTTTTTAAACAACACTCTAAACACTTTAAAGATAAATAAGGTAGGTAGAGAAGGGTAGAGCAGTTTTCAATTTGTGCCAGAGTTAATAACTAAATATAGAGGGATCCACATGGCAAGCTCATAGGAGGTAATGTGAAAAATTTTCATTAGTTAAAAATGCACTTGGGAACCTATCTGGTAGAGGCACACGTCTTTTGCATTAACTTTAGAGTCATATTAAACTCTGCCAAAAAAGTTAGTCATTTGTTGATGTTAGAGCACAGCAGTTGCACTCAGGTGTAGACCAAAATATCCAGTACAAGACCATCCGAAAGAATTGATATTTATATGGTTCCACTCATGGTCCAATTGGAGTCAGGAAGCTGCATCAAATCTGAATTGATCTGTATGAAGTGGACCAAACATGAGGTGCATTTGTGTTGCTGCCAAGAGTTCTTTACACGTATGAGTTGGTAAAGTGAGTTATGGGGTGTACAATGAAAATGATAGATCGTGGTGACAGATTGTGGAAATGTGATATGCTATGGAGAACTAACAAAAAGAAAATATAAATGGTGAATCTGGTTAAGCCTGTGTTATCTGTGCTTAGGGGAATTTTATAATTTCTATGAATTCTTAATATTAATTTAATATTAACATCAGCTTTTATGTACGGTAAACTAAAATATACTATAATTTCAATATATATGGAATATTAAAGATAAGGGCAAACATTTTTGTGTTTGGGAACAAGAATAATAAGTTACTGCATTATAGTGCATTATACTATACTGTAATTATAATGTTAAACTGGAGTTAAGGCAGATACAACTGAGCCATACTTTTATCATGTTGTACTGCAGGTTTGGTTCGTGTCATTGATCTTTTTGTCTGCCTCTGTCCCCGCTCATTGCTGCTGCACTGAACATTGCTCTCTTGCACCAGCAACAGGCAGCAAGGACTTGTGTTAAAATATTCAACTCATTTCAGAGATAGGGAATTTGTATAAAAGATCTGATGAAAAAAGTTAACACAAGTTTAACAAACAAATATGTTTGAGTCATGAAAACCCTCACCATTTTCTTGTTGAAAAAGAAGTATTCACTGAGTCAGGCAAAAATAGTAACTACCATTAACACACTGTGCAAATATTGTTTAAAATACAAAACAAAATGTTTAAAATATTCTTTAAGTATCCTTATTAATAATAATAATAATAATAAACATTGTTTGCACTTTTTTCGATAGGGAGTACTGGTACTATTCTCAAACAAATTGCTACTGTACTTAGATATCCGGACAGTGTGTGCTTTTCCGTGTATCCCTTATGTGTTACTTATGCCAGTTTGCCACTCTACAAGTTTGTGCAAGCTTATTCATATCCTAAAATTAAATCAATAATAAATGTCAAAAAAATCTTTTTTTGTAGCTAAAATCTACTGTACCTTGACTTTTGTGTACCCTTAAACCCCTAATTTCTTCTGTTTTGCACGAATTGTTTCTGTAAGATTAAAGGCTGCCTGGTGTTCTAGCTCTGTGAGATTTATAACATGCACAAAGTGGCAGTGATTAATGTATATAATCAAGTGATAATCCACAGACAGACAGACAGACAGATATAATTAGGTAGGTTGTGAATTCTATAATGGGGAATGTCTCATGGTACACCCTGGACAGGGTGCCAATCCATCGCAGGACACACACACACACAAACGGGCACTTTTTGGGAATGCCAATTAGCCTAATCTGCATGTCTTTGGACTGTGGGAGGAAACCAGAGTACCCAGAGGAAACCCACCAAGCACGGGGAAAATATGCAAACTCCATGCACACAGAGACGGGAATCGAGTCTGGCCAGGAATCGAACCCAGATCCTGGAGGTGCAAGGCAACAGTGCTAACCACTACACCTCTGTGCCACCTATAATAATAATAAGGATAACAATAATAAAAATTAGAAGAGGAGAAAACAAACCCAGAAATGTTTTCAATACCATGTATGTGGATATAGTTTACAATAAATTGGTAAGCCACCTAGTGTTTTAGGTGATAGATTTTAGGCTAACAGTCTAGTTTGTAACTATTAGCAGTGACAAAATCATTCTTTTGCCTTTAAAGATTAATCAGAGCTAAAATCACCTGCAGTTCTCTTCAGTACTACAGTAACTCTGAGGGGTCCTGATTTCAATCCTTTCACCATGCTAAGAATCTGAGCATGAATAGTAATCACCAGGGATCTCCTGATACAATATTCTCAAAATACCTACAGTAGGCCAGTAGTCAAGCTATAATGCTATTCAGTAAGCATCATGATTTTATAAATATACTAATAGTCGCCCTGCCAATCTCCATAACCTAGTGGTCATGAAGTGGTCAGAAATGTTTTCTGGACTTTAGACCTCACTATTTGCCAAAAAACTGTTTTTATATTTTCTGTTAGGAATTCATGAAGACCCCAGCCTTGGCAGAATGAAACTTTGCAGTATGTGACATTTGAATAATAATTTTTAAAAATGACGACATTGAGGCAGTCATCTTTATAAGCTTTATTGAGTGAACAATGAATGGGTATATACTGTCAATGTCTTCATTTAAACATTTTACAGTAAATAGGATCAAACTAAATGGCTGCATTGAGATTTTGCTTTTTTCTTATTTTTGTTGTTGTCCCATTATCTAATGAAAAGAACATAATAGGGTGACCTGTGTATGTTATACAGGAAATTACTGCATGTCTTCAAATATCTACTTTTCCAAGTAAGCTATACAGATTTGTTGTTTCTTTATTTTTAACATTTTGACCTTTTTCTGTACAGCCATTAAAATGTCTATATGGGACTAATATGGAAATTCCACTTAATTGAAATTGATAAAACATGATTATGACTTGGAAGAAAAAATAAATAAAACAGGTATGTGTATACATTTTTTAAATCAAATATATTAACAAGTATTTTATTTGGCACTTTTGGTATGCTAGACTAGCAGTTTTTGACAACACATTTTAGCCGTAGTCCAAGGGTTTGTCAATAGTGTGTTATGTATTAACTCTTCTGTTTAACGGTCTGTAACCCATCTCTCCCTCCAGCTGTTCTGCAGTAAGTGTACCCAGGATGGGCTGACAGTTGGGGTTAAACACTGAATAGGCGCTCATCTCACCAGGCCTTCTCACAACTGGACTCCGCAGACCTTCATAGAGCCAATAAAACAGTGACAGGAGAAAGAAAGGCAGCCCAAAGTCCAGCTCGGAGAAGAGACCCAGTAAGACAAGCCACAGTAATACCTTCAGCACCGTCAGATTAGTAACAGCCAAACGCTGTATACCGAGCCAGCGGCCAATAGTGCTGTCCAGCAACCAGTCTCTGTTTTCCTGGGGAAAGAAGTCACTCATTATAGCAATGTGATAGGAAAAACAGAAAGCCAGTGGCAGCCACTGATTCTTACAGAGCCCCTCTGGTGACACTGGAGGGGGAAAAAATATTCCGTGGCCACGACCTACTAAGGCATGGGAACAAAATTGGCCACAAGATATGTTGTGGTCACAACTTCATAGCATTTAGCCTCTTGGAAACTATGGACAAATTTAAATAGATTTTATTTATAAAATTGGCATAAATGGATGATTACCTTTATTTACTCAATGACACACAGCATAACTCCTAAACAACACCCGGTCACATCTGAGATATAAGTGGTCTCATCACCACATGTCCTTAAGCTGTGGCCACAACATAGTATCTCTTAGCCATGCACTATACTGTTTTGTTCACACACCTTTATAAAGTCGTAGCCACAACACAGTATCTCGTTCCCACGCCTTAGAAATGTGTGGCCACAGCACAGTATCCCATTCCCACTACTTAGTTAGTCTTAGCCACAACGCAGTATCTCATTCCCACTATTTAGTAAGTCACGGCCACAGCACAGTATCCCGTTCACACACCATAGTAAGTCTCAAAAAATTCTAATTTTTATCTGTCACATATACAGTCATACACAGTACGATATGCAGTGAAATGCTTATACGACCGCCTGTGACCTTAAAATTTGTTAAACAATTATCAAGAAATAAGAAAGAGAAATAACCACAACACCTTAGTAAGTCGTGGCCACGGCACAGTATCTCGTTCACGTGCCTTAGTCGAGGCCACAACATTTTTTTTTCACCCAACGTCACCAGAGGGGCTCCGTAGATGATCAAGTCACATATTTAAAAGTATTTAGTGAGTAATAATCAGGTGGAACTGCAATGGGGACACACTGGGTTCAGTGATATCAAATGTAGCTCACTTACCAAACCAACAGTGTTCACTGTGAATTTAAATGTTATCTGCATAAACTCCTCAGTCATAACTTATACATTTTAGACTAGACTAAAAGTACTAATTAAACCAAGCATTAAAAAAAAAAGATATAAGTTAAGCAGAACTGAGTGGGTCATTCTCTCTCTCTCTCTCTCACACACACACACACACACACGCACACACATCTTGTCTACATCAGTGAAGATTGAATTTCAGTTATGATCTTGCAAACATATTGTGCCTTCTTGCCAAGTACCTAAGAATTGTCCAACATGCTGTACTAGAGATTACAGTACTGATGTGGCTGAACATCTGATTCCGTGTGTATATCTATAAGGGAACCGGGTGATACTTGCCTTGTGTACAGCCGTGTGTGACTCCGTGGACTCGGTCACTTCACTCGGAGCTCTGTGTGTCTCGGAGCGGTTACTATCAGCTCCGTCCTCTGGTTTCGTTGCTGGTTTCTCGACTTTCCTTCGGGCTCTGAACTCTGCTAACTTCTGCTCCATGTTCAAACATTAAAGAAAAAAGAAAGAAAGAAGAACAATTTGCAAACAATTTGGAAAACCGGGCTTTTCAAATTCGAGTGCGACAGTAAATAGTTCTGTGTTTTGCATGTTGTACACGAACGTTTTTAGAAGCCGCACCGATCAGTGCAACACCCGGAAGTGTCACATGTTTTTGTTTTTAGTTGGGCGTAGAGAAGGAGATCTTAGTTTCCCACCCGTATTACGCCAAACTGCCTGGGACTAGGGCTGGCCATGAGCGTCCGTCATCCCTTTCTGTGATTGGCTAGTGTCGGCCTCGTTCCATTATTTGATTGGTTAGTGTCAGCTCGCTCTATTCTGTGATAGGCTAATGCCATCCGCGTTCTTTTCCGTTCTTTTAATACTTTGTATTATTGACGTGATAATAATAATTATTATATTATGACTGTAATGATTACTATTATTATTATTATTATTATTAGTTCTAGTAGTAGTAGTAGTCGTAGTAGTAACTCAATGATACAAATAAAGAATTAACAGGCCTACTTGATTACCATCGCTACTTACTGTTGTTTCAAACACTGCTGTTTCAAAAGACTAATAGGAGATATGTGGGTAGTAACACAATAGTGTGTGTGTGTGTGTTTATAAAATGAGTCTATACTGCACTATCCTATACGTGGGGGCCTGGAGCCTATCCCAGGAGACTTAGGGCACAAGGCAGCGTACACCCAGGACAGGGTCCAAATCCATCACAGATACACACACTCATTTACATACTACTGGGCCATTTGGGACCGCTAATTAGCCTTATCTACATGTCTTTGGATTGTGGGAGGAAACCGGAGTACCCAGAGGAAACCCACCAAGCACAGGGAGAACATGCAAACTCCATGCACACAGATCCCGAGGCAGGAATTGAACCCGTGTACCGGAGGTGCAAGGCGACAGTGATAACCATCAAGCCACTGTGCTGCCTTAAAATTTACACAATGTATTTTATATCAATTTGTTCACAACTTTGTCTTTTCTAATACTTGTATTTGGTGTTATTGGTGTTATTTCAGCACAAGATTTTTCTAAATAAATCATGTTTTTTCCCCTTTTTTCTTTTTTCTAATGCTTAGTCCTAACAATGCAGCAAATACAGTTATAATTATACATGAATACAGAAGTAATTTTTAAAGAAGAACACTGAAAATATTCTCTTTAGTTTGTCTGTTGTTCGGGTTTCCCACATTTTTTTTAGGATGTACAAATCTGCAATTTCACTAAAGTGTTTATGCATATTGGTGTTGTGCCACAGCTTAGGGGTATATGAGAAACTGAGGCATTCAGAGCCACTTTTACATTCTAGCTTCCCCTTCTTGAAGGAGTTAATTCAGCTAAGACAGAGTTGAGTATCTACAGTGATGTGTGTCCACCAGCATTTAGGTGAATGCTGAGGTTTGAGAGGCGTGTCCGTTTGCATAACCTCAAATGTTACTTTTATTCTATGTTTTTTTTTTTTTTTATCTAGGGATTAAGAGTAGAATTGTTCCAAATACATCTCATTACATACATTTTATGATTCAATAAAGTGTAAATAAAACTGTTCCCTTATCTGTTCTTTCTGTTCTCTATAGGCGTTAGACATGTTTGTGCTCAACATTCTCAGTTGTCTGTTAAAAAACTTGTACACAACAGCTCACCACCCAACCTACTAAAAAATCCTTTATTAAATTATGAATTATTTGCCACTTTGCATACATTTTATGATTCTTGCCACTAGAGGGCAGATTAACACAATAGGCTACAACCTGATCAGGATAGTGCTAGACATAAGCTACTATTTATAATAAAAAAATTAATTACTATATTTATATAGAGCTATAAAAGTATATTGAAAGTCCAATTATCTATAAAAATTCATCGCAATCTAAAAAGAGTCTTGAAATTTATAGAAAATCTTTATAATTTCGATTTTTTTTTTTTGCAGAAAGTTATGACATTATAGAATGATTTATGGCTGATACAAAGTCTTTGTGATCCATAGGAAATATTATGATCTGTAGAAAGTCTTATGATCTGTAGTCATTGATCTAGATAATGTTCTCTGATCTATAGAAAGTCTTGTGATCTATTGATGGTGGGGTTTTTTTTTTATCGATTTTCTTATCAAGTAGTGTAAAAACAGCCAAATGCAGTTATAGACTGTAAATGGATCACCACCACAGTATATCACTGATGCCTCTTAAAATGGAATAGCCACAACCTACCTTGAGATAACATTGAAGTTGCCTAGCATACTATTCATAATGACTAGAGTGGGTAGAGATGATTAAATTCAGCAGCTGGGTGAATTTACCATCTGGGTAAAAATGCAATGTAGACGAATAGCAAAGATGAACAAACTCATCGATTAGTAACGGAAAAGTTAAATATGAATAAACTCTCACTTTCACTTATTCATTCTTCACACCACTTATCCTGTACAGAGGAATGGAGGCATGGAGTCTGTCCCAGGGGACTCAAGACTTGGGGAGGGTACACAGAGGCAGAGGTGGAAAGTAACGAATTACATTTACTCGCGTTACTGTAATTGAGTAGTTTTTGTATATGTCTACTTTTTAAAGTAGTTTTTAAAATCTGTAATTTTACTTTTACTTAAGTTTGTTTTGTTTGAAGTATTGTACTTCACTACATTTGAAATCATATTCGCTACTGAGTAAAAAATAAATGAATGAAAATGAAAAATAATACAAAATAATGCAACGGGGAAGGAAAAAATTGCACCTGGGAAACCACTGCACTGATTGACTGACGGGTGCGGAGAACAAACGCGCTAAATTCACAAGAACGATGGAGACGGACAAAACAGACGCCAGTGATGCAGACCCAGCTGAAAGCGAATTGGCATGAAATTCTAATGATCAAACCCCTGGCCATTGTGTGGGCCACTACTATGTTGTAAACCACATTATGTAAGTATGTTGCCCTTTTAAGAGTTGCTGCCCTCCCCCAGTGTGTGCGCTGCGTAGGTGTGTGTGTGTGAGAAGGAGAGAACGGAGTAGGGGCTCAGGTGTGCTGCTCACCTCCGAAACGCTCTATTGTTTTACCCTTTTCTTTACTTTTACTTTATGTTTTGTATTATAATTTTGTGACGCTGAAAGAGGTCAATAAAGTTTTGTGCTGAACAAAAGGCATCAGCTTTATTATGCAAAGATATATCTGCTTGTCTTTTCTGAACTACACTAGAATCCCCCATCCCACCCACGCTGATAAAAAAGTAATTCGGTAACTTTTACTCTGAGTAAATTTTTAATGAGCTACTTTTTACTTTTACTTTTACTTGAGTAGATTTTTATAAATTGTAACTTTACTTGTACTTCAGTAAAATTTCACTAAAGTAACAGTACTTGTACTTGAGTACAAAAGTGTATTACTCTTTCCACCTCTGCATCCTGGACAGGATAGGAATCTGAAGCGGGACACACACTCTAACACATTCACTCACACACTAAGGACACTCACTCACTCTCACCTTCTATACCACTTTATCCTGTATTCAGGGTCACGGGGACCAGGAACATATCCCAGGAGGCTTAGGGCACGAGGCAGGGTACACCCTGGACAGGGTGCCAATCCATCGCAGGGCACACACACATACACACACTCTCACACTCATTTACACACCACGGGCAATTTGGGAACGCCAATCAACCTAACCTACTGTACATGTCTTTGGACTGTAGGAGGAAACCAGATAACCTGGAGGAAACCCACCAAGCATGGGGAGAACATGCAAACTCCACACAATTTTTATTTTATTTTATTTTTTTAAGTTTGACCACTGGAAACAGCCAGGGCTCGATTTGAGGGGTGGATGCTGGGGGATGGCATCCCACCGTTGAAAAAAATTACAAAAACCATCCCTTCTGTAAAACCATCTTCTTTAGATTAATAATGCTGTGTATTATGTAAAAGTTGTCATGAAAATGAAATATTAAAACTCTCAATGTATGATCATCTACAAACTATAAATAACGACGATTAGCCACGATTATCAGAATTCAATATTGTAACTCATAAGCTCACGCAAGTTTTGCATAATTTTTCACGATGTCTGCATTTTCGCAATGGCCATAGAACAGTTCATGCACAGCTTTTGACACATTTCAAAAAGTAGAGAACTGAAAGTTTGATACACTACATATGCACAAATCCTTTTAGCGGAGAAGCAATGAAAACGAAGGATTTAGTTTAACACTGAAGTTTTAGAAATGACTGACAGCTTTAAAGATGATAAAAGACACATTCTTTACCCAATTTGTGTCATTTCATTCTCAATATAAAGAAGAGGTTTTGTTTTTTCATTAGACTTTGTGGCTTCACCTACATGCTTTGGGATAAAAGGGTCAAAATTTCCTTTTTAAATGCCATAATGGTGATTTGATGATTTGTGTGTGTGTGAGAGAGAGAGAGAAAGAGAGAGACTGGTGCGTAATCATGCACAACTACAGTACTATTAAATTATTTAACTACTAATGTTTATGTAGATTTTTATACTATTTTTATAATTCTCCCCAATTTTACAATTCGACCACTGGAAACAACACTCAGAAATGCTCAATGACAAGAAAAATTCTAAAAGCATGTACTGTATGTGAATTATGTGATATTTCTACACAGTATTAAATGAAATGGAGTGAGGAACAGGTGTGTAAAATCAGTAGGAAGGTTAATGTATGTAAGCATGGCCTGGAGTCTGGAGTTTCAGTCCCTGGTTTTCTGGTGCATCTTGGAGTGACACGTTTTAAACAATCTAGGACTAAATTCAACTCTAGTTGGAACTGCACGGTCTGGATGTGCATCACAATCAATGTTATTGAAGTCAGAGTGAGTCCAGGATTGGCCTGCCACACTGTTTTGCTATTTCTGTATCAGGTCTTTAAGCTGTTGTGACAGCTTCTCTGCATCTACTTTGCTGCCCTTGTGTTGAGCTTTAGGACTTTTCTCTGACTCATCACTGTACTGGAGATGAGCTGAGAACACACAGAATATTAAGTGGATTTTTCTACTTTGATTAATTTCTGTGTAGAGAAAGGATCAAAGGAGTGAGATGGTAGAAGAGACAATAATAGCAAACCAGGCAATACAGTACACACCGCCTGGCCAAAAACAGGCTAATATTTTTTTTTGAGCGGCTTTTATTGCAGCTCACATGTGCCGTGGCTTTGTTTCAACAGCTTTATTCAACTTCAGAAGATTTATTTCCAGCCAGAGTTGTGTCCATTTCTGGTTGAGACCTTGTACTGATAAGGATCATGCACATTATTATGCACATGCCTAAGACTTTCAGTGGGTTTGGGGTCATGTGTGAAAAAGATTCCTCATGCTCCCAGAACAAATCTTTCACAATTTTAATGGTTATTCAGCACATTCAGGTAGTTTTTATTGTCACATAACATTTCTGAGCCTAGACCTGACCAACTGAAGCAACCCCAAACCATAACACTAAGTCCAGAGACTTGTACAGTGGCCACTATGCATGATGGGTGCATCACTTCTCTTCTTACCCTGAAACACCCATCCCTCTGGAACAGGGTCAAAATGGACCCAATATTTATGCCCCCGCATGCAAACTGAAACCTTTTTTTTCTGGCTAGCCTTATAGCCACACAACTGTTTAGTCCCATTGCTGTGGGTTCTCATCACATTGTGCATGTGGAAATGCTCTTAATTTCCTTTTTTTTTTTTATATATAGTAGCTGCAATTTCCACTGTAGTTTGTGATTACTAATACTTTTTTCCTCTTGCTGTATTTTTTAGTATTTAACTGATCTCTGATCACAGTCATTGATATTTTTCTTTTTCCAAAAGTAATGTGTTCTTAAATCAAAATAAATTATTTTACTTTGAATTTGACTTTTCTGAAACACAGTAAAGTGAATACGTCTTCCAACATGGCTGTTAAAAATGTTGCCAACCAAAACATTAATTACTGCAGTAATTGCTCAAATTCTGCTCAAACACGCTGACACTTTTTGCATTTGGAACGCCCTTATCCAGATCGACTTACAATTTATCTCATTAAATATTTGAGCACTTAAGGGCCTTGCCCAAGGGCCCAACAGGGACAACATGGGGGTCATGAGATTTGAACCTGGGACCTTCCAAGCTTTATTCCAATGCCTTAACCACTGAGCTACCCCTGACTACCACTTTTTGCTTATTTATATCTAAACAGACATGTTTTTTTTTGGGAAGGCAGCATATGATAATCAATAGAAGTATCTATCAACTCATAGTGATCTCTCAGTTATTTTACTGTGATCAAGTCTCCAAAAGAATTTAATGTGATACAGTTACTGTAGGACCAGAAGACTGCACTCCACTTAGTAAATCAGAAAAATACCACTTCTGGCTAAAGTCCCCAAAAATGTGCAGACATCAAGTTTCTGTATTATTACAGAGCCACTTCAAGAAGACCTGCAGGACATCAGTTATGTGTTTTAGACATTTCATCTGAACCATTCAGTCTTTTCAATTTCTGTCCTCATGTAACTACAGAATTCCCATTATTCTGTATAATGTTACTTGATGCCTGCCTTGTTTTACCACTACTCTTAGTATTTGCCTTTTGGTTTATTCATGGAACCTCTGTGTTTGACCTTTTCTCTTTTTCTTTTTACCAAACCTTTGCATTCATTCAATCAATCCAATGCTTATTTTGTGTAGGTTCACGGGGGACATGGAAGCTATCCCAAGGATCTTTGAGCAGACATCAGGGCGCAGGCATGCGACGATTCACACACACCGATCATACACTGGGCCAATCTGAAAACGCCAATCAGGTTACAAAGCATATATTTGGTCTATGGGGAGAACCCGTGTTTTCAGTGAAAACCCAGAAAGCATGGTGAGAAAATGCAAACTGCATGCACACAGATCAGGAGGTGAGATTCAAAACCCCAACAATGGTAATGCAAGTTAAAAGTGCTAACCACTGCGTTAATGTGCCCCATTATTATTATTATTATTATTATTATTATTATTGTTGTTGTTGTTGTTGTTGTTGCTATAGTATTATTGGTGAAACCTTACCATAAAACATTACTTGATATTCTTTTATGTAATATTTGTACATATTTTTTCATGTAATATTGGCGCATGTCTGGTACCGTAACTATCTGAGAGAAATGCACACTTTCCAAGGCGTAATCGGTTATTAAATGTGATATGTTGTGGCAATCAGGAAGAACAACTTACACTATGTCCAAAACTTGTACTTAACTTGTACTTGTACTTAAAATGTTCTCTCTCTCTCTCTCTCTCTCTCTCTCTCTCTCTCTCTCTCTCCTTGTAGGGAGGATGTTGGATGTTTTTCCAGAATTTTGTAGAATGCTAAATGTTCGTTCTACTTTGTAGAAAGTAATCCTTCAAAATGAATTACATGGATGTAAGAGCCATATCGTATCAGTTATGAATTCGTTGTTGTGTTTATTTGTTTTACTTAAATTTATTCTATCTTATTCTATTCATCAGTTAAGCACTAAGCATTTATTCATCTTTTAAGCATTTACTGTTATGTTTGTTAGTTAAGCATCCATTTTGACTGTCGTAGGTTGGTCTGTGATGTCACT
>JAQMYG010000020.1:11166490-11182444 GCA_030014215.1 Clariallabes teugelsi
CACCCATTCACACACTACGGGCAATTTGGGAACGCCAATTAGCCCAACCTGCATATCTTTGGACTGTGGGAGGAAACTGGAGTACCCGGAGGAAACCCACCAAGCACGAGGAGAACATGCAAACTCCATGCACGCAGAGACGGGAATCGGGCCTGTCTGGGAATCGAACCCGGACCCTGAAGGTGCAAGGCCACAGTGCTAACCACTACACCACCGTGCCGCCGTATTTTATAATATAATATATATATATAATTATATATGTATTAAATATACTGTTTTATTTATTTAATATACTGTCATATTTAATAGATATAAACGCTTAAGACTTTAAACATACAGTTTATTTTACCATGACAGTAAAGTCATTCTGTTTTATAATGCAAGCAACATAAGTTTAGCATGAGAAGGCGATGAGGTAATTCAATTTAATTCAATTCAATTTTATTTATATACAGTAGCGCTTTTAACAATGGTCACTGTCTCAAAGCAGCTTCACAAAAATGAAAACATTTTTTTTAAAGAAAATTAAGTAAATTCATCCATCCTTATGTATGTGTACTGGAGGCCAAAAGCACTATACTGCACACACCAAAAAATATGCCTTCAATTCCTTAATAACATGCAATCTCTTCATCCATATTATAGGGCATGGAGGTGGGGCACTTAAAATGGAGCATTTATTAACTGCCTGTCCACAGAATCAGGATTTCCTAAAGAAGGTAACCGTATAGGTCTCTGCTATGATTGATTTAAATCTATTTCTATTTGGTTTAATTAGTAAACGATGTTTGTCATTGTTAAATAACGAACTAAGCTTATTCTTACCAGGTTTTGCTCACAAAGCCAGTAAAACTGCTGAAATTTCTGTGACATGAGGAGTTGTGCACTTCCAACAGCACTCCTGATCTTTCCTAAAACTGAAGCACAGTTAAAACACATGTTTTTTTTTTTTTTTTTTTTTTTTTTACAATTTTACAATGTTGTAAAAAAAAATCAAATGTATATACATAAAGCATGATCAAATGCTATCAAAATGGCTGTGTGTTTCTAGATTTTGTATGTGTGTGTGATGACTTGCTCTCTTCAGACAGCTCATGCTCCTCCGCCTCGCGCTCCATCTCTTTACACCACGCCTCCATGCGTTTGGTCTCGTTGTGCAGAAGTTGCATGTACCAGCTGCCGTCCACATGCACTGGGGATACCCGACCAGCTTCTGTTTCCTCTGTTTCCTCGACCCAGGTTGCCGCACGTGGACTCGATGGCCCACTTGGGGTTCTGTAATCATCTCGGTAGGTGAAGATGCCCTGTGTCCGCACAGTGCGTGTGGCACTGTATTGGGCAGGAGAGCTGGGCTCCGAGTGCCTCTGAAAGCCACCAAACTGCACTACCTTATCCTCCACTGATCGGAAAAGCTCGTGTTCTACATCGGCCTGTACTGCTGCTGTCACACTGTTTGATCGCTTAAAACGCCCGCGGCTAAGAGGAGACACACAAAGCAGAGTTTAAAACATTAAGAACAGCTTGGCCAAAAGTGAACAACTCTTTCCATATCACCTGAAATGCAGTTAGTTAATGAGCCATTACAAGTTGTGGTCTTAAATGTCCTTTTTTTTTGTTTTGCCAACAAATACGAGAAGTTAATAGAAAGTTTACCACTTAGTTGCATGCCTGAATCTTCACACGTTACATTGTTCAGTATTTTATTAAACTGTAAGTGCAGAATTGATATTACCTTGAAAAACTTTGTCTACTGAGGTGTGTTATGATTTTGTTAGTTTCCAGACGATCTAAACAGTCAGTTTACTTTATTTATAAGCCCCAGATTGCCTTGCAAACTAAAAAATCAAAGGTAAAAGACAAAATACCCAATAGAAGGTTAACAATTCATTTAACTGTCTATACCACTGGAACAGTTCAGAGTTTTCTGACATGCAGCTGTACTGAAGCCACAATGATCTGAAAGTTCTAATGTGTTTTAATATTGTGGTTTTATCCACTATTGGAAAAATAAAAACAATAGAACAGAATGAAAAGCAAATGAAAATTACTAAAAATTTTCAGTTTTTTCCCCCACCCTCAAATGAACATTAAATCTCATTTATAAAGCCAGAAATTAATCCATAAATCATTAGTGTGATAATTTACACAAGAAATGCGGTATTGACACTACTCATATGCTACAGTACTTATGCTCCTTACTGATTAATATACAAGAAGATTAGTAATGTAAGCTAATGTAATATGTAAGACTTATAAACTCCAAAATGTTCCCTGTTTGCTCCCTGAAAACTAGTATAGAGGCTTCAAAGGACTTCAATAAGTTGTTCCTTTATCCAGAACAACTTACTGTATAGAAGTCCTTATAGACTTTATAGAAGTCCTTTAGAGTCTCTATACTAGTTGTCAGACACCAAACAGGAAACATTATATGAAAACCAGTTCACAAAGCCAACATAAACTCGTACATTAATGCTAATTAAACTAATCATTCAATTATGACAAAAGAAATGGAATATATCAATGCAATATAAACTGAGGTTATCCAATCTGGACGTGCATAGCTGTAAGTTACAAATAACAAATGACTGAACTGAAGAAAGTGCTCATTTCTTACTGTTATATACTTTTACTTTTTTTAAAAAGTAATTAGTAGAAAAAAAGTTATTATAAAAAGATATTAGGCAGTTACACTCATTGATTATTTTTTTTATCACTGTCTGTGCTCTTCTTTTGGAAGTTTATGGGCATTACTAAATGTACCTTATGCACCATGCATGTGCTATGTAAATTTTAAGAGTAACTGGCATTCATTAACATACACACGTAAGTACGAAGGTAAAAAAGCATTTTCAAAACTCTGGCCTGAAACATTTGGTTCAATATGGTTTATGCTAACATTTACACAGTAATTTAATTGGAGATTGATAAATGATTACCATTGTTAGTAAATAAAAAAACAATTCTCCCCAAAGACTAGTCTAACATAAAAAAATGTAAATAATTAAAAAAATAATTTATAATATAACTTACTATATAATAAAGCATATGTAGTAATTATACTTTATAAATGTACAGGGTGACACAAAAAAATGGGAACTTTTTTACAATCCAATAAAACTAGAAGTGATAAAAGAAATACATTTTATTTACGTTCCACTGATCCATGATTACTAAAATGGCGGAGTGTTTACTTGCTAAATGTCACTAACCCGCAGTGCTACCACCTGCTAATGGCTACCAATACGCATTTCAAAAATTCCCGTTATTCTGTGTCAACCTGTGTTAGAATGTTTTCTGTGTAAACCTGTTGTTACTGTGGATGTGTATAAAAGGCCAAAAGTGTTTCAAAATGTCTTAAGCACAAAAAGGCTATGTAATTTAACATATAAATATTAGATGGCGGGGGAAAAATAGATTCAGTTACATATCACGATTCTTTAGTATGGCAATTCATCCAAAGTCTTTTTTTTTTTTTTTTTTTTTTACATCTACTGTAAACTATTCACATATTGGCAGGGACACAGCATGTTTGGCAGGAGTAAAGATTTTGTTAAGTTTGTTTACCATTACAACAAAATCTGGTGAAAAAAATAATATTGAATCGAGATATTAATAAAACTATGATACTAAGAAAATTGCATCAGCAACAAATTGAATCAACTCCTAGTTAGAATGTTAAAAATTTATCCACCTGGTGATTCCATATACTGTATAGCTCAGTTACACACAAAATAAAGGAAGGATGTATTAATCCTGCATCTCTGCAAAATTGCTAATTATGGGATAATAATGAGAAACAAGATTTTTTAAAATAATGAAAATGATTATTATTATTATTATTATTATTATTATTATTATGGTGTCAGGGACACTGGCCTCACCGTTTCTCGCCTTCCACCTGGATGCCCACTGACTGATACTGCGGCAGACCTTTACTCTCTGCTTCTGAGTCTGTGACACCTTCCACCTTCATAAAGCATTGGGGGATTGGAAGAAAAAAAAGACATGGAGGAGAGAGACAATCAACAAAGTGATGAGAATTTCCTTAATGATGTATCAGAAGAGTATTTGTTCTGATATCAGCTCATTGCTATTTTGGGCAGAAGTTCAATAGAGCATGATGGGATCCGGTCTCTAAGTGGGACATTATTCTGTAGCATTACTCTCTCATCTGTTGATAGACTCATCTAACCCTTACAGTTCATGATGTAGGTGAACTCGCTAGTGAGTGAGAATTATTAATAATCAGATAAAAATCCTGAAAAATAATAAAACATTGAAAGTTTTAGCTTCTACCATTAGTGCCAGATGAGCTGGCCACCTGATGAGGTAGGTTAGGAATGGTAGATGATAGATACTGTAGATGTGTTCCTGAACAATATGTTCTCAAAGTTAGTAATCCTTACAGAATGAATGAAAAAAAAAAACACAACATTAATCATGCAAATTGTAAAAAAAAAAAAAAAAAAAAAATAGACTTGTAAACACATTACAAATGTTTATTTAGACTAAACTGTAAGACATTATTCGTTTTAGGAATTTATTTTACAGCTTCTGTGAAAAGGTTTCAAGAATATGCATTTTCTCCAGCTTACTCAGTAAAACCTTACACCTGTTTTACTTAAGGTACTATACAAGTCTTAGATACATACAAAAAATACCATGAACAAAGATGCAATTGAAAGCATTTCGACATAAAAAAAACTTTGATAAAGAGCACTGTAAACAGTAATTAAGTAAACAATTATATATTTGCATAATAATAACAATAATAATAATAATAATGCAGACATGGTACATATCCTGTATATATAAAGATTATTAAAATATTAGTATATATATAATTCTAATTTATTTCTACACAAAATAACACATGGCAATAAAAATATTTTTTTTCTCTCATCATTCTACACACAGTACTCCACAATAACAAAGTAAAAACAGGTATGTTTTTTTTAAGTTGGTAATTTGTTATTTATTTACAAAAAATATTTATCGAAATATACCATTTATATAAGTATAGAGACCTTTTGTTATGACACATGGTGCTTCCTGCTCCTACTGTATCTGTGGTTATTGAAATGCTTCCACAACTTGAATGGAGTCCACTTGTGCCTAACTGACTTCATTGTACATAAAAAGGAAAGGCATGCACCAGTCTACAGTATATAGGGTCTTAAAACAAATCCTTGAGATCTGTAGACCCATGAGACAGGTTTGTGTCAAAATACAGATCTGGGGAACAATATAAGAAATCTTCTACAGCATTTAAAGCACCCAAGGCCACGAGCCATTGAGCCTCCATCATTCCTAAATGAAAGAGTTTTGGAACAATGAACAGTCTTTCCCAATGTGGCTGCCTAACCAAATAATTGGGGATGAAGGGCCTTGGTCAGAGAGGTAACCAAGAACCTAAGGGTAACTATAAATGATATTCCGGGGTTTCATTGTGGATATGGGAGACTCGTAAGTCAATACTGCAGCACTCCACCAATCAAGCCTCTATAGTACACTGGCCAGACAGAAGCCATTCCTCACTAAAAGACACATGACAGCCAGCTGGGAGTTTGCCAAAAAGCTCCTGAAGGACTCCAACTGCATGACAAACAAAATCCTCTGCTCTGATGTCACAAAGATTGAACTATTTGGAATCAGGAAATCGGGCACTGCACATCACCTTATTGTAACCATCCCTACCGTCAAACACAGTTTGGGCAGCATCATGCTGAGCGGATGTTTTTTCTGTGACCGGGACAGGCAGAGTAGTCAGTATAGAGGGAAAATTTATGCTGATAAATTAAAGCACATTCTTAAGTAAAATCCTTCTCCAGAGTGCTCAGAATCTCAGGCTGGGATGAAGGTTACAGTTCAACAAGACCATGACACAAAGCATAATGCCAAGAAAGCACAGGAATGGCTTCACAACACTGCTGGATAGGCTGGAACTGAACCCAATAGAGCATCTCTGTAGAGACCTGAAAATGGCTGTACACAGACCCTGCCTTTTCAACCTGGTTGAGCTTGAATGATGGCAAGAAGAATGGAAGAAAGAAAGGTTCCAAAAGAAAGGTTGTAGAATCATTCACAGCCGGAGTCGAGGCTGCCATTGCTTTAACCAAGAAAGCTTTAACCAAGTTTGTGTAAGTGATGGGCCTGAATACTTATGTAAATGGGATTTACAGTCTTTATTTTTTTATGAAAACTAACTATAGAAACACGTTTTTACGTTGTCCTTGTGGACTATTGTGTACAGAATGATGAGGAAAATACATTTTAAGATGATATGTGGAAGGCTCATGTATTGTACATATACAGTAAGCCAGCACTACTGTATACACTGTATAACTGTGTGTGTGTGTGTGTGTGTGTGTGTGTGTGTGTGTGTGTGTGTGTGCGTGTGTGTATTTTGTGGATTTGTATTGTCCCGTGACACTGGGGTCTTTGACAATAGATATTTTATCATATTGCACTGTATATATTTAGATAGATTGGATAACTATGACAGTTATAAAGAGTTGAGGTGTAATTTGTATACCTGTATTCCTATAGATGAGCGCGGAGTTTTTAGGTATTCCTCTGCTTTCGACACGAGCACAGCCTTGTCACAGGTCTGCACTGATGTATAGCTGCCTGTGGATACCAGCCTTCTGCCCTCTGTGGCCAACGTGAGTGCCTTGGCGCTGTCCAAGCTCTCTGTGGAGACATATTTCCCCCAGACATCCCTGCTGCGGGGTAAGCGGGGTAAACGACCTTCGTGATATGCATCCTGCATGGACTCTGTGCTGCTCTGAGCCGTGACCGAGATAATCGGCTTCGTAACACTGCGTGGAGGAACCGGAGGAGGTGTTTTCTTATAGCTTGGCGTAAACGTCACTGCTGGTTCTGAATATAATCAGAGGTATTGGGACAAAACATAGGGCATACAATTATCACACTGTATCTTAATGAAAAAAGGATTTGAACACAAAAACTGCAATCCAGAACCACAAATCAAAAGTGCTAGATGTGCATGATATACTGTACAGGATATTGATATAGGGAATAAGAGTCCCAAAGTAATATATTAGTACGCTGATCAGAATTATTAAACTGATGAGGAGAAATTATTTGGTTAAATGAAAAGTGCAAGTGAAGGCATATGCACACTGTACATACATAATCATCCCTCTCCCCAAAATATATTCACACAACCTACATTTGTTTGGCATTGCTTCTCGAGTATTGCACTGGAGTATTAGACCTATGTCCCTCACTAACTCATTGTCTATACCACTTTGTCCTGTATAAAGAGTCACAAGGGGCCTGAAGCCTATCCCGGGAGACTTGGACAGGGTGCCAATGCATCGGCAGTTACAAACTCTTACTAAGTCTGTACTATTGTACTATATAAGACTCTTACTATTGACAGCAGTAGTTGCAATCCCCAGAATTCCAATTCCTTTCAATTTCCTAACTCTCTAATATATAAAAGAAGATTTATTCATTGATATGTCTGGCAAAATATTATGGAAATGTAAGTTGTGAAATTTGTTATTTTTCTTATTTGAAAAATTAGCTGTTTTGATAACCATGCATGGGCATCAATTTAAACACTCGCTTGGCACGATCTTTATCTAGTCTATCAGTCACAAACCTGTTTGAGCATAAAACATTCATCTCAGATTATTCTAGTGTGTGTCAAACATAGACCATTTTCCCACACTCACTGACACTGGGACAGGTGGAAAGGTGACACTGGCACAGGTTGAACTTTAATGGGTGAGAAATCAGCCAAGTTCGCTGTGGTTCCTCTGAAAAAATCACTGGATAGTCATGCTCTGAATGGTAACATAGGAAATGGAACTCATAACACCATGGCAGATACCATGCCCTCGGAAATCTGGCACAGTGGATCCGTCATGATCCACAGCAAATATCTTTTACGTCTCCTCTTCACGCTGAAGATCCCAGGTAGAAAATCATACAACAAATCACGAATGAAATCTCTGCTAATTATCAAAGACTTGTCTGTGAATATAGAACTGTGCCATAGACAACCTGTTATTTCTTTATTTATTTACTTATTCTAGTTAATGGTCAATGAAACACTTGAAAAAAAGAAGTGAAAAAAACGATAAAAATTTGCATACTGTAATGTTTGCTTGGCCTGCCTTTAGTCATGATTAGTGAATGATGCGCATTCACAGTGACGTTGTTTCTTGATGTTCTTTCTTGCAAAATCATAGGATTTATTTCCATCCAGAATTGCCTTCATTTTTGGCTGAGACCTCGTATTGATGATGGGAAAAGTACTTTCTCATTAGACTCTCTAACAACTGGTTTTCTTATGGCCACACATCTGTTTAGTCCCCATCCTCGTTTCATTGTGTGTGTGGAAATGCTCTTGCTTTTACTATTAAACGTAAATGTGATTTCTACTGTCAATTTCTTCAACTTCACCAAAGATTTAATTCTTCTCTAAACACAGGCATTGGACATTTCTTAAGCAGAGTAAAATTTGTTCCATGACCACTGGATATGTCTTCCAACCTGTGTGTTTAAGATAAAAGGAGGTACTCAATGAATTCGTTAGGATTAAAAGAAGGGTTGCCACAAGATAGGTAGTTATTAATAACTGCAGTAATTCTCTAATCAAGGCTAAACAACCATCTGGCCTGCGAAATCTTTTACTTCTATGCATAATTAAAGAATGGTATATTTCAATATAAAAAGAAGAAAACAAACATTTGTAATTATAATTATAATTGGTGGATGCATTTTATCACAAAACTATGGGAGTCTGTTTATCTACATATGTGTACAGCAAACAAGCAGGGACTGAAGCTTTGGTGGGATTGACTAACATGTACATGTTCCAGGTAGTCATGGAGCTATATATAAATAAGTTTGTGGAAATGGAAATGAAAACTAGAAATGCAAACTAGTTAACAGTAGAAACCTAAAGCATGAATCAAACAATGGAGAAGAGAGAAGTAAAGACACACACACACACACACACACACACACACACACACACACACACACACACACACACACACACAGAGGGAGAGATGATGATGATGATGACGACGACGATGATGATGATGATGATGATGATTATGATGATGATTCATTGCATAGATTAAAATAGACAACTAAAATAGACAGAACTGAGATGCAGCTTGGCTGCTGATGACGTATCCTACTTAGTATGGTTCATACTGTACATTCATCTGAAGCACAATGTTATTCTTCTGCAATGTGTATAAACAAAACAAAACAAACAAAAATATATATGAATGAATTTAGCAAGACAATTTGTCAATCTCAAATCTTTACACAGGCCAGCATTTTTGTCATAGATATAAAGTAAGGAAAACATATAATGTGTCAATTTTGGTATACTTTTATAAGCAGATATAAATGTATTATTACTATTATTATAATTATTATTACTATTATTAGGCTGAAGTTATTGATTTAGTTATTTACACAAGCAATTTCTCCACAAATTAGCCAGCAGGATATTAAACTGATACTACAGTACATCAGCTTACATTAGTACATTTCCTTGTAGCTTATCTTAGAGGCACAGTCTATGCAACACCATTGCAACACAGTAACAAGTGACTCTGAAGGTGGGACCTTGAACCAGCTGCACCAAGTGTATCCTGCTGGAGTGTTGAAAGGAGCTGAAAGTAATGTCAGGTGAGTAAGTGCATTTGTCACACTGATGACAGAGGCTCGGCGTGTGAGGAATGGCCCACAGATGACTGGATCCCAACCCATATGCTACTGCTCTGTGGAAAGGACTACTGCACCCATTCAGTGGAAAATGTAATGGACTATAGCAGAAATTCTTGGTTGCAGTGTTCTTGCCCTAATTTCATCAATGGGCCTACAAACTAGAGGAAAACCTCAGACAGCAACCCCCTGCATACTGCACTGCCTGTACTACAAGTACCTCCGCATGGTGCCCAGAGTAAAGATGAACATAAGAATGCACCTGGCCCACTCACATCGCATGGTGTTTATGCTCCCGATTAAAGGAATCACATTCAAGTGCATACTGTGGGCATGAACTTTGGAACTTGCAAAGTTGAATGTCTCCCAAAGTCTGCCTGTGGGCATGAGTACTCATGATCAGGGATTGTACCATCCAGTACCTCATGAAGCTCACATCATGGAATACTGATTGGGAACTTGTCTTCCTGAACAGTCATGTAGGACTTCAAAAGGACATCCTTAACACATGCAAGACACATGCACCATCCCCAGACATACTTCCTTGTCAAAAGCTTAAATTAAATTCTCAAAGCCATTGTGAAAGAAAATGGTGCATCATCTGGGAGATACCCTTACGCTCAACCTATCCCGGTCTCTCTTCCAATTCTTGCACAGCAGTAGGAGCTGACAGAGCTCAAAGACCATTTCCCAGACATGTTCAAAGTAGAATAATTAAGGAGTCCACCAGCCTGTGGCCAAGCCCTATCTTTTTCATACCCAAAACTAATGAGAGCAATGAGATTAGGAAAGTCGATCAGGTTTCTACTGCATGCGTGGATGTTGTCATTACCCCTCTCAGATGTGGACTAAACTGTGCATGGGAGAGGTTGCTCAAATGCCACTTGGGGTTGACACAGGCACAGGTCCTGGTGTATTCCACTAGCCTAGAGCTGCTAAAGCCTCAGGAGAAATAGGCAAAGGTCATCTGACTACAAAGTAACAGGTATGTACCTTTTAAGCCTGGTGGGTATTACCAATGTTTTTTGCCCAACACTTTTTTCATTGTCTCTTCCCTCTCCGGTATGAGGGACAGTCAGAGCAGGTGTGGTGAATTGAGGAACTAGAAGGGGAAGATCGCCCCATCATGTAAACAAGTAGGATAATTATCTCCACTGAAAGAAGATATTCAATTTTGGAATACAAAGCCAGAGCAATAATTGGCCATTGAGGAGCATTAATATTACTTCACTGGATGGCAATCCACATTGTTAACCTACTGTATGATGCACCACAATAATGGATGGCCAAAGCTTTCAGTGAATGAATAACCCATTGGATTCTTTCCCTCCAGCCAGGACTTCTCATTCCAGATTCAGCCCAGAGCAGGAACCCAAAAGGTAAACAGTGGTATGCTCTGGGGTCCCTGTTGGTACTGCCAGACAGCTTGGAGGTTAGGGGCAAGTACTTTGACTGGCACAAATTATTCAACACCTTCTTGAGGTAAAGGAAAAAGGTAAAAACCGTATTCTACATAGCACAACATAAGAAAAAACATTTCCCTTCACCATAATGCCAGCAGCTGAAGCAGAAACAAAAACAGGCAGTGAACTTCACTTCTGAGTCCTATAGAAGAGGAAGAACAAGTCCTTTACTGCACAGAGTAGAGCAGCTGGTAATGGGTTTGGGCTAATGGTAAGAGCTGTTAGTGACAATGCAATGGCAGTTGCAGAAGCACTAAGCTTGAGATTAATACTTTTGGTGCAGACAACAATGATCTCAATAATGCTAAAGGTTGATGAAGCACTGAGTGGCATCATCAGGAACTGACACAAAGGTTCACAAAGCATACAAATCTATGGCCAATGTGTTTTGTACCTAACATAGTGAATAGTTGCTCCTGGTCCTAAGATAATGCTTAATTAAACACTTAACCTCCAATAGTAGACAAAACAGTGATTTTTAAAATGAACACATTTGAGAAGGCAAGTTGGCTAAAGTTACAGCTCTAGTACATGTAGGTATAAAAGACTCAACCTGCATACCAAGCAATCCTTCTTGATGAAGCACTGAGCCATCTTAATTATGAATGCAGCTGTAAAATTGCAGATGCTTCTTGAGTAATTGTTTCTAGTTGAGGAGAACTATAAAGAAGTGTGATTCTAGGTCTATCTGCACTTAATTTTACATTTAGGCATTTGGCAGATGCCCTTATCCAAAGAGACTTTTGATCTCATTATCCATCTGAGCAGCTGAGGGTTAAGGGCCTTGCTCAAGGGCCCAACAGGGAAAACTTAGAGGTGGTGTTGTTTTTTAACCTGGGACCTTCTGGATTGTAGTCCAATTCCTTAACCACTGAGCTACCCCTGATCCCTGGATAATGTAAGTTCTTTATTCATAGACATAGAAAGGCAAAAAAAGTTTATACCTGCCGTTGGTTCCTGCGTTCGTTCAACAGTACAGGCAGTAGGCAGGCGAAACTGGATCCCTGAAATCGATAGTGCTGTCATTAGATTGGTAATACAGTACTTAAAAAAGAAAAATAAATAAATAAACAAACAAATAATTAAATAATAACTTACATTCTTCATTCAGATAATAAATTCTATTTAAAAAAATTGGACATTTAACATTTTTATATTTTAACTTAATGGAACTTTCAATCTGACACCAGCCTGCTGGGATCACTGGGGTTAGAGATGTAAATGTAGATACTGAATTATTACCTCGCTTTTGAACGATAAACAATAATTTTATATGCAGAAGCCTTTAAGTCTGCTTATTTTTGTTTAGCATAATTTAGAAAGCTAATTATAAAAATAATACAACAATGAATACTCAAATGCTACAAATAAAAAAGGTGATTGCTAAATCAAATTAAAAAATAATAAAAATCTGAGGAAAAACAGAATCTTCCTATTGTGTGAGGATTTACCAAAATGTGAGTTACACAAATTATAATTCCATTATGTATTCACACTGCACAGTTGTTCTTGTTTAATCAAGCTATTTTAGCTAAGTAACCAATTATTGAATTATGAATCATTTGTTTAATAATTTGAAATAATAAATTAAAATGTCAACGATGTGTTATCCTAAATATAGGTTTGTTTGGTGTCTGATATTTTCTGTTATAAGTCTTGCACTGGAGCTACAAGGCAAATGCAACACTAACCGATTGTTCGATGCGTATTTTGACCAAAATTTGTGAATATTTAAATCTTTTATCTATTTGCTTTAATGACACAAATAATTGAAACATTGAAACAATTTGATTTTAACAATTAATTATTTTTCTTTAAAAATTTAAATACATTACAGTCTGTATAATTTTCAACATTACGATAATTCTCCATTTAGACTGTGGAAGGCAGGGTCTACAGTATGTATCATAATGATACCAAGCTGCACCACGAAAAAAAAAATTATTAATTGTATCCAAGATGGTGGCTCCTACAACACTACCACATTCAGCTATGCGATAAACTCTGTTCATGTTTATAGCTGTGCCCTAACTCAGCAAATCAAGACATATGAGGCAGGTATTTATAGGAAACCTTTCGGGAGGAATAGACTTCTATGCCTTGATATTTGCATTTGCTTTGTAGCTTAAGTGCAAAACTAAAGAAACAAACTGCGGACACCTAACATGTCTTAGCTGGTAGACATAGTTGAAATAACTATTCTTATGAGTTTATATTTGTTTTCAAGTTCTCAATATATTTTGTACTCAAATAATATATTGACGGCATGCACAGTAGTTTATCTATAGTCAACTCCAGAATTTCTGGCAGCCCCAAAAACATTGGCCAAAAATCATTGTATAAAGTGAATTTCAAACCTCCACACAATGAGGAAGATGAAAAAAGAGGCAAAGAAAAATGTGAATATTGCAGTTTTAGAATTTCAGATTATTGAGAATGATATAAACTAATACTGTAGATACCAGCTCCTGTGTTTAAAAGGGCTGAAGTAGAGAAACTCCTATTGAAAACCCTAAAAAAAAAAAATAAATAAACACAGAATTCATTTATTATGGGGCCAAAAATATTTTTTTTTGGCTGAGTCCAGCACCAGCATGTCTGGCAAATACTGGCAGTTATGTAAGGCTCTGGGACTCTGGAGAAAAATGTAAAAGTTCTCATTATCGTTTGGAGTTCAAATCCTGCCATGGTCAAAGACAGCAAAACTGGCAATGGGAAGAATGGTTTGTGCTCTCCCATTTCAATTATATAGACAGTAAACAATCTGTGAGTTCACAGAGGAAGGGGAAATTTAACACTTTTTCCCTGTGTTCAGCTACCCTATCACCCAGGAGGAGTACCAGTTCAAAAATGCGTTTCAAAGGAAACACATGTTAAATGGTTTGTTTTTGTACACTGACTTTCCTCTGTTTCCTTAAGGGGTTAGTTTTAGGGTTTAGGGTTGCCAGTAGAGTTGACTGCAGGCAAAATATTGACCTACTGGCAAGATGTAGCAGCGCCATTCTGATTTAACAGCAAATATTAACTAACACTGACAAACAACTAATGTTTGAAAAACAAGGTCAGTTTGCAAATGCAAATGAATATATGTACTGTATTTACCATTAAAGGACAAAGATGAGTGAAATACGTATAAATTGCAAGTGTGTAGGCATGTGACAATAATTAGCTATACAATAACTTTTCATTTTCAATAAACACAACACTCACCCACTCATCATCTATACCGCTTAATCCTGTATTCAGGGTTATGGAGAGCCTGGAGCCTATCCCAGGAGACTTAGGGCACAAGGCGGGGTACACCCTGGAAGAGGTGCCAATCCATCACAGGGCACACACATTCACTCACACACTGGGGCAATTTGAGAACACATGTCTTTGGACTGTGGGAGAAAACCGGAGTACCCGGAGGAAACCCACCAAGCACGGGGAGAACATGCAAACTCCATGCACATAGAGATGGGAATCAAGCCTGGCCGGGAATCGAACCCCGACCCTGGTGGTGCAAGGCGACAGTGCTAACGACTACACCACCGTGCCGCCTATATACACAATATTATTTAATTTTATATAGAATTTCATTTAGCAAAAATCAAGACAGTTGTTTTGTTTTAGAATATTAAAGCATATTTTTAAACACAACATTGAAACACATGAAACTGTGTATAAATTGTTAACTGTTTAGGTTAAATGTACACTACTATTGGCACATGTCCACAAGTTGCCTACAAAAAAGAAGTGGGTATCATTACCAAGGCTGATATAAGTGACCATACAGAGAGCTACAGTATTTATTCTATTTACAATAATAAATCTGAAGCTCTAAACCAAATCACTAAAATGTTAAATAGGCTTATAAAATATGACATTACGAATTAAGCAGCAAAAAAAAACAAGATAATAAGAATAAAATGCAGAAAGGTAATTAAATCAAACAGAAGTATAATCATTTAAATAAGCTCTGCATCAATGGAAACCAAGATCTGAGAAAAGAAACAGATCAGTGTAAGAGAGATTGAGACAAAGATGAGACAGACAGATAGTGTGAACAGAAATAGAGAAATGGATAAGTAGAAAAAGACTAGAACAGAGGTACAGACACAGAGAGAAAGAGACAGACAGGGCCATTAGTAGTCATGTCGGGCCCCTGAGCCACCAGGGGGCCCTATAACATTGCAGGATGTTGCATAGGGCCCCCAAAGATTTAGAAAAAGCCCTGTAAAGATGATCAAAAGAGAGACAGATCAAACTGGATAAAGGCAGAGAGCCAGTGAGAGAGGAGAAAGAGAGACAGAGAGAGAGAGAGACAGAGAGACATAGAGTTTTCAGTACTGCAGGTTTTCATTGCAAGTGGCTTACAGGACAAAAACACAAGACAGGCACTGCGGCATACCATAGTGTGCCAGTTAACATTAATCATTAAAGCATATTTCTAGAACATGATTATCAGATTCTGATAATTACCTTAAAATATATATCCTTCTCAGACAGTCATTCACCAAGTTCCGTTTAAATTAAAATTGTGTGAATATCTTGTGTGACTATTTACCAATACTACTACTACTACTGCTACTGATTATTATTATTATTATTATTATTATTATTATTATTATTATTATTATGTGCAGATTTGTACCAGGATGTACTTAAATGTAAATATAAATTAATTAAGTTAACTCTAAAAATTTGACATGGTTCTACTTAGGCTGATGCCACACACAAAATATTGTTTAATTCTGATTATTGTATTTTAATCCAACTAGGCTTT
>JAQMYG010000020.1:11188838-11211619 GCA_030014215.1 Clariallabes teugelsi
TATATATATATATATATTAAAATCATTCTACCATGATTCTATAAATATCAAGATTTTATAAATATAAAAGTCTCAAAATTCAAAAGTGAGCACATGGGTTGAGTGGCCAAGTGTGTGTAATGAGTGTTTCAGACTAATTTGCTCAGAGTTTAAAGAAAAAGGCAGATTAGAGGCTTTTAAAGCCCAATTTTTGATAATGTAGCACTATAAAAACTGCTTCTGAACTGTTGCACGACTTTAAAAGAAAAAAAAAAAAAAAGGTTGGAATAGGTTTTAAAAAATCTATTCTGGAGTCAGTGTAAAGATACGTGACAAAAGAATCGTGATTCATAACTGAATCGTTTTTCCCCTATCTCTAATTAACGCAGTTGTCACAGTTGATGGTCTCCCACTGTGCTACAGAATATGTACGGAGAATATGTATGGCGAGGATACCATGAGCAACGTAAAAAGACGGGGAAATCAGCATTTAAGAAAAACTATGCAGTGGGAGACAATCAGGGACTTTTCAAAGAAAATTGGGTTTAACGATGGTGCAAATCCATAACTTATGATGGCGACTATGTTAAGTAGTACCTTTGTATAGATTAATTATAGCCTTCTTTGTGTTTTATGGTACATCTGACATTTTTGTACGCCTCTCCTGACTGATGTCTTTTGACAATGAGATTCTGTATATGCTTATGTGTAAAGTAGTTTGTTTTTAATAAACCATCATTTTTGGCAGCAATATTATATCAAAAATGGACAAAATAAAATATATATATTTGTTTAACTTTTCTACATAAAAACATTTTTATCAGAAGTATACAGACATAACCATTATTAATGATGTGCAAATCATATAATAAAGTGGGCTGATGTTTAAGATCAGTTTAAGATCAGTATAATGGCTAAAACAGCCTTTTTGAAATGGACTGTATGGTATATTTTAAAGCCTGATTGCTTTCAGGAATACAGAACACTTAGGTCATATGATCACTGTTGTATTAGATAAAGTGGTTGAAATATGTAATGATGTGTGTTAAGTGAATGGACATGAATATATTTATGAGTGGATTAATGGTAATCAACGGGTAAAGGTGCTAAATTGTCAATAAAGTCCAATTGAGCTTAGTTTGGCTCAGACAGCTTTAAATATGTTAGACACAAGAGATGACAGACATGGGTGTTTTGTGGATAACATACATATATACATACAGTGGTGATGCCCCCATGATTAGAGTGAATTCGCTTTTCCTGGATGGAAAACAAACACTTCTGGCAAGTCAGCATACAGATTATATGCAAGTGCAAATAGATTTTTCCTAAGAATGTTTGAGTATTCATTTAAAGAAAAAAAAAGAAAATTATTTACTTAATCCAACAAAAACAAACATTAAACACTTTAAAAAACAATAAAAACTGAATAAACGTCCTGTACCATTAAAAAATTCTTTTGATGATTACCACACAAAAAATATCACATCTAATACTTGCCATTACTTTATAATAGCATTCATTTCATGAGGTTTTAATTGTGTTACTTAGGGACAACAGTGGCAAATACAGTAGCATGTGTTTTTTTTATTAGGTTTTATATCAAAGTAATGATTTATTTCTTTTACTTTTAATCAGGGCTTAATCAGGTCGACCATAATTGAACAATAAGGAAGTCAAATGATAACGATGATCTTAAAAATAAAGTCATTATGACCAATGGAGAGACTAGGAGACATTGTGTTTCAGATTGTTAAAAAACTTGCACTGCTGCCAGTAAGTGTACCTACAGAATCACCATAACTCTATAATAAGAATTAGAAGTGGTAACCGGCTTAATGCAAACAGTGAAAATTCTATGATTAGTCACCAGATCTTAGTCCTACTGCAGTTGTTTTTCAATATTTTCTTGCATTTATCTTAGAAACACAAATAGAAAAGTAAGTACATGCAAGTATTTATGCATTATATATCAAAAGAAATTGTTACTTAGAGGGATCAAATTATTAATAAACATGAACTTTGACTAAATATTACTGCACTTTTATAGTTTATATTCATATCCTAAAAATAAATTGATTTCATTTCAAAAATACATTTGAAATGAGCAAATTATATACTATAAAAAAACAGACGATGAAGTACTAGCATGTAGTATTAATCTTCTTTTACAGTAATAATAATAATAATAATAATAATAATAATAATAATAATAATAATAACAATAATAATAATATTTTCCTCTCATCTGACCTACAGGGAACAGAAACAGGGGAAAAAATAAAAATGGAAAATCAAATAAAAACACAAGAGTGGTAAATAAATCCTGCCCCAAATTAATGCACTGAGAAGCAATGTGTCTTTTCTGCATTTTAGAAAAATAAAGAACTAATGTCTATCCTTAAAAAAAGGGAATTTGATATAAAAAATTACATTTATACAGGATCTGGAACGTTCTTAAGGCATGCTGGGATTTGATTACAACAGCATAGCTATGAACCCCATTGAAAATTATTGTGTGAACAATAAAATGTATTTCCACTTTGCACACACTTTCATTCTGTTTCATGAAATAAAGCAATTAAAATAATTAAATAAAACTGTTGTATTAACAAGAATATCCAATACCATATAAAAGAACAAAAGCTCAAATACAATAAATACAACCTGATACAAAAGAATAAGGTAAATACAAGTAAACTATTGATTTAATTATCAGAAATTTTTCCTCCCATTTTGGTTGTCACTTATAGTTTAAGTCACATAGTTGAATGAAATTTGCCGAAGAACACCACAATACCTTTATAAAAGTTGCCAAATCAAATAAGGGTGACCAGAAGATGGGTGACAAATTAAAGGAAATGGTTACTAAAGCGCATTCTCATCCCAGATGATCCTGCCCGTATCCACAGGGCATGATGGCACACTGAAGTGTTTAATTAGCATGAACCTGATTTTGGATTGACAAGAACTCCCCAAAATCATTGTTCAAAAAAACACTTAGGGGAATATATTTTGTAAGAATGGTCTACAAGAATGGTGCACAATACTTTACTGTAGATTTGTAGAATTGCACATTGAAGATACAGGCAACTCACAGAGACTCAACAACTAACTGACGCAAAACTTATTACATGTATATGATTTGGAGCCAGTGTATACAATCAATAAATAGACATTCTGGCATCATGGTATTACTCATGGCCTAGTCATAGCACTTTTACACAAACATGATTTCCCAGATGTGCTTGAAAAAATAAATCATAGTAAGATACATTTAAGAGGGTTCTTCATGTAAGAACCCTTTCTACGTTTTTTTCTTTTCTTTTCTTTCTTTACAAAAAATAGTAATTCATTGCCATTCAAGTTGCTGTATTATTTATATTATAGTAAAAAATAATATGGTATTATGTAGAAAATGCACATGTAGCAACGTAAGGTGTGTATATTTATACCAAATTCAGGGAAAAATAAGAAAAAATGTTTTTATAAAATAAGAGACATGACAGTTTTACTTTAAAGAAAGTAGATAGATAGATAGATAGATAGATAGATAGATAGATAGATAGATAGATAGATAGACAGACAGACAGTGAGCAGCAGCTGTGAAGGCAGAACAAAGACCTGAGTGAGGTCAGAGAAGAATGGTATTTAAGCTGACTAAAAGAGTACAGTATCTCAAACAACCACTCCTTAAAACCATTGTGAGCAGAAAACCAACATAAAACACACAACACATTTAACCTTGAGACAGACGGCTACGACAGCGGAAGATGGGATACTGTTTCACTTCCATTAACCAAGAACAATAACAAGAATAATCTCTGCTACTGCAGGTGACAAAACTGCTGAAGATTGGACAAGTATCACAGTCTGTAGCTTTGTTTGAATAATCAGTATTGGGAAAAATGTATAATAAAATATAAAGAATAAAACCAAGCAAATAAATAAAAATAAAGTTACATTATATTACAGTACATAAATAAAAGTAACAGTTCCATTGAATGACCCAAAATAATATAAGGCCTTTTCACACAGCTCCATCAAATCTTTAAATCTTTGGTGATACTGATAACACGGCACATCATTACAGGACATATCAAAGTACAGATTGATTAACCAGTTAATATATTTCACTGCCTGGCCAAAAAAAGTCACACACTCTAAGGTTTCATTTGACTACCTCTGTTTATGATAACAGAAATGTGGTGGCCAACGAGCCATCAGGAGAAAAAATGCATGTGATACCCTGGTGATTCAGTACATTCAGGTCATCAGCTAACTTCATTGTATTGCCACATAACATTGCAGAAGCTAGACCTGACCAATTCAAGCAACCCCAGATTAAAACACTGCTTCAAGAGGCTTGCACAGGGCCACTATATATGATGGGTAAAATGCATGCTTCATGCAGTTCCCTTCTTACCCTGATGCACCCATCGCTCTGGAATAGGGTCAAATCTGGAGTTATTAAACCACATGAACTTTTTCCATTGCTCCATATCTTTTGTGCTTTATGCTACCTAGCAAACAGAAGATGTTTGGTTTTCTTATGGCCACATATATATACATATACATATATATACATATACATATACATATATATATAAGCTCCGTTCATGATTTTTTCTGACCACATTTCTTCCATAAAGTTGACAGTTCACCACTAACTTTCCTGGTCTGAATGATGAAGGACAGTTCTTAATCCAATATCAACTTCAACTCCTTAGTTGTTTTCTTTGCTTGATACAGGCCAGTAATTTGGTCCATTAGATGAGGCAACTTTTTTGTTGGCCAAGCAGTGTACACTGGTCTGTTCAGGAAAAACAAAAAACGTATAGATGTTCACCTAGTGCGTGTAGTTACATTTTGAAATTGTGTCAGTATTAAATTTTTATTATAAAGAATTCTAAATATGAATATTTTTTGTTTGACAAAGCAAAGCATTCTTACCATACAGGCCCAAATTCAAAGCAATCAGAAGAACTACATGAAAAAACAAACAAAAAATACACTCTGTCTTAGGAATCTCAGAGCACAAGGTGGGAGGTGCAGGGCTAACCACTAAACCATTGTGCTGCCAGTTTAAATAATAAATAAAGGAATTAAAAATTTTCTTTTTCTAGTTTTTAATGACACATTGACAAAATTTTATCGATCATTTAGACCATAAACAATGCAACTACAGTAAAACCTTGGATTGCAAGTAACTTAAACTAGTCTAGAGTAAACTAGTCTGCGAGAAAAAATTTTTACTTGATAAACGAGCGAGGTCTTGCAATGCGAGTAGTGCAATGTTCTGCAAGCCTCTGTAAGGTCCACAAGCTTCCACGAGGACCGGCAAAAAAATTAACATGTTTAATTATGCACGCTGAAAGATTGGAAACAGTGAATTGCAATGAAGCGTACTTATGGTCACCACACAAAACCACACACGCTGTCTCTGTGTAGGTGAGATATGGGTGCAACGACAACGTGACATTTACGCAAAATCCTCAAAAGGATCCAAAAGAAATGTTATTGGATAGGTTCCTTGTTAAAGTCACCCAAAAGAAATTCATTTGTGTGTGTGTGTGTGTGTGTGTGTGTGTGTGTGTGTCCTACCCAATAACTCCCTTCTTCCTCCCTCAAAGTGCAGGTTGTGGATTGTGGCTATGGAACATATCATCTGAGTTTTCATTATTTCTTATGGAGGAAATTCACTGTGATGTACGAGTGCTTTGAATTACAAGCACATTTCCAGAACGAATTATGCTCGCTATCCAAGGTTTAACTGTATTTACTTGAGGCTAGTCGAAAGCCACTTTGTATTACTGTTGTTTTTGTTAAAGCCTAACTGTCAAACTTTAGGAATGGCAAGGTTGTAAAAAAAAAAATCTGCACAGCAAAACATACACTAACATTAAACTCACTGACAGCTGAAGTGAATATCATTGAGTATCCCATTACAGTGGCACTTGTCAAGGTGTGGGATATATTAGGCAGCAAGTGAACAGTCAGATCTTAAAGTTAACGTGCTGGAACCAGGAAAAATGGGCAAGCAAAAGATTCTGTTTGACTCTGAGGACACCAAATCATGATTGCTAGATGACTGGGTCAGAGCATCTCCAACAGTATTCCCTTGTGAAAGTGGATTTAAGCAGGATATTTATCTGCAACACTGCAAAAAGTGTCGATGAATGCCTTAACGTGGCAGAGTGTTGACATGGCCTCCAAAATCCCTAGAACCGAATACAACTGAGCATCTGTGGGATGTGCTGGACAAACAAGCCCGATCCAGGCCACACACTACAACTGACGCTGGGGACAGTACATGACTTTAGACAGAATTTTGTATAGGTTTTAAACGGAATCAAGTCCGCCGTAGTCTGTACCAGTGGAGAAAAAAGAAAAGCCCTCTGTGGAAGTGAAGTAAAGCCACGTACACACAAACGATGCTGGCTTTCTTTCGCAGTGCAGATGGTGGTGCATATTAAAAATGCTGTTACCTGCCTTGCATCTATGTTTGGTTGTTTATTTTTCTTTCTCTTCCTCTTCTTGAAGGTTAACTCTTGCTCTTGCGAGAGTTGTCGGTGCATTTAGTTGGCCTCAATTGGAGTGAAAAGTCGTGCAGTCTATGAGCCTTCATCTGGTGCCGTCCTTATGTACAGTACTGTACTGTATGTGATCCACTGTTTTTTGTGTCATCATCATAGAATCTGCAGAATCTACTCCAGCCTTTCCAGAATCTTTTGGGATTGTAAATGTCATGTAGTGGCCTCAGCCTTCATGACTAAAATTATCTGCTGTCAATAACTTGGTGCCAGATACCACAGCACACCTATAGAGGTCTTGTAAAGAAGATGCCTTGAAGGGTCAGAGGTGTTTTGGTGGCATAGCAAAATGCTAGGCAGTAATATAGTTTTAATATTGCTTAAAAAAGAAAAAGGTTGATTATAAGGCTGATTCACTATATTTGTGTATACTCCATTTTTTTGTCTCTCTATTAATCATTACAAAATATAAGGCCTATATACAGGTAGTCCCCAACTTACGAACGAGTTCTGTTCCGTGAGCATGTTCGAAAGTCCGATTTGTTCTTAAGTCTGACAAAGTGAGTCTTATACACCTTTGACATGAATATACAATGTAATGCACATCAATCCACTTGACTGAATCTGTCCTCTTTCCACACACTGATATCATGTGGCTAAAAACTGAAACCACGCCTGAGAAAATAAATCACATTAAATGTAAGTGCTGTTTTCCACTGTTTAAGAGGACAGCCATTTTTTTTTTTATCATTGTACTTCTGAACTTTATTTACCAGTGAGGCCAATTCATTTCTCCGGCACCCCTACACGGACACACATACAATACATTTATACATTTAATACATTCACTTACACACTGAAAATATTGTATATAATTGTAAATATTGGTATCTGGTGCACTGCAGTGCCTATTACTTGTATAATACATTATTGATTGAACCGGAAGTAGAACCGCAGTCCGTTCGTACCTGCGGAAATTTGTAACTCGAATGTTTGTAAGTCCGGGACTACCTGTATTACAAATATTTAGGTGAAGAAAAAAAGAAATGCAAGAGACAACAGCGAAACATACTACTGCATGTTTAAACAAATAGTAGATCAGTTTTTATAAATGACAAGTCCTGAAATTACAATTAATTGGCACATTTATATCCGCATTATACTTAATTATGCTTTTCTTCCCCTAAAAAAATCCACAACAGCAGCTCAAATTTCCAAAGTTATGATTAATTTATTTCATGATTTCCAAAAAATATTAGATGCTCAAGTGATGCAAACTGAATCAATAATGGCAGTGAGCTAAAAACAGCAGGAACAACCACAAGGACAAATAACGTCTACAGAAATAAATCATGTTCAAGTGTTTGTATTCACTCAAGTGTTTGTATGCATCATATTTTAGCCTGAATTCCATGTATGGTTTTTGTCATCATGATTGTGATTTTTGATTTTGTTGTTGTTGTTGTTGTTGCATATACTGTATGTATGGAGATTGTATCCATATCGCTTCTGTACTTTATAGTAGCTTTAATGTATGTGTCTGAGAAAGATAGTGTTATCTTTACATAAAAAAGGTTTCTAAATTTAGATTCAATATCATGCTGTGCATTGGTTAATGTATCTTTTCTGACTGTAGGGGCACAAATTAATGCAATAAGCACAAATTAATGTAATAATTATGATCAAAGGAAAAGCATTAGAACAGCACGGAACAGTTTTTCCTTCAGGTGTGATTTAATTACTGATGTATTTTATTAGACACCATGGGAAATATTGATTATATATTCATAGGATATAAAATAGCAATAGCACGGCTGCTTTAGCAGAGTATTCTAAGTGATTACTCACTAAAGCAAAAATATCTGGGCTTTTTGGGACAGAATGTTTTCAGTTGGTTTATTTAAAACATATATATTTTAAAGTAATGGGCCTTTGTTACTTTACTTTGCTACATCCCGTATCCATAGACTTAAGCCAGGTGCACACTACACAACTTTCCAAATCTCTGAATCCCTGTGCAATTTCTAATCAACTGAAACTGTAGATGTGGTGGTGCATCTTACACAATCAACTGCAGATGAAGCCTAAAAATGTCTACTCCCTTCTAGGAATTTCTGAATTCCTAGAAGGGAAGGTCTCCCCAACAGCATTAAAGTTGAGCACATGAAAGGAAGAAAAAAATCAGTTTGGCTGCTTACAGCATCAAGAGTAAACAACATAACACTTTTCTTTCCTTTTTTTTTCTTGGGCTTTGTCCCTTTTAACCTAGGGGTCGCCACATCGGGTCATTTCATCTGCAAGATCAAGCACAGGTTGAACTTCTTGTTGCAACCCTTCCATTTTCTAACAGGCTTTTGACCAGTACTGCATGCAGTGGCCAGTTGTATGGGTCTTGCACAAGAACCTAAAAGTGGCAACCGGACAGTGGTGAAGCTTCGACCCTCCAACCAGCGAGGCACAGCCAATGAATTTAAACTGTATCATCAAAATCACCAAATATGCTACTATTTTGCTTTCAATTATTCAACGTATAGATACACTCATTTGTTAAATCTATAACACTGACTATACAGATCATTGATCACAGCGTGCTTGCTGGATTTTTTGATAGCAAAAGAAGAACATGGACATGTTTTTCTCCTTTTGTACTGTAGCTCAAAAACATAGAGGGGAAAATGGTATAATTCTGTGTTCCTATTTCCCACATCTGAGTTAAGTTAAAAGCAGCATTTGTGATTTTGACTTGTGGTGGCCGTTTCTGCTATATTTTCTATGGAAGCCAGCAAAAGGAGAATAAGGGAAAATGCTAAGGAAGGATACGTTGGCCACAAACTGACATTAAGCACAGTTCATTCTGCAAAAAAGAATCATTTTACACTGTGCACCAGCAAAAATCATGCCATGTTTGTTTTGATTTTTGCTGTTCCAACCAACCATTTGGGCATGGTATGCCAAATAACTTCTAATTGAATGAATATTGTGCTTGACTTTTGTCTTCACCCTCTCATACAAATAGTTATTGGCTTTTTATCTCAGCGGCGTTCACTCTACATGATTCACCATGAGAATGTCGTACCTGCTTGAAAATATTGTTAAAAATTACATCACCGTATCACTGGGTACAGACTGCATGAGTGGTCACAGCGGGAGCTTACAGTACGATGTCACACAGACAGGGAAATTGTTGGTAAAATTGTGTGGTGTGCACTGTGCTTAACTCACAGTCTACATGTTGTTGCACTTAACAGCAAGAAGGAGGAAAAAAAACAGACAAACAGTAAAAAGCATTGAATGTTGGACCGTAAAACATGCATGCTTGTAAGACAGACAATTTACTGAGATCATATGCTAGTGAAGTGTCTGCAGTCAACAAAGCTGCTTTTGGTGAAACACAGCTTAAAAACCTTCTTGTTCATAACTACTTTGGCATGAATATGATTTTTCCTTAAGAAAAATAATACACTTTTTAAAGTATTACTGTAGATGCACTACATGAAACAGAACAGCCAAAAAAAATATAGAAATATATTTTATGTTAAGGAATGTTTCTCATAGTTCTTATATATTTAAGTTTACTGTTTATTGTATTATTTAAATATGTTTCCTTTTTTTATGGAATTATATAAATATTACATAGAGGATTCACAGTATAACTCCAGTAGATATATATATTGGATTGTGCACATAGGCCTTGTATGCACAACATATAAGGGATATCTGTGCAATTTATGCCGAGTGACATAAATGTCTTGGGAAGTTCAAAATGACTTTTATAGGCATCTCTATATTTCATTTTGAATAAATTATACTCTTAAAATACAAAATATAATCTGACATCTGTAATAGGTTCTATTGTTAATTCCAATTACAAATAAGTTTAAACTGCGTCATATGGTCTGGTAAAAGAAAAACAAAAAAATTGGTCCCACTTTATTTGGAATAACCCACTCATGAGTGGTAGATGATCAAATTGTAAACAGAAATAACTGGGTAAGAGTTAGAATTTAGGTTATCTACCCACTATGTTAATATATTTTAATCCCAACACTAACTGTAATCTTTCATATTTTTCTGATCTTCATTTATATTCAGGTTTACAGCAAAAGGCTTACTGTGAGGGAAGCATTTATGTAGATTTTCAAATATCAATTAACTTCCAACCATACACTGTTTATGATTTATGATAAGGTCTTCCACAGTAACTTCATCGCCACAAGGGCAAAGTGCTGTAGTGTACAAAAAAAAAAAAAAAAAAAAATTATCCTGATGGCACTCTGATGGACATCATTTAGGATGTTTATCTTGACCAAACAATATTAGCTAAAACACAACCTCTCCAATTCAATGCATTTGTGAGCAATTAAAATTTGCTGTCTTGATTAAATATTGATAGGCTAAATGAGCTGTTTTAGTAAACTCGTATTTGATTAGATCACATCGTGAGGATGTCATTGCAGAAGGGCAGCATGTGTATACTTTAGTCAATTGAGAAGCTTAGTGGTTAATGACGGAGCATTACGAAGACAGTTGGATGGAGATGACATTCCTTGCATTGCTTGCCACATTCTTGGGTCAAATCTGTGGAGACATATACATGTATGAAGAAAAAAATGCAGCAAAATAGATTATTCTGTGAAGGTTTAGCTAACCTAACATAAACCAGTGTGGCATCTTCTCCTGATCTCAGTGTAAAAAAATGCCTAGCTAGCAATCATCTCTGCATAGAACAAAGGGACAAGGACTGCACTCTGGCTCTTAGTGTGTGCAAACTTTAAAAGTACCTTGCCCCTGTTTGCAGGGTTGGTTAAGAGTGGAATTAATTCCCGAGTTTCACTGAATTGTACGATTTGCATGATCAGAATGATAGTGACAGGTATGACATTGGCCCACTAGTGTACTTCCTGCACCAGAGTTCCAGACTGGAGCTTCTCTGTCCTTCTGGTCGACTACGACTTTTCTTCTTCCTGCTGGTGTCCATCTTGGTCTCCCCTAGTGGTCTTTGACCAGATAGATCGATGGGACTTACCGGGCTTGCAGGGCTTGTTGGGCTGTTAGAGGTTGTTGGGCCCTCAGGTGTTCCCTCAGTGATCTCAATCCTTGGAGGGTCCATCACCTCAAAAATGTTAAACGGTGCCGGTTCTGGTTGGCACATGACTGAGACATCCACAGTGTTTTGTCGGACTGGACCGTTA
The DNA here is from genome assembly GCA_030014215.1 of Clariallabes teugelsi. Lineage (NCBI taxonomy): Eukaryota > Metazoa > Chordata > Actinopteri > Siluriformes > Clariidae > Clariallabes > Clariallabes teugelsi. Next base: position 11,200,543 of record JAQMYG010000020.1, read on the forward strand.
TTACCAGTCTGGATACCAACTGACACTCGATCACTTGATTGGGTAGAGCTTCCGGTCGCTGCCTCCCTGCACAAGGTCCACATATTGTAGCACTGCGTGAAGTTAAAAAAGTTGCTATTAAAGGTCTTGAGCTCGTTGCACACATCCCGGCGCAGTTCAGCCAGCTCATAACGCATGGCCGCTATCTCTTCCTTCCATTGCATGTTGAAGGCTGCCACCATATTGGCTGATTCTTTAAAAGCCTGAATGGCCTGAGGAACATGTGGTTCAGGGATGGAGGGTGTTGGCGCAGGGACACGATAAATGGGTGGAGAAGAAGTTGGAGCCACAGAAATGGCTGTTACAGTAGAACTTGTGCTGTGATGACTCCGAGCAGCATTCTCTCTCTCAAAACGCTCAAGCTCCTGGTAAGCAGAGGAGCTAGCACCATCATCATCTTCTATCATATCCTCATTTAACAAAGATGTGCCTTCCATCGCATCATAGCCCTCTGGAAGACAAATTTAAATATGGAAATAGAAGAGCATTCAGAGGATTCAACAGTTGTGGAGTTGAGCAAAAAGTGCCAAAATCAGATTTCTCCTGAACATGATGAGTAATCCCCGATTTTTACATATACAGTCCTCTCTCAGAGTATTGAAAAGGCAAGGCCATATTTTGTTTTTGCTATACAAAAAAAAAAAAACATTTGGTTTTGAGATTAAAAGATGTGATGATCTAAATTTCAGCATCAATTTACTTTGAGATGTGGTAAATAACTTACAACATGGCACCTTTGGTGGCAGACCCAACCCAACCAAGTAAATACAAAAATGGTACCCATAATATTTTCTTTACATATCCTGTGCTTGAAATAACTGCCTCAAGCTGGTGACCCACTGGCCTAACCCTAAAGTGCTGCATTTTTGTTTTATGTGGCTTTTTTCCACACTTTTACCACCTTTTTGAGGGGGTGGCTGTTATTGCTCCCATTGTGAAATACAGTACATGTTCAATTGGCTTAAGGTCTGGTGATTGACTTGGCCGGTCTACAACCTTTCATTCTGCCTTTGATAAAGTCCTTTGTTTTGGTGGCAGTGTGTTTGGGTAATTTTTTGGTTGCATGATGATGCTCTTTCCAAATTACATGGGATTCATGTTTCTGTAAATTGGCAGACAGAATGTTTCTCTAGAATTCTGAATTCATGTTGTTGTTACTATCAAGAGTTACATCATCAATAAAGTTTAGTAACTCTATTCCAAAGGCAGCCATGCAGACCCAAGTCATGACACATGACATTACTCGCATTACTGGATGAACTCATATGTTTGGATCATGAGCAGATCCTTTCTTTTACCATACAATGACCTTTTCATCACTTTGGTAGAGGTTTATTTCGGTTCCAGAACTTTCGTGACTCTGCATTCATTTGAAAAAACCCAATCTGGCATTCCAATTCTTAAATGCTGATGAGTGGTTTGCATATTTTGGTATAGAATCTATAGTTCTGCTCTCACTCTTCTTGGAAAGTTGGATTGTGATACCATCTCTGCTGCCTTGTAGGGGCTGTTGGTGGTGTCACTGACTGTTGTTTCAGGGACTTTCCAAATTACTGCATTTGCTAGCTCCAATACTTATGCAATGCCACAGACAGATTTTCTCTCGTTTCTCAGCTTTGAAATGTTTTTCCCCCCTTTTACAGGTCTTCATGTTGGTTTATAATTATAAACAACTACGTAATGCAACAAATCTAATGTAACTCTGTGCAACAAGAAAATCCCATCAGTCACATATTGCAATATTTTTGAACAAAAGGTGCCATGTACTAATATGGTTAAAGTATCTAAATATGAAGAAATAAATGCTGAAATTCTGATTCATCATATCATATTCGTCCAACTCAATCCCAAGCCTCTTTGGCCTAACTGTTCTAATACTTTAAGATGGGACTGTATCTATGCTTGCAGTATGTGAGTAAAAACCCTGCACAGACACTTCTGCCATCAGTTGTAATTATTTAAGCTGCAAATCAGTAACTAAAGTTATTGAAGTATGCTGATGCTAAATGCATGTCTCTATTAGTTTTTTGTTTTAAAACTAATAAGTTACATCAAGCCCTTTAGAGTCAAAGAGTCTTGTTTTTGAGTAAGTATTTGGAGGTGAAATAAAATTATATGAAATGAAATCAAATTTCTTACAGCACGTAGCAATATTTAATTTGGATTAACCTGCACTTTGTTCGTTTAATCTGTTTAGCAACAATTTTTCATGTTTTTGCTTCATTCAGAGTAGGATTCTATGTTTAGCTGGTTCCCAGTGGAGGCAAAGCAAATGTTTGGTCAGTTGGTGGGACATGATTAGTGCTGTGTAGACCAGCAAACTGCCAGCTTCAACTCTTCCAATCTTCATCGGTTGTAAAATGGTTCTGGTTATGGTCTGTATGTTACTATTCAACCACGGTACTGGCAAACACTGGTTTGTGACTGTTTTTACTCACATAGCATATGCCTTGTATTGTGTGTTTACACTGCCTTCTCGCTCCTGTCAAGCATTAGGCTCCAAATGTCTTTCCATCTTTTCATCAGTCCAAGGGACAGCAGGGTTCCCTTGGCATTTGCCATCCTCCTCCTCCTCCTCCTCCTCATCATCATCATCATCATCATCACAACTTTCATAATCATAACGTTCATTCTTGTATCTATACTTTGAAATACTTGTATCTATATTTTCACAATATTTGTATCTATATTTTTTACATCCTTTTAGACACTGTCATCAGATTTTAGGAGTTTATGTTTTTTTGTGCAACAGAAAAGATGAAAAGGCAATCGAACAATCACAAGTGGCCCAAGTGATAGATATGAACCCTATTGAACATATTGGGTCCTCCAATGTAAAGGCGATTTGACCATGTGGAGATGTGGGGGTGTAAACAGAGCATGAAAAGAGGCCTTCAAGGGCTGCACCAGGGAGAGGCTGCAATCCCACTGTCCTACATAGCTGAAAACGTCCACACCAACAATATACTGATATTTCAGTTTCAATTCAAGAACTTTAAACTATTTTGCACCAATGGCAATTTAAAGATCCAATTATTTACAGCATAGTAATTAATGAAAATACTTTCCCTATTAAATTTAACCCATATAAAATTACTAGTGGACTCCAAATCAGAAGCCCAAGAAAGCAATGAACAACTCATAATTCCCACTTCTATTCCCAAGTACAAGTTTTGCCAGTTGTTTAGAACTTTTCATAGAGCTTGAATCAATCTGCTTTGGGGCAATCATTATTCTTTTCTAATCTACTATTAAAACATGGCAGCCGTAATGAGGCTAGTCCCTAATCAGTCGAGAAGGCAGTGTAAAAACACACATATACTTAGATATATGTATGCGTGTTGACAGTAAAATACCTGTGACAAGTAAGCCCTCCTCCTGCTTTTTTTCCTCTGGATCTCCTGGTGTAGTGTGGACTGACCAAAGGATAGGCTCTGTTTGTCTCCTTCCCTCTAAATTGAGGGTTTATACAAACTTTTCAGCTCCAACTAATTATGCTTACAACTACAATGTGCTACTATGGGCATTACAATATAGGAAAATCAAGAATTTCATGATATTATCTTCTATTCTTACCTACTTATAAGTGGGCAGTTGATGAAGCCTATCTATTTGACTACTTTCATAGATGTACCCATATCTGTCATATTTCCAATTGTTTTCAGGGACCCAAAAAACTTTCTGCTTACTTGTTGCTGCCAAAGAGGGATTGTAATACTGGGACATTACATACCAGAGTATAACAGATTTACCTAAATTAATTCTGCACACAAGTTATCGGCCTGGAATGTGAAGAGTAGTCTGAGTTTCATGATTTCTATGATCTTTTTGGACTAATTGGACCTGGTCAGATAATGAAGCACTACAGACAATATTAAAAAAAAAAAAAAAAAAAAAAAAAGAAAGAAAGAAAAGAAAAAGTAAGATTACATTATCTTGATTTCTTGTACATTTTAACATCTAGATACAAACCACTTATCAAAGCATTTGAATATCTTAAACGCTCCCTTCGCAATTTGCTGCCAAGAGGGACACCGTTTGTGTAATTATATGTGCTGTATACCAGAATAAAACAGATAAAAGTGACCCATTCCACAAATGTTAAAGGTCGACAGGGAGCGTTGTACGGTGAAAGCGCTTCAGCAGGGTATGACCGTGGGATTGGGAATCTCTCCTTAATCCTCAGTTGCTGCAGTAACTTGGTTGGTTGTGATGGTTTTGTCAAATTAAACCAGTTGAGTTTCATAAAATGGTCAATCAAAGAAATGCCATTCGGGGGGAAAAAAATGGCGGGAGGAACCCACATCAAAAAAGAATAAACAGATAATTCACTACAAAGTTCATTTGGACTTAACAAACAAACTGAACAAAAACAAGGAGCATCAAAAGGCCTGTATTTACAGAGAAGAAAATCCAGTTGGATAACAATATTTGACAGTGAATATTGAAATAATCAAAGGGTGTTTCAATAGGGTTCATAGCTATACTTGGAATGTACACAGATACACCATTAATGAGTGTGTGTTCAGGGAGTGGCACTGTTTGCACAAAGAATCATTGATGATATTCATGGAAGGACACAATTTATGCGCGTGTTGCACAAAACCTTTAAATTGTTTCTTTACTGTTTAGTCTTTAAGCCATAATAATTAGAAATGATGAATTTTAATTATTCACTAAATAGTTTTTACGATTTAAATTCATGCTTCACATATTAATTATGCAGTTAGTGTGTCACTGTTATTTTCCATTAATAGCCATTTACCACAAAAATCATTATTTTTATCCATGATTCTAAAAAAACTACATATCCTGAACCACTTACAAGCTTGACGTACATTTCTTAGTGGATCAGACTCAGCCTTCAGGTTCTAAAATATTTTTGGAGTGACTTTGTGCAACCAGTACCGGAGGCCTGAAATGAAGCAACTCATCCCGGTAAGCTGCAGGTTACACCATTGTTAATAATGCTAATAATTTTAAATAGCGAATCAGACAAACTGTATGAACCTGTATTTTGATAAGGACTGATCTGGTTATCCACCCTCTCCTCTTAACTTTTCTGTCATGTCAGGAGAAAGTAAAAAAACAAAACAAACGAAAGCATGCTGTATTTAGAAGAGTGTGTTGCCTTGTGAGCATGTCAGTCTGTGTGAACTACCCTTCCCAACTCATTATCGCTGGACTGGATAATGCATCGGTCGTGCAAAGACACAATCACAGACATCTGAGATCGAACACTTAAAGGACAAAGAGATCAAAGCAAATGAACAAACGCACAAATGGACAGGACTTGACCAGGAACATTCCCATCCCAGCATCTCTCAAGCACAAGGGTTCCCCACTGTACATATGTAGGTATGTCATAGGATGTTCGGACAGTATGATGGATATGTGCTCTTAAACCCCTTTTTCTCTTTTTTGGAATCGAGGGGTGGGTTACCTGTTGTGGATCTGAGAGTTGAAGTGACAGTGGAGGATGTCATTGAAGGCAAGCAGTCGTCATCTTGGGAATACCCAGCCTGAATTGCACGCAGGTAACTGTGGCTTCGAGTGCGGAAAGCGCCAGGAAGGTCCAAGGCCTCCATGGCCTGCGACTCTACTTCACTAAAAACGGACTCGCAAACTGACTCATACTGGCCATTGACCTCAGTCTCACTCACCTGAGAGACAAAAACAGGAATAGCAGTCCTTAATTTTTCCTCTTCCTTTCTCTTTCTCACTTTGATTCTTCCCCTTTGCACAATGAATACAAAGGAGTGTTAGCAGGAGGGAAAATGGGAGCGACAAATTTAGCCTTTCAGCAGGTATCCTTTTAAAATAGAGAATGAAAGAATGAAAGAAAGTACAGGAGCAATATTTGCACACTAAATAAAAGTCAGTTGTATGTCGAATGCATGTGTTAAAAACCCTGCTTTAAAAAAAAAAAAAAAAAAAAGAAGTGATTAGACACCAAATACAAGCATCAAGCAGAAAAAGCTTTTCTTGAAAAATTATATTCCTGACATTATCAGGACCCAGTCATAACACAAGCCCTGATTTTACTCCAGCATTTAAAGAGATGGTCTCTACTTGATCACGGCTCATCCATTAAGTTCACAAAACTGAATCCGTTAATCATCCAAAGCAGTAATATTGATACACTGCTGAAACAATCCACAGTCTATAAATCCAAAGAAAGACTCATACCACACTAAATTTATCTTGGCAAAACAGACTTGCTCCATCATCTTGCTCATCACCACATACAAGCTGCTTGCTTACTCCCTCTTGTAAGGTGCCCGTCTAAGTAATCGCACGCAAATGTCATCACGATCCAGAAGAAATTCACTTGTGTTCTTAAATGGCAACTGAATTCATATTTAACTTAACTTTGAGTTCAAAAAAGCCTTGATAAACGGAGCAAAAGTCCTGAAATCATTTTTTTTTTAATCCAATTGCATGCTTAAAAAATAATCACCACACTTAAGGCTAGTTTGAGTTGTCAATTTATGCACTCCGAATTGTGATTTTTAAAACATAGGATTGCTGTGTGTCTGTGCCAGTGCAGAAAATGTTCCAGTGAATAAGAAAGGTTAACAAAAGTTCCAAGAGGCTAGCAAAGAACGGTTCTTCCTGCTGTAATAGATCTCATTCTGGTTCAAAGAAGATTCTTCTTTTATTCTTATGCATGTTCATTTATGAGAAGAAAAAAAAAAACATGATTGACTGATTTATTAATTGTTTAATAACCTGGGTGTGGGATATCAGCAGCCTAGCCTGGGAACACTATGCACGAGGTTGAAAGGCACTCTGGATAGAACGCTAGTGAATCACAGGGCACCATGCATACTTACAAAACCACATTTAGCATAACCAACTATTAACATGGGAAAACCATCCAAAACTACACATCCAGCAACAGTATCAAATCAGGAACACCAAAGGAGTGAGACAGAACTTTTTTAACAAATATATATATTTAAAAAAAATATCTTGTTGCCTTCTGAATATTACTACCAAACCATATACATCAGGTTTAAACGCACTGCTGACTTACAGTATGATTCTCTAATAATAAATCAAAATCCAAGTATTCAAATCAGTGTTTACATGTATGTGTGTGTGTGTGTGTGTGTGTGTGTGTGTGTGTGTGTGTGTGTGTGTGTGTGTGTGTGTGTGTGTATAAAAGCCTGCTTACACTCACCTGGCTGAGGCAGCTTGCCTGACTGAGGGTGCTGACCGCGCGCATGTAGCTCTGGTTGCGAGAGCGATATTGGGGAGGGTGGTAGGAGGCCGCTGGATCCAGAGACACACCGGGATGGGGACGCATATCTCTTGTTGTTTGCAAGTGGTAGCCTTGGCTAAATGAAGGGAACAAGCAGGCAACTGCAGGGTATGATACTATTTTTCACCAACCTGATGTCTTGTAAATTAGTGTAAAAAGTTCTGAAATTTCAAGAAATGTATCCATTCACATAACCCAGCTTAAATCTGTCTATTTGTAAGATTTCATAATCTTGGCCATAAAGACTATTACAGGGACACAGCATCCAGACATAACCACTGGACAGAAGCAGTGTGATTATATGATTCTATACAGCCAAAACACAATACTGGTATATATTTATATATACTTATACATACTGTAGATTACAGAAAATGTGTACTACTTCTGAAGTTTATACAACATGAACGTGACCAATCTTGCTTCCCTAAAAATTTCAAGTTGCTTCAACTTGTCGTTTTTTGGAGAGCTGATTTTATAGATGCCCCGGAAATCGCCATTTTTAAGCGTTATACTGTCTCGCATCAATAAATAATAATTAATAATGCAAATTATCCATATTATGGATATGAAAATTTGAGTAAGCTTCTGGAAGCATATGACCTGTAAACATCACTGCTTAAATTAAAGCATTCTGGTTTTTAGTAAAAGCTTAAAAAACAAAAAAATCTGTAGTGTCCGTAACCATGTCAAATTAATGTTGCAATATCTTAACAATTTTGCATTTTAGAATAATACACTTTTTCAGGTTTATGTCTTTTCATGTGAAATCTAAATTGTCCGAGTTTCATCTGAATGACATTAAAGATCGTTGAAAGATTTGAATTCAAAAAGGTTATGGACACTACATACTGTACATAAAAGGGCATGAAATTGTATTTAGCAAATTTGTTTCTTTTTATTTGATAAAAAGATAAATGTGTATGCATGTTTGCAAAAAATGAAGCATGGATCAAGAGATAAGGAACATTAAGTATTCTGAAAAAATGGTGTTATATGATCCTATCTAAAAATTCAACTTTTTTTTAGCACCAATACCATGTTTTGGCTAATACTGTAGGTATGTAGGTGCATATATGACAATATACCTTGAAAAGGAAAAAAGCTCCCTAACCCTGCTAAATAAAAAAAACTAAAGATTCTTAGGAATAAAACGCAGAATATTCCACCAAGGTCAATCCGATCTCAAACAACATTTATAATACTTTTTGCTGCATTTGTTGACTTTGTGAAGTTGCAATCGTTAACATCTTTCAACAACATGAACTTAACAACTCTTAAATTTAGACAATAGTTAACAATAATTTGTCACAAATTTAAAGTAGCCATTCAAATCAAACTATAACTGTTAGCTGACTTCTGTTTAACAGTGAGAGAAATGAATTATGCATGTTTGACCATTTCGGTGCTAATTAGACTATACTGCATCATCTTAGAAAGCTTGGACTGAATTATTTTTGGTACTGAGCAGTGATTCACTTGTAAAACAACTCAGGCTGTCAGACCCAGACTGCGTAGCACATTCTCTCCATCTGTAATAGCAGGCTACATTGTCTTTTCATGATGCATCAGAGAAGATTCAAAACACTTTTAAAAGGCTAAATACCTAACTATTCACTTTGTTTAGGTTATCATTTATATATTAACAAGCGCACCATAGAAATACACAATATAATTCAGGTTAAACGTAATATTTGCCGTTCTTACTATACATAGTGCTACAGCAATTAAAAGCGTAAATACATTCATTAAGCTTCCTTGTTGAGATTGCAACGATTTTGTTGTTGTTGTTAAATTCTTCTATTAATCTTTATTAAAACGCAGAGAAGCTTGATTGTTCTCGGCTTGCTTCGTGTCATTTCCGATCTACTGAATATTCAGATGAGTCATTGCTGACAAATTACAAGCTAGGCTTCAATACCCGGCAGACTGCAACCTTTCATAAAAATATCTCCACCCAACACATGCAGCAAGGTCAGAGATAATGATCCATTCCAGTCAGCAGCACCATTATGTAAACCTTCGACAGACCGAATTTCACACATTTTGAGGGATTTCACCATCTACAGGCATCGAAGCTACACTGTAAGTTCTCTGAAAAAGAACTGTTAATATGCATAAATATTCATGGTATAAATATTCTAGTCCCTGAACACAAAAACATTTATACTTGCGTTAAATGATCCCATCAAACTTTGTATATTTTATGCCCGAGTGGTAATTTTGCTTACTAATTTGTCATGCATGCAAACACAGTTAAATTACTGGTGGCTGCAATATGCTTTATAATTGTTAATACACTAAAGCAAAAAAAGTCTGCCTGCTTGCTGCAAGAAACCAAACCGTCCATTACTGCACCGTTTTAATCCCAGTGCAGGTGTCTCTGAAACAAATGTAAACTCAAACATTTGAAATGCAACAAGAAACAACACATCAACACTTTTGAATATCCTCGTACAAAACTAATAACATATACGCATCTACTATATTACACCTACAGTATGCTATAATAGAAACCCATGGATTTAAATGTGCAGTAGAAATTTCACAGACTACATTTCACCATCACATTTAGGATGCTGAATCTGCTAACCTGCTATCAGAAACATCTCTCAGCGCAGATAGAAGTGATAGTAACCGCTACTCGAACATGGCACCTCAGGCTACTCTGTCACACCTCATGTCTACCCTTATCTTTCACGGAAAAAAAAACAACAAACAAGCATAAAAAAACAACCCGGTCAAACCATACCGTACGTCTGACACCACAGCGAGGCTATTCATTTTGGCATAAAGGCACGAATTAAATCATAATAAGAGTCTGTCTGCTTCATCTGACCTTGTCAAAAAGTACTAAGAAACCTCTCTGTCAGTCCTACCTTTGGCTGTCTATATGAGGTCTGTGGATGGCAGATTTGAGAACGAGGGCATCTGGACGAACAGATTTTTGAGGCGACGCTTTGGGACTGGTGTCTGAGTCACCACTCTCATCATCCCCCATGGCTTTCACGTAACTGCTGCTGCGCATCCGCCGACATGGGATCTCCTCGTCCTTCTTGATTCCCGGGTAACCACTCCACTCGTCACCAGGCACCTGGGTACAAAGAATACAAGGATTTTAGTAAAGCATGAATTAGTAAAATCAGTTTAGAGATGGGGGGGTTGGGGGGGGGTTGTCATTGGTTAAACATTGAAGCATACAAGAAGAACATTATACACATAGGTGTATATAATTTTGGGACATGTACTTGTACAATGGATGATGCAAATGAGACATGTGCATATTGCAACATTTACGCAAGACCGAAATCAGAGTTTTTTTTTTTTATTATAATTTTTTTTTATTTTTCCCCCTGGTTTTCTCCCTAATTTAGTCGTGTCCAATTCCTCCCCGTCACTAGGGGGCTCCCACATTATGGCTACTACTACCACTCAGTCGGGAGGGCCGAAGACTATCACGTGTTTCCTCCGAACCACGAGAGGCCAGCTGACCGCATCTTTTCATAACTGCTCGCTCACGCACCGTTGGGGGCGGCGTAACACACTCGGAGGACAGCGCTATCTGCTCCTTCCGCTTGTGCAAGCTCACAGACGCCCCTGATTGGCTGTAGAGCCGTGATTAAACAAAACAAATTTTATACATCACTCTAACACAGCCACCTGCATGAAGGGCAAATCTGCAGACAACTAGGACGATTTATAGACAGGCAGAGCAGCGGACGGCTGTGGTTGCTAGGCAACCCCGCCATGTTGCCAATCAGAGGAGACGCG
>JAQMYG010000020.1:11270858-11281223 GCA_030014215.1 Clariallabes teugelsi
GATGTTACTCAATGTGATGTCACTGAACGTGTCACTGAATATAATGTCACTCAATATAATGCCACACAGAAAGTTATCAATCATTTTTCAGTGTAAGTTTAAGGCATTATCACAGCTGACCCATTTGAGATATAAAAAATCCCTCAATGAGTTTTGTGTACTTACGTGAAAGTGTGAATGAGCTATGCAGAAAAATCTTGTGTGGGGGCCCCTAAGGGCCCGGGCCACTCGACTTGCAGGCATCCTAATGGCAGCAGATTACAACTGCCATTAGGATGAGTTGAGTAGAGTTTTTGAGCATGTTAGGACCGCCAAAAAGACCAAAGGGGTGGGAAAAAAATTATCCTTAGGAAAACAAGAGGGTCCTAATAAATTATTATTATTAATAATAATAATAATAATAATAATGTATATGCCAGTTTATAGTTACTATAATCAAATACCTCAAATAACCTTTATTTCATTATAATTTAAAGTGTTTCCGATATACACTTTTTAAATTCTATTTAAATCAATCCCTGGTGCATTCCCTCTTGGAAAGTTTTATTTAGACATCAATTAGACTCAAACTAACTGACCTAGGGCTTTGTTCGATTGCAGTGAGAAGTGGTTTTACACTAACAATGCATGAGGTATGCATCGTATGCATAAGAAGCAAACTGAGACAAAGTTGGTGCACAAGTACAATGTCTTGGACAAACAAACACAATGTGCTTATATAAATTATGTGATTTCGAAGATTTCTACACACAACAGCTATGCGTTTCTTTAAATTTGTTCAGAAAATTTCCGGTCCAGAAAAAAATTATTTTCTCCAAGCACTCATATGAAATGAAGCAAAATAAATTGAAATTGTGTTCTGTCAAATGCCATTTCATACACTTTATTTTCTTTGAACGGATAGTTGCATATTTATTACCCTTAGAGAAAGTAACACAGAACAATCTGCAAAACATTTACCTGTGAGTAGCCATCCTGTTTGAGGAGGCGTCGCTTAATGTCTATAAAATGTAATGTTTTTTTGCATTGATGTGAACTGTTTGCATTTAAACTAATAAAAAAAATTCCAAACATTAAAATATTTATATCGAAAACAATTATCTAATAACTGTCATTTGAAAAAAGAAAGTCTACACTATTCTGTAAACAAAAATGTATGCCTTTATAATTACATGTTGTAAAATCCCCTGATGATGCTGTAGAGAAAGACGTGTTGCCATAGAAACCATTTTTGTTTTTCTGACACACTCACTGGCAACTTCAATAGGACCAGCTGTACACCTGCTTATTCAGGTCATACAGGGTCCACAGAGAAAGGGCCAATTTGGAAACACTGGGTTTTAATTCTGTCAGCCAAGAACAACTCTGAAGCTACAATATGCAATGGTTCAACAGTTGAGTATTGAACAAAGAACAGATATATACTGTGTATACAGCAGGACTGTCAATATTAACGTGTTAACGCATGTGATTTATCTAGAAATATTATTTATTATATTATCAAGTTTGACCCTAATGCCTTCCCATAATCAAATAATAATATATATAATTATAAAAAGCTTCTAAATGGAAGCTTGGATAAAACCAAAGATGTGTGCTCGAGCTACCTTCAAGAGGAGCTTAATTTAAAAGAATACATTAAATGCAATATGTGGGAGTGGTGGCTCAGGTGGCTAAGGCTCTAGGGCCGGGGTACTCAATAGGCGGACTCCGGTCCGCATCCGGACCCAAATACGGTTCAATCTGGACCGATGCCAAAACAAACATGCTAATTTAATCATAATCCAAATTAGTATTTATATTTGAGTCTTCTAGTGAAGGATGCGCACACCCCAGCGGTGCATGATCTGAACGCGCGCACCGCCGTCACACAATATTAACGCGCGCACCCCCCCGTCGCAAAATTTACGCACCCCATATTTCCCAGCCACCGTATGCAATGAAAATGGTACATTTGAGAGATTTAACATTTGTTAAATGTTATTGTTTGAGATATTATAAAAATGTCATAATCTGTAACCTCTAATCAGTTTGTCATGCATTTGTTTATTCCAACATTGCACATTTACAATACAAGTAAATCTGAGTATTTAAAAATTGTGATTACTATGACTGTGATTAACTAGATTAAAAATTGTAATCGATTGACAGCATTAATATATAGTACAGTACATTATACTGTTCCAGCTAATACACACTAACATTTAAGATTAATTATTAATCATTTAATTATACTATGTACTATACTACAGTATGTACTATACTATGTACTATACTATGTATATAAGTACACACACAGAACACATTTAAGATTACAGAAGTCTACAAATATACCAGGCAATTTCACATGAAAAAAAGTCTTCATAGGGAGCAAAAGTATCTATAAGTTAACCAATTATTTCTGATAATGTTAGAAATAATTGCTTCTGTAATAACGTTCCCATTTGTCCCATAACAGAGCTACAGTATATAAGTAGTTCATCAGTATAAATGAAAATGAATCTCGATGAAGCACAAACATAATAATCAGTCTTTAAAACGGTTGTGATTATATAGTGTGATTTCATTTAAAACCGCCTATACTGTGCATTGTTTGTTTTAAGTATCTGCATTTATATGACCAACCGCATTAGCCATGACTCAGTCATCATCAGTCTACAAAGGAATCAGAAAAGAAAAAAAGGAAAAGCAAATGAAAATTCCAAACAGTATCTGTGACCATTAAAAGTCAGAGAGATCGCAGTAGCAAACTTTCAGGGTAGAACAAGCTATCAGGTTGTCTTCTGGAGATTTCTGTGTATATAAAGTGCTCTCAAATTTTAATGGCTCAGCAGTGATCTATCTGAATTACAAGAACTCCCTGTGAGCTTTGATCCTTTGTTCTTAATAGAAAGCCGTAGAGCATAGGTCTTGAAATCCAGTCCATAAAGGATGGAGCACTGCAGTATTAAGTGTTTTTTATATTCTAGCACACCCAATTTAAAACAATATTTTATATTTAGGAAAACACACAACAGTGTCCCATGGGAAGAGCCTCCACAGACATCAGCAGAGAAACCTTTTTGAGCTGAATATGATTTTTTTTTTTTTTCCAGTCATCCAGGAATTGTGACATGGGTCACAGTGACTCATAAGTTATTCTCACCACATGGCGACACACTGTCAGTGCTGAAGCATTTTAGAGCATTTAAAGTCATTTAGATATTTTGAGTAATTAGATATCTAGACTGTGTAACAGGCATTATAAATTCTACAGTGCCATTTGGACATGAATCACTCACACTTTGCACCCCAGCAAAATAGAACAGATTGGTTTCATGCAACTCAAGCAGCAGGAAAACGTGTGTCAGTGACGGGTCATGCCACTTCATTTATGTAATCTGCTCAAACAATGTGACAGATTTGTACATAAAATCCTTTCGAACAGTGAAAGAGAAACGCTCTGTAAGCATTCAAAAGCGTCTATATAAATAAGAGAAAAGTTTTGTCTGTACATTAGTCGCCTCTTATAATATCTTTATCTTTATACATTGGAGAACCCAAAACCTCAAAAGTCTCAAAAAAAAAATTCTGTCTATATGTCTGTATATCTGTATGTCTGTCCAAAGATGTATGCACAAATGTTTATTCTTCCTGCAGAAAGTTTAAAACGAGTTTGTCTCATATGTTCCAAAACTGTGGTGGTTATTAAAGAAGTACTGTAATGTGATGCGCCAGTATGAAATAAAACGCGGATTGTTAGAGCAAACATATCCACAGCAGTCCGAGGTGAGGGCATGTAAAATACCTGTAATGAAAGCACAGTGACATGCGCTCAAATCAAAATGTTAAGTAAAAGTGATGTTTTAATTTAAAGTGATTAAATTATGTGATTTCGAGGAGATTTCTTCACATAAGTTTTTTTTTAATTTATTCAGAAAATCTCCAGTTCACAGTTTTGTGCAGGTAATAATCTACTGTAAACAGGGAGTGTATTTGTCTAAAGAAGTACAACGTGGTGTAAATAAGGCTTAAGATACTCAACCTTACACAATTTTACACAAGAAGGAGCCCTAACAGGAGGCAGCACAATGTAGGGTTTGCTAATAATTTAAAGGTCACGTTTTCCTGAAAGCTAATTAGTGGCATGCTTTCAACACAACATGCTTTTCAACCATACATTTTAAAATATAGGTTTAACACAGAATTAATGATTTTCTAGCATACTGTGCAAAATTAGAGCTCTATTATAAAATAAGCACTGTTGGAAAATTTATTTTTTTTTTAGAGCACTCATTTTTTTTGAGTACTTTCATTTAAATAGAGTACTCAAGTATACTTAGACATAAATTTTGTAGGGGGAAAAAAAGCTAAGGTGAAACAATATACTTGAAGCATTCTGCATACAATTCAAGTATACCATTATTGCACCCTCAAGTAGGTAGCATGATATTATTCCAGGTGTCCGTTCAGGGTGT
Organism: Clariallabes teugelsi; assembly: GCA_030014215.1. Classification (NCBI taxonomy): domain Eukaryota; kingdom Metazoa; phylum Chordata; class Actinopteri; order Siluriformes; family Clariidae; genus Clariallabes; species Clariallabes teugelsi. The sequence goes on from JAQMYG010000020.1 coordinate 11,275,316, forward strand.
TAATGGTTCAGGAGAAAAAACCTCAGGAGAGAAATGCCTCTTGCTTGTTTCTTCTAATAATATATAATCTTTCTAAGAAAAATGACAAAACCCTGCCCAAAATGCCTTTTAGTTCAACCATAATCATAAACTTTCATGCAATTATGAACGAATGCAGTTTCAGGTCAATCTAAATGTTTATTCTAACAAACAAAACTAAACACATGTAGCAAACGCAAAGTAAAGGAAGAGTCAAGTGTCATTGGATCAGCAAATATATATATAGGAGAATTGTACAGGCAGAAACCAGGGACAGGCACAGGATCATCAAACAGAGTAACAAACAACAATAACACCAGACTGGCATTGGGCTGTCAGAGAAAACACAGAACATTACTTCACAGATGGTTGAGTGAATTGAGATTCTTTTATACTGTACTGTGTGAGTGTAAGCGTGATGATGTTCAAATGGTGGCGCTCCGTAATGATGAGAATTGAAGCATGTGTACACAGAGTTGTAGTTCTCAGAGGCCCTGATTGTAGGCCTTAGTGTGTTCTGGATAGTGTAGTATTACAGTGCTGATCTATATGTAATATTAATCATATTAATCATATTTCTTACTTATTGCAGTTTTGAACTCATCCTGCAGACAGTTGATGGATGGTTACTGCATGTGCACATGCACAGTACTTGGAGTAATGTAACTCCTATATGAATTTTTAATCCTGTATAAATCCAATTTTTATAAACATTTCCGGAAATATTATTGTTTTTCTCTAACGTTATTATTTTTTTTTTCTATAAGATTATTATACATTCTACAAAATGGTCAGTAAAATCATATAATATCATAGTATTAAAGAATTATATATATTATATAGAAGTACATAACACTATAGTATTATAATAATAATATTCAGAATTCTGTTGAATTTTAATCAAACATAAGTTTTGGCTAATATTTAAAAAAAAAAAAAAAAAAAAAAATGTTGTAGGTTCTAGTTTCTAGCACAGCCTAGATACAAGTTATGGTTACATGGCCTACAAGCACTACAATAAGCATTACTAATAAAGGTTAAAACAATCAGATTGTATTAAAAATATGAGTACAATTATATGTTTTCTCTGTTATTTATACCGAGATTACTTTTTCTGAGCTAGCAGATCATAGTTGGAATCAAATGTAATCTAGCAAAAAATATTTTTGTCCAAAAATTTATTCTATTCTAATAGCATTAGGAACAATCACATGAAATGTACAATTGTACAATATGTTTTACTTAATAGAAATGAAAAGATCAATGTATACCTCAGTGTTAGTAAATCAGTATGCATATTTAATTATATATTTAATTAATAAATCAATATGATATTAGTTCAAAAGTTGCATCTCACTTCCTGAACTTGGGAAAGTAAATATGGGCCGGATGTGGGCCCATGGGATTTATGAATGTGGAATGGGCCTGTGTGGTTAAAATGTGTCTGTCTCAGGGCCAGTGATATTAAAGAATATTTATATCAAAATATATTTATAACACTTAAAGCCTACTCTTTCCCATTATAACTGACCCCAACCTCTCTCCCTATTCTTTAAACAGCTTATGGATCCTCACTTAGTTCCACCTCTCCCTGTTCGAATGTTGACCTTTTAGATAAATAAAATTGGGTTTTAAAAAAAAAAGTGGGAAAAAAAGGTTTACCAAGTACATACTTTGCCAAGTACATGGATGGATACATAGGCAGATAATGCAATAAATACAATAAATAATAAACAATAGATTTGACTATTAAACATATTACTTAATGTACTATATGCTCTGTTGTTTATTTCACTTTTTTTCCATTTTATTTATAAAATAAAAATATTTTTATGTTTCTCAACATTCTTTTATATTTCCATTTTCCAAAAAAGTAACATGTGGGAAACAAAATATAATACAATACAAACAATGGTTTCAACTTGTGTGATATACACAAGTGTGTATCTGGAAGCATTAAAATGATTAAAAAACATGGTTTGATTTTAACATTAGAGCAGAAGAACTGCAAATATTCTGACAAATATTTTGACATAATTTTATCTCAGCTGCTGTTTGGCTGACTCTAACTTTGACCATAATTTTAGGTGCCCTCAATTATCAAAGAGTTCAAAAGAACTGGGCAAATAATGTCAGAGTCACGTGTCAATTGCCTCATCTCCCTTTTTATAAGGACAGCGTAGAAACCTTAATTAGACCTTTAACAAATAGCAAACAATCACATGAATATGAAGTAATATAATATAATATAATATAATATAATATAATATAATATAATATAATATAATATAATATAATAATGACCTTTGATTTGCTGGTACGGAAGAGTTGTCTGCTTATACCAAAGCATTTAAATTTTCTAAGACAAAATTGTCAAGTGAAGGCAAATCACATATAAATATGCTCCTTTTTATATATTAATTTTTCTATAGTAACAACAAACACATAATTATGCATGATTAATGTGCCACATACATTGATCTTTTAATAAAACTTTAGCAGTTTTAGAAGGAATCTTTTCTTTATGTTAGCACTGACAAATTGCTGCTTGTCAGGCTTTTATAAGAAAATAAGCTTTTGGATTATAAGGTTAACTCGGTTTTACAATCGGTTACATGTCAACCCCCCCCCCCTCCCCCCCTCCCCCAACATCAAAGAATATTTTCCAATAGTACACCATGCCATGTTTTATTATGTATATATTGATCTAACAATCAGGAAATTATCTTGCTATAATTTGTTAATTACAGAAAAAAGCTCAAACAAATTAAATGCAACGAAAACGTATATGCTAGAATACCTTATGGTGGTAATGTACAATAAGAATGGGTTATTCTTTACAGAAATGCTTTTCTGTGATCATGTGAAAGTCAATAATGCTGCTGGAGATGGATGATATATCTAGTCTCTATCTTACTATAAAATCCCAAGCGGACTGAGTTATCTCAGGATCCCATGAAGAGCTGTCTTTCTGTTTGTCTCAAGTACAGTATCTGTATTTACTGCATGATGCCTTTAAATATTTATCCATTAGCCTTGCCTGGAAGAACAGTTTTAACACCAAATCTGGTGGTATTTTTCATCAGAGTCATATTGGATGAACATACTGTACACTCACTCACTCTCACTCATAGTCTTTACTGCTTTATCCTGTAAAAGGCCTGGAGCCTATCCCTGGAGACTTAGGGCACGAGGCAGGCTACATCCTGGACGGGGTGCCAATCCATCGCAGGGCACACACACACACACACTCATTCACACAATACAGGCAATTTGGGAACGGCAATTAGCCTAATCTGCATGTTTTTGGACTGTGGGAGGAAACCGGAGCACCCAGAGGAAACCCACCAAGCACGGGGAGAAGATGCAAACTCTACGCTCACAGACCACAAGGCAGGAATCGAACCCGGACCCAGGAGGACACTTGGAGGGAAACAAAAAGGGAAATTTGTAGAACAAATACATTTTTAGCGTTGGCAGCAAGGGGTGTAATGCAATCGCATTATCTTCATAATTTAAACCAGATTTGGGCATAAATTTTTTTTTTCTTTTTTTTTAGTATTTTATTTTTTAAAATCTGACCTCTACCACTGTGCCCCTCAGCAACACTAAAACGCTTATAACAAAACAGATTCTAAAACAAATGATACAAAACAGAACAAAACAAAACAAAACAAAAAAATCAGAATTTATACAGTTCCTAACCATTTCAGTTCATTATTCATCTCAGCCAAATGCCATGTGGACCTTTCTGCCAGGCTTTCTCTGTAATGTGTGTGGGCAAGAACTATTTTTCAAAACACTGGTGTCTTTTTCAAATCAATCAACTACTGGCTATATTTCACAACAACAGGCAAAGCCAAATTTAGGGTTTTGGTTTGAAACATCTGAAATTGGACACGTTCAAGTATGATGCTGATGCAGTGCTGCTAGTCTAATTATAATTTTATTTAAGAATGACAAAAATATGGAATGTATACAGTATATAGGTTAATCTTTTTTTTTTATTAATCAAAATATGTTTTAGAAGAACACAGACCACAGCCGGCCTGTCCAGAGTGTACAAAAAACAAAAACTATATGTAAAAATGCTGAATAATTTTCTAAATCACATAGACTCACATAAGTAAATTATAAATTAAAGCCTATAAATAAACAGATAATCAAATTCCAGCACTGAGAAGCTGCCATGGCTGGGACTTTAAGCTAGGCTCTTATCCCTCAGCTGCTCAGTTAGATAAAACGAAATAAATGTAACTCTGGCTGAGTAAGGGCGTCTGCCAAATGCCGTAAATGCAAATGTTATGGAAGGAGACTAAAACTTAAAAAAAAAAAAAAAAAAAAAAAAAATTTGACAATTAAATAAAAGTTTTCCACCACGGTTGGTTGGTTGGTTGGTTGGTTGGTTGGTTGGTTGGTTATATGAGTATTTATTTATGTAACTTTAAAACAAAGTTGTGATAAGCAGTTACAAGGTCATCTGTGATATACAGGACTGTACACAGTGATGGAAAATACTATATGTACTCAGGCACCTTTGTTATTTTTCTATCTACCAAAAGTCAGGTCCATATATTTTGGAATAAAGATAAGTTTTTTTGCCATTTGGCCTCTGTAGACCATCATATTGTATTTGAAATTCACTTTGATATACAGTATGAGTGCTTTCGATTACAAGCAAGCTTCCGGAACGATTTATGCTCACAATCCAAAGTTTAACAGTACTTTGGCATTAACACTCATACTGTACCTCCTGAAGAATGTTTTTGACTTGCCAGATGTTGTGAAAGGGTTCTTCTTCATCAGAAGCCCATTGTTATTGCTTGCCAGCAATTCTTCTTAAGAATTAAAAATTCTTAATTCTTCTTTTTAAGAATGTTCCAAACTGTGGTATTAGCCAATCCCAATGTTTTTGCCATCTCTCTAATGGATTAATTTTGCTTTTTTAACCTAATCCTGGCCTCCTTCACTTGCATGGACACCTCTTTGGACCTCATATTGAGAGAATTTATACTTTGCATTTTTGCAGTGGACAGCTACCAAAAGCAAATGTAACACTCAGAAAAACCTTCAGGTCTTTAATCTTTTTTTCCAAAATGTATGGACCTGGGTGTATACAAACACTAATCGGTTTAAGTTTTTTACGTGCTGTACAGTATGACTCGTCTTTGCGCTCAAGTGCCACACCAGAATGCCTCATGACACATCATGAGCAGCAGCTTAAAAAGATGTGGTCAGCAGCTTCATATGTTAGCCTTCACCATCACCGGTTGATAGCTGTTGTGTGATATAGGAGAACTGGATGGTGGCTGAAAATTGCCCAAGACTAAATTATCACTTTAAACAATATAATATTAAACAAGGTAATGTCTCAATGTTATGAGATATTGCTACTGTAGAATTGGAATTTATGTCAGTAAAAGTAAAGTGATAAAAGCAGTGAAATATCTTAGTGACAACAAAAACCCTAATGATGTCAAACATTGTCATATAGTTGTCATGATTGGACAAGATTAGGGACAAAGTTGTTTAAAGTTAGAATGAATTTGATCGAATTATGTTGTGATAACATTCAATGAACGACACCCAAAAATGTTGCAAATATAACCTTAAAAAAACAGAACGGCAACGTTTATTTACAACATTTGTGCCACTTAACATCCATTTACAGTACATAATAACTTTTATATCCTTATATATATATATATATATATATATATATATATATATACTTTTATGCCTTAAAGTGCCCCTATTATGCCATTTTAAAGGTTGCTAATATTGCTTTATGAGTCTCTTAAAACAGGTTTACGTGTACGCAAGGTCAAAAAACACTTTAGTTTTCTCCAAAAATAGATTTAATTTTACCCCATTTCTAAATGATTCGTAA
>JAQMYG010000020.1:11426683-11439005 GCA_030014215.1 Clariallabes teugelsi
TATGCATGAGAAGCATGGTGGTAGTCTGTGTGCATCTCAAATTGCCTGTATGTGTGAATGAGCATGTGTGTGTGTGTGTGTGTGTGTGTGTGTGTGTGTGTGTGTGTGGGTGGGTGGGTGTGTGTGTGGGTGGGTGTGTGTGTGGGTGGGTGTGGGTGCCCTGTGATGGATTGGCACCATTGTATGGATTGAGTGAGTGTGTGAGATAGTAATATGAGGACAAGTGTCTCGATAAAAAATCTCAGTCGTTAAAGGGTAAAATGGTCAGAACTAACTACATTTAATTTTTATATATAATAATATGCCTTAGATTTTATGGAGCCACCATCTCATACAACATAAATCTGTCTTATTTAAATAAACATTTTCATTATCTTTTGTAGTATTTTAAAAGTTGTGTAAGTAAAGAGGGAACTGTTACATGCTCAAATATAAAGTGCTTATTTACAAAAATGTGTTTTTGGGAAAGTTTCAGGATATTAATGCTTACAGATTATACAGGATTGCTGCTGGTCCTGAATCAGCCAACAGTCTTAAATCTCATGCAAAAGAGATCTCTGTAGAAGATATAGTCAGTTCCATTTCTTACCACTAGATGTAGCTCTTTTCCCACTCATTTTTCTGTTAGATGGGGAAACCCAACATTTTTTGGATCACACCTGGCTCAGACACATTTAATGTACTTTTACTAACTGTGTATCTTGGCTAAATATTTGAAAGAACATTCTACAGAGAGGGGTGTGTAGAGAGCACTAAAACACAAACACACAAAAAGATATGAGAGGTGAGCTGCTCATTCTGTTTATCATAATATCATTTTTTTTTCTCTCTCCTCTTCCTATATTTTATATTATATGTTTATGTAAAGTTGGGGAACACGAGCCTAAGAATTTCATTACGGTAATGATGCCTCATTGTTATCTGTATATGACAATAAAACTTGAAACTTGAAACTTGAAACTAATATGTCCTTAGCTGCTTTGTAATATTTAATTACTGGAATTATAGCCAAAATTTGTGTATGTAGACGTGTTGGGGGTCTGTTTATTAAAAATGTTACATTTTATTTTATTTCTGATCAAAAGAACGAAATGAACTAAATGACTCAAGGAAAGAGTCGTTTATTTTGATAAACGAGATTCAAAGAACCGAGATGATCCAAACTTCCCATCACTACTGTGCAGTAATATGTATATGTGACGAATAAAGGCTGAATGTTTTTCAACACTTATTTTCATTTCTCTTTTCTTTTCTGCAGATCTCTTTTTTGTGCTATCAGTGTGCATGGAAGTTATATCATGACAGTAAAACACAAACACACAAAAAATGTGGATAAAACAAGGTTGGATTGGATGTTACTTAGGGTTCTAGCCAGGGCCCTTCCACACTCTTCTATACATGATCCAATGAACATACTTGTTACAGATGTCAAAGGTCTCTTCTTCTCTCATCCAACCAGTGACTGCATGCTATACATTAATCAAGTAATACTAAGTATACTGGTGATGCTGATTGCTTAGTGGTTGGAACAGATGAGAGGGGAAATGAGGCTGCTGCTGAGGTTGTTACATAAACAACCAAAAGGATTTAAAAAAAAAAAAATCTTTAGGCACTTTGCAGCCTGTCACAGTATAACATTTGTTCACATTTCATTCATTTAATCTACATACTTCAATTTAACATGAAGAAATGAGGGGTGGCTCAAGACTTGTGCACTTGTGTACTTTATATATGAATACATAATTAACAAATAATCTGCTAATATTGTAATATTATTTATTACACCTCCAGGGTCCAGGTTCGATTCCCGCCTCAGGTCTGTGTGCATGGAGTTTGCATGTTCTCCCCCTGCTTGGTGGGTTTTCTCTGGGTGCTCCGGTTTCCTCCCACAGTCCAAACACATGCGGATTAGGCTAACTGGTGTTCCCAAATTGCCCTTCGTTTGTGCAAACGTTATTGATGGTGTAATAGCCTGTAATCATTCATTTCAATTACTGTATATGGGCCCTCTAGTGGCCAGGAGCCCCAGGCCTTTGGTTTTACAACAATATATATTGTTCAATGCTTGTTTATGGCTAAAAGCATAAATAAAATTGAACTGAATAATAATTAGAACAGAAAATATACTGCAGCAGAGAATCTCTGGATCTTCACAGCACTACCGAATCAGCCTGGCTACTCCTTCAAAGTCTTAGGAATTATATGAATCAGTGACTGAACTGATGATGAAGTAACGTATGTTAAAACCCCTTTAACACCAGGCAGCAATCAGGCGACTTATCAGTGTGGAGATACTGCTTACTGTACTCAGTGAACTAGGCATGCGATCAAAGTCTGAGGGTCATGCCCGACCGCGCGCGTACACACAAACACTTCCCTTGCTATGCTGTCCTTATCTTGTGACCTGGGTCATGAAGTAGACGTGTACATTTTATTGTACTCATTCATGTCACGTAAAGATTAAAAGAAATATTTGTAAAAAAAAAACAAATAAATGTTTTTATTTGTATGTCACATGCATTTCAAAAAGAAAAAAACAAAGAGGACGCTTAATCGGTTTTGCGAAAGTGTCGAGACATACAAGTGTATGTCTATAAGTGTACAAACATACAATGCAATAAAAATCATTTTAGAAAAAGCTCATGTTTCTGCAAACTGTATGCATTAAACGCTCTGACGTGTTTTTTTTAAACTAATACTTTAGAATATTATCTGGGTGCTATGGATAATAACTGCTAAATTGCAGATAGAAATGATTAGCTATCTACTAATACATTGGAAATTTACAGCAGCCCTGGCAAGCATCTTAATTCTTCTCTTATAAATACCTAAAGTATTCTAGGTTTTGGCTTTTTAAGAACAAGCCATACCTGAAAAGACATACCTGTTGAAGCAGTATCAGTGCGCATGATTCTAAAGCACAGAAACACCCATTATGCACTAATTTGAATTTTAAACAAAACTATATCAGACTTGTTTTAGGTTCTACCCTTTAATGTATTGGCACCCTATCCAAGGCCACCCTATTCATGCCCCCCCTGACCCTGTATACAGGATCAAGCAGTACAGACGATGAGTAAGGGAGATACTGTATATTAGACTTTAATAGCAACTGGTCTTCAGGATGTTCTGAAAGCTAGTTATTCACATTTGTTCAGCATCTGAGTCATAAACAATTTGTAGCCTGAAGCAGCAAATATTGAAGCAGGACATAACTCATAGCCACGAGTCACATTTTATATTGCTGGCTTTGAATTTCTCTTTTATTACCAACAGGAACTCTATGTCATTGGCAGTAAGAATATTGCAGCTGAAGCAATTTCAGAGGTTATTGAAGTGATCTTATGTTACACTTGGTGATGAGGTTCATGTGCACTACTAACATAAAACAGTTATCCAGCCTGACCTACAGGACTTTGATGTTTTTTTTTTTTTACTTTTATTGAAGGATATTGTAAAAACGTACATAATGCAGCCGGTGACTGGAGATTTAAGGCCAATCATGGCAATGGTACGTTCAGTGGTTAAGAAAAATCTGTGCACACAAAAAAAACTTGCAACGTGACTGCAACCATCAGTTCCTCACAGATAATCAAAAAAGTTTCTTTTTTTCCCCACAATATCACAATAAAAGAAGTTTAGTTATGGAAATTATTCCCAAGATTGCCAAGTGTAATTACAGCTCTCAAACATGTATTATAATGCTCCTGTTTACCGAGTTAGCAGTTGTAAAGTGTATTAACTGAAAGTTGATATCCAGTGGGAAACACTTCAGTTTCACAACATGGCCTGAAACAGCATCGTCAGCATTTCAAAGGAAACACCAAAATCACGTTACTGTGGGTTTTTTTTTATTCTAGCTTGTAGTATTAAATAAGATCATACTGCACATTTTTGTGAAAGGATGGAAAAGAATTAAAAACACTTGTCACACAATGTGTGATGCAGATAATATTTATCAATCATAATTTATTCTACTGAAACTTAATTATTTTTATTCTACAGTTTACTCTCAAATTCTGTGGTGTAGTTAATACATTTACATTTTTTAATGGCAAGATTGCATGCACATAAATATTTTCTTATTTAATAAATGTCTAATACATACAAATAAAATTGTTATCAGACAGTGTGCTTTTCAACTTTGTAGAGATGGTAAAGACGGTATAGACAGAGATGGGATTGGATTAGTGATTAAGTGGCAATTAATCAGTTTTTAAAATGTTAATACATCTCTGTTCTCCTTACCATGTCGAAGAGAAATATCCGTGTTAATGTGTTGCAGGAATCTTTTCTTTGAAAGTACTAGCGTTTTCATCTCTTGAAAACGTTTTAAAAACCTCTTTGCGCTTTTAAAGAATTTTTTGTTACAGTTAAACATTAAATGAAATTGCATGTCAGGGTTTATTAAATCTTTATAAAGTGTTCATTAATAGAAAAGGTTAGTGTTGATGCAGGACGGTGATTGAATAAAGCCTCAGCACATATAATTTTTAAATATAATTATATTTATAATATAATTAATTTTAAATTAAATTTAAATGAATTTATAATAAAATTAATGTATAATATTTTAAAAGATTATAAAGTACTTCCTTTTTTAAAAAAAATGTGTCAGGATTCAGTTTTAACAAGCGAACAAGGGAAAGCTTCAACTTTCGCTCGATAATGGCTTGAACACTGGAGTCTGTTTTTTTCTGATAATTATAAATTTTATTTTATTTTTAAAATTTGTTGGGTTCTTGGTCATTTTTCTCTTGATTTCTTCATTCTCATCAGTAAAACTTGTAACTTCTATGAAGGTGTGTAGAATATATCTAAGGTATGACATTTAATTATAGCTTTGTTTCTCCTACCAAAAACTTGCATTGGTTAAACTTTATATTATAAATACACAAAAATAATTAACAAAATAATAACAACAAATATTAACTAACAATAACCTTGCCTATGTGGAGACAGTTGGTTGTGAAAGTCGCAGAAATTCAAATGTTTCTGAAAAACTCAAGCGATGCTGTCTGGTAAAATAAATAACCCTGCAATTGTCCCATCACTGAAAGTCCCTTTCCATTTCATTAGCTTTTGAATCCTATCGGCATGTTTTTATGGGTTGCACTGCTGCAATCATAATAATAAAGCAAGTAAAGAAATCTGCAAACTTTAAAATAGAGCACATTTTCAGAAGCCCACGTTTGAAACACTGCCATCAACTAACTCTAAAACAGAGTCTCTTTCAATCTAGAGACATGTAGAATTCTGACAATCTCAACCATAAAATATTTGCTTATTACACACAAGGAAAAGAATCGATGGACACTGAATACAGAACAGCCATGTTTAATTCACAATATGGTATATCCAACATGAATATATGAGAAAACATTTCAGCTGGTGTGTTCTAGCCTAAAATCCTTACAACTACAATATATAGAAAGAGAATGAGATGAGGAAAAAGGTTTGTATCTGTTAAAAAAAAACAAAAAGAAAAAAAAAGACAGAGTAACTCAAGTACACACTCGATGGTGTGCTGCATCTCTTCTCATAAGGAATATAAAATGCTCGATGGATTATTTGTTAAATAATAAAAGGTTTGGTCGCAGGACATGCTGAGTGTTTTGGAAACCACATTTCATCATGGAGAGTTAATGTCCCAGTAGCTGCTGGTTATGAGACATATTGCAATATAGAATGTGGAGAATTTTGTTTGTAAATCCTTCACTAGCCCATAGCAGGCTGGCAGGGCAGGTAGCATGATTTGGCACCGTCTCGGACGTGAACTCATTTTGGACAAATTTGAAAGAACATGTGACCTTCTTAGAAAAGGCAGTTCCTATTTATCCTGATTCCATGAACACACACAGCCTCACACACTAACCCAGAAAAACAGCATTTGGGTTAGTAACAAATTGTGCCTGATAAATATCTCAATGTGATGTATAAATGTTTACACTGCAGTCATTTCTGTCATTTTCTAATCATTTACCAACAATCTAAACAAAACCTTAATGTTCCCATGTGTCCATAACATAAAGAGAAAACTGGTCATTTCTTTTGACATCCTAAAGTTCAGCATCAAAAAAAATTTGGGGGGGAAAAACAAAAAAAAACAAAAAAACAATTGTACAATACAGACCTGAATCTAAAACGTATTCTGTAGCAAAAACACATTTTATGTTTGAAGTTTACTTCTTTAGTTTGGTACAAGGATACTGTAGCTAACAAAAGGAGTGTATCGCCTCCTATTTAGCATTATGGGTACTCTTTGTGTCACAACTCAATTCAGAACATCACAAAATAGAAATGTAATAATATAAAACAAGAGCAGGTCTGAATTAATAAGAAGAAGGAAGATTTTCCACTTAAACATACTGCCATGCTATACAGAGGGGCCCAAAAAAATGTATACACACTTCAACATAAAAAATATATATGCCTCTCTTATATAACGGTCACATGATAGCGTCGATGATGGTGCGACTACTGGCATCTTTAGAGGAAACATAATACTATAAATTGTTGCCATAATTCAATTCAGGTTTTAAAAACAGGCATAGATGACAACTGTTGAAGTGTGTGTACATTTCTGAGCTCCTCTGTGTATAAGGGAAATACAGCAGAGAAGGAGGTGAGTCTGTCTTTAAATTGGCATCATGTTGAACATTTAATAATAACACACACTGTTTACACTTGGTTGTTTCATGTGTCATGAGCATCAGAATAAAATTACTGGATGAAATGGTGAGTTTTATGGGATGTTTCCCATAAAAAAATAAATTTTTAAAGAAAGAAAGGCACCATGTTTAAGGTGCTTTAACTACTTTGGGTGGTATGAGAAAAAGGCTTTGCACATGCTCCATGATTGTTGAACCTGTCCAATGTACAATTTTATCCGAATTAGATGTGATAAAGAGCATTCCTGATACAAGATGCATGAAACTGCCAGGTGTAACTGGCTTACGGTGGAAGAAATAGTATAAACAGGTCTGTCTGAGATACTAACCATACTAACAGAGCCCTTTGAGGTGAGCATTTCACATAAACAAGGGAATGGGTGTGCTGTAGGCGTGCAGGTCCGCATGACGCCAAGCCAAGCAAAATGTGTACATTCAAGTACTACTTGTATAATTCTATTATACAGTACATAAAAGGAAACTGTTGAGGACTTTGTACTGCTTAAGACCAGCTCAAGCGTCACAGCATGAGGACAGGCAGGAGATCCAAACAAATATGAACTCTGGTTTGCATGTTTAAACTGATGAGATGACAAGACGTACATTATTGTGACTAAGCATCAAGCTTAAAAATAAATGCGTTCTTCGGAATAAAATCGCGACCATGCTTTACAGAGCTGAGCATTACTGAAATATCTTTTTTTTTTTTTTTTATCTTATTCTGCATACCTTCTATTTTTTTCTGATTTTCCCTAGACACCATCACAGGACTTTGCATTTACAGCACAAGGAGAGGAGTGTGTAATGAGGAGTGGACTTTAACAAGCACACCACACCAAGCTAGTCACATTTACAGTACATCCAGGCCAGTGCTCTATACTTTAGTCTAATATTGTGTCTCACAGTCCCACTGATGTTCTAAAGTCTCCGCTTATACATTTCGGTACGCGTTTCTATTATCTCTCCTATTAGGATTAATACTACAGCAGCGTGGACGGTAGTTCCACATTATTTCAAATATTATGTTTATATTAATGCGGTATTGCATTACGAAGTTTGGTATTAGCAGTAGTATTTACTCGCTCCATAAAAAATCTAATAGTAGACTAATAAACAGATTTTTAAAGATCATCGTTTTTGTTTTTTTTATTAACAAAGAAGAATGTATACTCATTGATACGAGTAGGTCCTTTCTAGAACATTTATAAAAGGAGTCTCCAGTGTCAGTACTTTGTAACAGTCGGTACATTTGCTGCCCGAGGAACGTCTTCAAGACAGAGTGGTGGCGGTTAAAAAGCATGAAGCAAGTTGCTGCTGCATGAGAAGAATAAATCGCTTTTGCTGTTTAGCATGAGAGGAAACCATTTCAGGGTGGAAACCGTAGCTCCTTCATGCCTCGCGCCGTGTTGCATTGCACCGATTATTTTCCCATAACAACCACCCGGTCATGTTTTTTTTCTTTTCTTTCCTGTGTAATACCATTTTATCAGAGATGCACTGGTGTGGGCGAGTGTGTTTTCAGTGTCTATTAGCTATCCGTCTTCATCATATTCATTTGAAATGTCAATTTGGAAATGATGCATAGTTATTACTTCAGATGTGAGATGCAGCTCCAACGTGTCGTGCTTGGATATGAATAAATAATGTTTTTTTTTTTGTTGTTGGCAGTCGAATCAGCCAGGAGTCTACACTGTCCTGTGCGGTTTAACTTGGGAGTTTTCTACTGAGATGGACAAAACGCTCCATGCTAGATGAAACAAGTTCTAGGTTGACTTAAGACACACAGTTAGTTCAGACTGAGATGAACTTTAGAGGCACTTACAATGGAATGGAATGGAGCATTTCTAACAAGCATTATTTTAATTACGGAGTGAACGTCCTCTGAGTCTGGTAGCAGGTTTAAAAAGGATGCTAAAAGCGATGAAGCGATGTCCTTGGTTATCTCTCACATCCACTTGTTAACATCCTAACATGCGCGCCATGGACGACACGGCGTTGTAAAACCTGAATCTGAACAACTTAATGTTTAGTTTTAAATTGTTAAGCATATTGTTACCACAGCTTTTTATTTTTACTGACGATGACTCGACTCTACTCCAGCGATGCCGACTCTCTTAAATTTCACTTCAGCTTTTGCAGACTGATGCAACAGCACTTGAGTCGCAGGCACGGATTCAACACTTAAAACCAGTTTCAAACACACAGCTATAGTGTCACTCCTAATTAAACTACCGGCGTTTGCTGATGCAAGACCCGTAGGAACTAATGTTTTTAATGAAACCTGATCCACGCGTGCCTAGGCACGGTTCCGACCCCTCCAGCATATTGTTCAACACCACCCATGACGCTTTAACACGGCCGTGTGAGTCACGCTCATGTGACACCAGACTCGTGAAGCATCAGCATTTCCCATGAATGAGGAAACAAAAGCGTCTTCAGCATTAAAGGCTTGCTGAAACTGTGTTTGTCTGTCAGAAATCGGACGATCTCAGCAGCACAGTTTTAAAAATACTAGTGAAAATATTCAGCCGTACAGCATAGTTTCTTTTTAAAAAGAGGCTCACGTCCTTGTTTGACGTATTACCAGATCTAAACATTATAAAAAAAGACTCTGAAAACAAAATCATTACTAATAAATTAAAACACATAAATTATTATTTGTTCATGAGATAAATTGCTTATGGATATATCTAGAAGGGGTAAAGAATAAGGGTTTATCATCATCATCATAATATTAATTTGCAAAAAAGTCCTTAAACTTGAGCCAGCAGCTGGATTTTGTATGCGTGTGTTGCACAAGGTAACGACAATGACACAGCAGATTCTCGGACGCGCGAAGCATTTTGCATAGACACACGCAAACACACATGCTTAGACTTAGACGACAATGACGACGTACAAACACGGTGCTCGCGACGCACACATGCAGCAGCAGGCCTGGTCTGAGGTCAGCCAGCCATCAGGCAGGGATTGCTCAAGGTTCAGAGGTGTGTGTGAGAGAAAGAATCATATCAAATGTATTGGACCCCAGAGCAGATCAGTATTACTTGTCAGAACAGCAATCACGAGATTTCGCTTCCAAATCTTTTTTCCAATTGATTCACTTCACATCTAAAGTCCTAATTAAGGGACAGTCCTCGTCTCATCTTCTGGGTCCATTGTGTCCCTGACCAGTGGTGAAGTGGTTACTGTAGACACAAACATGAATGAATAAATTATAATATGAAGCCTTGTGGGCGGCACGGTGGTAAAGTGGTTAGCACTGTCGCCTTACACCTCCAGGGTCCGGGTTCGATTCCCGGCCAGGCTCGATTCCCGTCTCCGTGTGCATGGAGTTTGCATGTTCTCGCCGTCCTTGGTGGGTTTCCACCGGGTACTCCGGTTTCCTCCAACATTCCAAAGACATGCAGGTTAGGCTGATTGGCATTCCCAAATTGCTCATAGTGTGTGAATATGTGTGTGTGTGTGCCCTGCGATGGATGGACCCCGCCTCGTGCCCCAAGCCTCCCGGGATAGGCTCCAGGCCCCCGCGACCCTGAAGACAGGATAAAGCGGTACAGAAGATGTGTGAGTGAGTGAGTGAAGCCTTGTCCAATGATCCTTTCACCTTTTTGCCGCTCTGCGTGTTCCCGTGTCAAAAGCACAAAATCGTGAGTCCCATCGTCACCCCATTTGCCATTATTCCCTTTTAAGTTACCATGATGTCAGATAGAAATAACGGCCGTTGCTCGTGGTTTCGCAGTCGGCTGGCGATAATACGAGTCTTCACAGTGAGCTAGCTGTCCTTAAGGTAACTTCTGATCAGACGTGTGTGCAAAAACTATTTGTGTCCTATGTTTTTTACATGCATGACTGGTTAATGTCACTTGATGCAGCAACAGATCCAACGTCCTGATCCTGGCGCTCAGTATCGGATCATCGCATCCCTCGTTGTCTCACACGGCTCTGATTTTCTAATTCATCAAGTTTGCAGGTCTTTTATTTTTGGATACATGTATGGTGTCGGGTGTTTGTTTGTTTTTTTTCTGTATTCTTTATACTTTCTTATAAAGTTGACTCCACCTCTCTGGTGACGTCCTTCGGAGCCACTTGAACTCTAGGCTCGCTTTCCAGAGACTCGCTGATGACCTCCAGAGTAGTGGAGACTGTAGGTTCGGCTTCGCTGCAGCTCTCCGTACTCGTGTTTTTATTGTCGGGGCCTTTGGCGTTTTGACAGCAGAGTTTAGCGGCGCATTGCGTGCGGCAGGAGAGTTCGCAGAGCGAGGCGTGCGACTCGGAGCTCACCATGACGAACTCGGGCTGGATGGTGGTAGCGTGAATGCCTTCATCGTGGAAGAAGGCCTTGAGGCGCTTGGCCACACTCATGTAGGACGCGGGGTCTCGGCATTTGATGTGCGCCGTGGCGATGATGCGACTCCCAGCGAGCTGCCAGATGTGGAGTTCGTGCACAGCCAGGACGCCGTCGATCTGGCGCAGGCGAGCACTCAGGCGGCTTACGTCGATCTGCTTGGGTACAGTCTGCAGCAGGATGAGCGCCGACTCCTTCAGGAGCGGGTACGTCGTGTACAGAAGAATGCAGACCATGATGAGACACAGAGTCGGGTCCAGGTATAGCACCCAGCAGGGTCCGGTCGTGTAGATCGTGGAGTTCCCGTTGCTGTGTTCTTCCTCGCCGATGGCCACAATCGTCTGGTTTTGGTGCTGGTGGTCACTGCAGTGTGCGTCGACACTGCACGGGTTGAAGCAGGGAACGCCAGGCTCACACGGACGCCACACGAAGTTGAAGATGATGGCGTTGACCACGACGATGACGGAGCCGAGCGCGTCACCCATAACATGGAGGAAAACACCACGCATGTTCAGCTGGGAGGATGAATCATGCTCGTGCTCAAGGTCATGGTCGTGATCCAGCTCGCCGTTCAGCTGCACAGCCGATAGCTCTGACACACCAACACACACACAAAAAAGAAAAAACACAGTTAGACAAAGTACAAGGCAAACATTAACAAATTAAGCAGTATTAGTCATTCACACACACACACAAACAAATTATGAATAAAATAAGATCGCCTTAATGGAACAAGAGAATGGTTAACCATTTAAGCAACGCCTTGTGAGTTGAATTTTATAATTCAGTGAAAAGATTAGAAAACTGCTGAATACAATTTTATCCCAACAAACCATGTGACTAATATTAATATGTTTCTAGTTTCAAGTTTTATTGTCATATGAACAGTAAAGAAACATGTTCCTCCCTATACAATGAAATTCTTCCTTTGCTGTCCCCCTAATGAATGCCACTAAAAAAAGCAGAAAATAAGCATAAAATTAGTATACAAATACTAAATAAATAAATATGGGTATACAAAATAATAGGTATATAAAAAAGGGATTTTATGTTAAAAGGGATATTAACATAGAATTAAGACAGAATATGAAAAATATGCAAAAGTATGAAATGAATATCAAAATATAAACAGTGTAAAAACAGACGTAGTGTGCAAATTACACAAGTGCTTGGTAAAGTCCGGTGTGTACACACGTACACACGTACACACGTACACACGCACACACGTACACACGCACACACGCACACACGTACACACGCACACACGCACACACGCACACACGCACACACGCACACACGCACA
>JAQMYG010000020.1:11462450-11473467 GCA_030014215.1 Clariallabes teugelsi
TATAAATAAAAGAAACTATGTATAACACACAGTGTCTGTTAAAAAAATCCTGCTGAAAATAATTTCATTTTTACCTTTATCTTTAATTAGCCACCTTTATCTTTAATCACAACATACAATGAGGTAATTCATGTGTGAAAATGATTCCTCATGCTCCCAGAACACCTGTCACAATATGAATCCTGGAATATACCCGTGCCATCAGGAAAGAAAAACTACATAGATGTGAAAACATTTTCAGGCACTACATTCATCAACTGACCTCAATTCATGAGCCTGACCAACCTGACCAACTGAAACAACTCCAGATAATAACACTGCCTCCAGAGGCTTGTACAGTGGGCACTATGCATGATGGGTGCATCGCTTCATTTGCCTCCCTTCTTACCCATCACTCAGAAATAGGGTTAAACATCACCACTCATCAGACCACATGGCTTTATTTTCCACTGCTCCAAAGTTCAATCCTTATGATCTCTAACACATTTAAGCATTTTGTTTTTTCTGATTAGTGTCACCAACAAGTGGTTTTCCTATGGCCACACAGCTGTGTGTATGTATGGGGAAATGCTCTTACTTTCACTAATAAACATAGCTGGTTTTTACTACTGATTTATTTATTTTTTTTAATCATGCAACTTCAAGTGTTTGACTTTGAAGTTCATAGTTTATTACTATTCATCCGGGATTTCATAATGTGTCCTTAACTTCAGTTCAATAATTTTAAATCTCCTTCGTTGTTTTCTTTGCCTGAAGCAGCCCAATAATTTGACCTTTCTGAAATGGTTGCCTTTTATCTGTGTATATTGTGCATATTGTCAGAAAACAATTAGCAGATTTCCAGAGGATTCACCTCAACTTAAACCTGATCTTCACAAATCACTGACTTTTCTAAATTGATTGTTTAAATTTGTTTCTAAAAGTGAAATTTAAATTCGCTGGAATACGTTTAACACTCTGGAAATGAAGTCTGAAACATGAAAAGCTTTTTTCTTAAATAACATTGGTATGGAGAACTACAGTATCAATTCCTATTTTCAAAATAAACAAAAGATTTAAGGTTGACCTTGAAATGTACTGTACAGTATGCCAGTTGGGACTCTGTATCGGTGAGGTATTTCTCCATGGCCCATCATTTATTCCCTGTAGGCACTAAAATAGCATCCTAATGGAAGCAGACTGATTTACATTTCACCCAGGGAAATGGGGTTTTCATCACCTGTACTTTGAGGTAAAGGAGAAAATCCAGATCATTTAGCTAGAATCATTTTATATTGAATATAATATTCCAACACCCCACCCATGAAAGATCCAAAAAATTCATGAATTCCTCATATCTCAATATCAGTCTTGATATTAGTTTTTAGTAATATTGAAAATCTTTCTGTTAAACAGCTTTGAAATTAGAAACTATCACAGTAATCAGATTTTGAAATCAGAAATTACTTTGAAATAAATGAAATAAATGAAATTAACTTAGGAATCAGAAATTACCACAGTAAACAGATTCAACACAGCAACAGTTTCATTCACACACACTTTGCAGTTCATTGATATTTATCATTTTTATTCCAGCACAATTGAACTGTGTTGTAAAATGGCTGGGCAGCTGGAAAGAGCAGGGCAAAAGGAGTACAAATTGAAAACTAAAGACCAGTCTAACACAATTTGTTAAAATTCCTAAAAACAACTAAACAAAACAAACAAAAAAAAAGTAAAAATAAAGAGAATAATGACATGATGAGGGTTGAATTCCCTTTCCTTTTCTGTTAGATGGAAGTCCTTGCATGTTCATCAGTCTGAATGGCCTTCAATGTATTCTGCATCTTTCTTCTGTGCAACATACACATTTCAGACTTCACCAAACTAGGCAAAAAACACAAACACACGCACACACACACGCACGCACGCAAGTGGCACATTTAGGCAAGCTCTGGTCTGCTAATTAGTCTAGTGGTTTGTAAAGCTCAATTGCTTCCTACTGTTGCATCTTATTGCTAAACAATGGACATATTTCATTTAAACAACACAGAAGCTTCATTATTTTTTGTTATTACTAAAAGCTAATAGTTTCGAAGGCCAAATTTTACTGCTGGCTGATCCGTCTGCCCTATAACTAGTCACAGGCCCTGTTTTAATACTGTTTGTGTGGACCCTTGTCAAAACCCCTTTTTGCCAGTTTCACTTGGTTGAATCCTGAGGGAGCAGAACATCATTAAAAAGCATTCCTGCAGTCTAAGAAAGAATTATTTTCAACACAGTGAAAATGGCAGATGAAGCTTCATATATTAAAACAGAGGCAAGAATGTACCAAAAAAAAAAAAAAACCCTTCATATTTTTAAAATGACCCAAAGCTTCCACCCCCATGTACATAACAACTGATGCAATTTGGCAAGACGACAAAACTGTGCAAAGGTCAACAACAGGGCTTTAAAGGAGTAGTTCCTCCAAAAATGACATTTATACAATGATCTCTTTGTTCCAAATGTAATCAGTGACCCAAGAACTGTTTGATGTCTGAAGTTTGCGCTTCTTTAGTTGCGCACCGGAGCTAGAAGGCGGGTTCATAAGTTTAGTATTGGACTAATTGTAAGTAGTTCACCAGATGAATTGCGTTTAACAACATTGCTCAATCTTCAAACCTACGTGCTGAGAAGGAAGAGAAAATTCGAAAGACAAAAAATAAAATTGCGACAGCGCATAAGAAACGAGAAGCTTGAAGGATGAGTAAGCTGTGTTTCCCTTCTCTCTGCTATAGTCTCCTTCCCTAATTCAACTGCTTGTCCTCAGCTCACCATAAACAGCATTAAAAGGGTGCATGACTTCCTCTATTTAAGCCTAACCATCAGTCAGATCAGGACTAACTTGTTGCAAGATTCGATGCAACATTTCACGACTGCTCTGCTTAGAATTGCTTCCTGTGAATGTTGTTTGTACTTCATAACACTGAGATGAGCTCGAAACCATGTCTGTGAGCTACAACCTTTTTTCTTTTTATCTTCACAATCTCCAAGAAGACCATATCGTTAAGACAGGAAGGATACACGAGGAGAGGTCTAGAATGTCATATCTGACAGTCCTCGTGCGGAATGAAACTGGCAAACACGGCCACTGTCACACATAGCTCTGTATGTAGATCGACGATGTTATCGCTGAGGCAAGTCGGGGTGTGGCATGAAAGCCAAAACTGCTTCTATCTATTGTGACCTAATCTGTGATTTCTAGCACAACACACATTCAAATGTCACTTCTTTCAAATTGAAGCTAAGGTTTCTTTGTATACTTTGGGGGCTTGGTCACGCCCTGATATAACCGCTTGTTCTGTAGCAGACGTTTGTCTGTTTATTGATAACAGGGCTTCTTATGATTTATGATGCTGGGGCAAAAAAAAAAAAGGCAAAAAAAACCCCCTTAAAATATATATAACTTCTTATATACTTTGGCACTAGGTGTGTACAATATAGATTTTCACATACTCGTAATTTAGTATTTGGAGGGAAAAAAAACAGTGATAAACGATTTAATCGTATATAACCAAGAGAATTAAAGTGACAAGAAAACAAGCACGGCAGGTTTTTAAGGAGAGTAGGGGAGGAAACAATAACGCTACCAGCTGTGCAGTCTGGAACTGTTTGTGAGCACGGGCAATTATGAAATCTCAGCTGGATTCGTAAGTGATTCCATTAACATTATTTATACAGTGTTGGATCCGAAATTTCTTTGTAGGCCCCTATTGAATCTTTTTTTAGCTTAAGGACAAAAAAAAAAAAAAAAAAGTCTGGCTTGTTTAATCTTCTAACTGAATTCCCAAATGAATAGTGTTTTCAGATAAAACTTTCAGCGGAATCCCTAATAAACATAGTCAATTTATAATTGAATAGGTTGGCAGTCGCACCGTAGCAGTGGTAAATGCATAGAGTCTGCCTAAAGATGTCGAAACCCTTGCTATAGCTACTTCCTTCTCACACACTGATTGTCACACTTTGATCAAGTTGTTGGATAACTGCGTGCTGTATTGAAACAGACAAGAGGGTAATCAATTAGGTCTGTAATCAGACACCGGCTGTCAGAATGTCTGTGACTCACATGCGTTGCAGAGAAGCCTGTTGTCGGCTCTAGGTTCTCTCCCTCACACACACATGTAGCTCCAGTGCTAAACTAAATACTCTGCCAAAATGGCTCCTCTCTCATTTCTTACATGTCTGTGTATTGTATGTTATTTGCTCTATTGCCATTGAATATGATAGCTCTTGTGTTTTCTGCTACACACAGACATTTTGTCCCCCCCGAGCCTCACCATAAACATGCATTTGTTACGAATGAGAAATCATCACGACTTGACTTATCAAAAAAGCAAACTTCAGACGCCAAACTAGTCGTGGCTAATCGATTGCCTTTGGCATGATGGAGAACCCTGTGTGCATTTCATTTTTAGCTGAACTGTGAGTCAGGGGTGAAAAACGGGGTCAGATTTCCTCACAGAAGACGGAAAGCAGAAGGTCTTTGTTATGAGCCAAACAGACAGCTATGTCCTAACAGCCATCATCAATAATAATAAAAATAATAATAATAATAATAATAATGATAACTACTCCTTGATGTGAAAAGAACTAAACAGGTTGCAGGAATATAGAATAAACTGCAGTCAGTCAGGCTATTCAGGCTCACACACCACCGTTTATGTTTCTTCAAACTGCAGAAAGAGAAATTCCTAGAAACACCAGTACAGCGGGGTACTGTTGTGTTTTTTTTTTTTTTATCCATTCATCTTTAACATTCAGGATATTTGAAACTAAAAACAACTGAAATGCTGTAGTCACGAAATTGTTTCGATCTCAGCGTTTATAATACCAAATGTTCACATTAGTAATGATAATAATAATAATAATAATAATAAAAGAACAAAATTAAAATAAACAGTGTTTTCGTAATGAGCACTGAGACAACAACAACAAAAAAACATTAAACAAGGAAGAGGAGAAGAAAAAAAAAAAAAAAACAACAAAAAAAAAAACGTTGACCGGCACACTTCGGCAGGTTACGCTGTTCTAAATGTACAGTAATGATACCCAGGGCCCAATTTCTTACTTCATTCAGTCAACATTGAGTCCTTTCCATTTTCAGTCCTCACACACAAAGCATATGGCTTAATTATATCTGTAAAACACCGACATGTTTCAACTAGTGTGACAAAGAGAAGTTTTATCTCTACTAGAAAGCAGTTCAGTGTTATGAAATGTGGGAGACGTGGAACAAGAAGAAGAAAAAAAAAAAAAAAAAGTTCCCCTACTGAGACGGGAGGTGAACCGGAGATCATCCGGCGATGTCTAAGCGTCCAGTGTAAACGTGAGCGAATTGCAATACTGTCTAGACACGGAGACGAAAAATGACAGAGCACACGGGACAAACGAAGGAACAGCGGGAGAGAAAAATAGAGAGAGAGAGAGAGAGAGAGAGAGGAGGACAGAAACGACTACAGAAAGTCCGGAGCACAATCCTTTTCGGGACGTTCGCGGGACGTTCTCCTCGCGACATAGACATAAGCAAGACAGTGTTACAACAGATGGCAGGTGGATGAAATTGGCTTATTCCTGAGCCTAATTTATGATTGGAATTCAAATTAAATCTTGATGTGTCAGCATGTGCATGAGTAAACATTGAGATATAGAACTATATATATATATATATTCATTTATTTATATGGACGTGTGTGTGTGTATATGAGTAAACATGATGTCACTTTTCACCTATTTCATTGAATCTATGTTCATATTGCAGTACTGCGTGTGTGTGTGTGTGTGTGTTTGTGTGTGTGGGGGGGGGGTGTTTAGGTGTGTTTGTATGTATGTGTGCGCCCAGATGGGATGCAGGTTTGGGATTTAGAATCAAATACAAGTTTTCTCCGTGATCATCGTGCCATCCAGCGAGTTAAGACGGCATCTGTGGCGTTTCTACAGATCCAAGATCGGCATCGATGGCTATTCCTCCTTCCTCTATCAATCATCGCACTTATTTCCTTCCCTTTCCCCGTCTCTCTTCACCACAGCAGCGAGCAGGACCAGCAGTAGATGTATTGAAGGATGTTGTACCACATGTAGCCCGAGATGAAGGCAAACGACTGGACGGCGCACAGCCACGCAAAGTCCAGGGTCATCGCCCGGGAAACGGCCTCCTTCTGACCTTTCGATGGAGGGAACGTTCCTGCAAAACAGCAAACCGTGGCATTATTATTTGTGTGTGTGATGGGAGGAAGACAGAGAGACACGGAGACTGATGGATGAAAATGTCTGACAGATGGGTATAAAGATAGTCAGGTATACAGACGTGCAGACAGTTTAACAGGCAGACTTGTATAAAGATTGACAGGATAATAGACAGAAAGATCAGACAGACAGGTAGAAAGATGATTACCAAAAAAACAACAACAAAAAAATTATTGACAAATATTAGTATAGATTTTATTATTATTATTATTAGGACAGGTGGACTGATGGACATAAATATCAGACAGACATATATAAAGACTGTCAAGTGCAGCCAGTCAAAAGTTTGTTCACAGCTAAAAAAGTTTGTCCATAAAGACCTTCCCAGGAAAGCAAGACCAAAACTTACCTGCGAAGGAGAAGTTAATTTATAAGACATTCAAGCTAGGCGCGAATGATTTGTACCGTGCCCAAAAACGATTGCTCCCCCCTCTCCACTGGCCAGCGTTCACATTATTATTTATCTCTGTACTCGAGTACACAATTTTCACCCTCCGATACTGAAGGTGGCAGTACGCACCTAGTTGCTTTGCGAGCCCCTACTAAAAACAAAGAGAAGAAAACGAGGAAGTTAACCTATGCGCTACATCTAACATAACTGATATTCTGAAAAGAAAAAGAGCAACGCTCTCACGCGCCTTCCTACTTTATTGGCTATGGTTGGGGGGGTTGGAGGATGAGACTGGCACGTGCTACGATTTTGGAAGAGACAGACGGCACCCATTTCTGTTTCGTGGTACGACTGGCTTCCATATCTGATTCGATCCGCGCCCGAGTATGGTGTGTTATTCCAACCTTTTTCCACAGTTCCCGAGCATGGAACGATTATGTTCTCACTGATCAAAATGAACCAGACTTTTGGGTCAAGTGTTCTCAGAAACCATCCCGGGGCAATAATGTGAAAATGCTCTTAGAGTTAGCAGCCTCAGAAAACACCAATTAACATCACCTCAGATTAGAGCCGTTATAAAGGCTTTACAGAGGATAATGAGCAAACACATTTCATAATCAACTGTTTAAAGAATTGCATATTACATATTTTGGATGCCTTCAGCATTGGTTTACAAAATGTAGAAAGAAAGAAAAATCAGAAAATATCACAGAATTTGAGGGCGTGTCTAAACTTTTGACTGGTAATATATATAAATATATATAGACAAGCAGCTAGACAGAAATATGTTATAGAGAAATAATAGGATCTGACAGAAGAACAGTAATATAGGACAGATAGATTAACTGACTAAACCTAGGCGCACAGCCTTATAGAAAGAGAAAGACACACACACACGGTTAGCACATATATACACAGCGAGATAGAAAGCAGTGATATCTGACAAACAACGAGAAATGTTGGTATATAAATTCACTCTGTGGTCAAAAGTATGCGGACACCTGCCATTCACACCTGTATGTGGTTTTCCGCACACTTCTGCCCTGAATTAGGAAACACTCAGGTGTCTTTGTTCATTTCACTGAAACTAAAAGGCAAAAAAAAAAAAAAAAAAAGAAAAAAAGAAAAATAGTGCCGACTGCACCCCAGGCCTCCTAAGAAAACACCAGCACCCGACCTCACTAATGCTCTTGGAAGTTATTGTAACAGCGAAGGGGCACTACATCTGGAATGCGATATTAAAAAGCACATGAGGAAGTGATGATCAGGTGTCCGCATATTTTGGGCTGTATAGAGTAGACATACATATAGTCAGATATATGGACAAAGATATATCACACATATAGCTCTCTTACACATAATGTGAAGATGATTATTTATTATTAGAGGTGTTTTAGGGAGACATTACACGCGGTCAGAAAGGTGTGAGATGAACAGAGGACGTGTGAGCTGGTATACGTCCTTACCTGTCTGATAGAAGTGATCGAGAAGTTCTTCCTTCTCCACGAACCTCTGATAGAGCCAGGATGTGAGAGCTTCCGTCTCGACTGGCACCTCTCTTACCGGATAGATCCTGACACACAAACACACACACACACGTTTTAATTAGTAAAGTAACTGTTTGTGGTTGTACAGTACATTTGTTCTGTTGAATTGAATATTGTAAACAAGGACAAGAAGTCGATATCATAAAATCACACAATCAAACCCAACACACATACCGTCTCATGCCACCTCATAAAAACTAACAAAAATAAATAAATAAATAAAATAAAATAGTGTGTTACCACCACTACACAAACTTTAACACACCCTGTTAGCTCGTGAACACGATGTAGCATGTCCCTTTTTTTTACTTTATAGGTTTACACATTCACAAGCAGTTTATTACTTGTACAACTTTTTATTACATTTCATAAACTCTCTGGAGCGATCCACCTCTCAGGAAGCATCCTACCCAACCACACCGCCTCACTTCCTGAAGGAGTCTACCCGGCTCTAGTCCTCTGTTGCCTAGAGACGTCCTGAAGCTGGTGGTTTCCACCAGGCTTCTCTGGTTCCATCGACCTCACTTGCCCTGAATGCCTGAAGCTGGTTGTGCATGTGGCCGTGCTCTGCATAAGCCTGGAAACACCAACCTGAAGGGTGTTTTATTTCTGCTTGTTAAATGTTTATGTGTAAAGCCATGAAGTAAAAGACGGAAGATTTATCATGTTTCGTATCTTAACCTTGTGTGTTAAAGCACTTGTTGCTTCAAACAGGTTCTCAGGGAAACCATTAACCTGAGCATACCCCTCCATTTCTAAATCCTTTCAGTTCACGCAGTCTTCAGTTCCTGAGCTACCCAGGTGGCTCCATCCTTCTCAGCTTAGCTACAGGTCCTGGACCATCTGCCTGGCTTAGTTCTCAGAAACCATCCACCTGGGTATGCCCCTTCTGTTTCCAGGGCCTTCTACCTGCCTCCACCACCCCAACCAGCTGGTTCCACTCTTTCGGCTATTTAAAATGCGTATACGTTACAATAGTGAGCCGTTTTAGTTGAAACGTTCAAGATTTTGGTGATTCAAAAACCTAGGAAGAACAATATACGTAAAGCAGAATTTGAAATGTTTCAGATTACAGTTTCAGATGCAAATCATTTTCTGAATTGGAAATCTGTAATCAATTCCATCAGGTCATCTACATATAAGCGCGGTGTCTCAAACCTCTAACTATTAAACTCTTCAGTGCTATACATTGTTTATCCCAAACCATCATTTATTTTAAAAAAAAAAAATGCCTTGACCACATCCTTTCTTTATCCTTTCCTCAACTTCAGACAAAATTCCAGACGTCGTCGTCTGTACACCGAGAGTGCCAGAGAAGACAAATTACAAATGGACAATCTGTGATTGAATCCGACCAAACTGTGTGTGATTAGCAGGTTTCTGAAAAAGCGCTCGTCAGTGTTTCAAAAAAAGCACCACGCAGATGTGCAGCTTTCGGACTATTTCCGCTGATGAAGGGTTTGCGTGTGTGCGCGCGCGCGCGTGAACAGCTTGGCGGAATGCAGCCGTGGCACTGCGAGAAACGCTGAGAACGAAACACAAACGGCGACCAAATCCACCGACGTCATCAATTATTCACGGGCAGATTGAAGAACAATACACACGCAGCAAAACACAATGAAAACAACACACCGTGCCATGTGGACAAAACAGAGCGAGACTGAGGAAGAACCTTATGTACATCTGATAAGGTTAATACATACTGCTTCAATGAATACAAAGAATTTTAGAGCAAGAAAAAACAAAAAACAAAAAAAAAACAGGATTCATATCGGAGTCGTACACTGTGCCATCTAGATATAGTCGCTCCCTTTACGTATATGGACGTGTATAAAATATATCTTAGACAGAAATAACAAAAAAAACTCAAGATTTGTCCAAGCAAAAAAATTTTTAATGCTTTATAACAAGAGTATGTGTCAAAAAAAAAAATTTTTTTTTTTACTTAAAAATGTTATGTTTCAGTTGCTTCAACCATGTCTTGTTTTTCACATCAGGTTACACACATGCAAACACCTTCACCCACAACTGCTACAACAAAAAAAACCATCTAAGACCGCATTAAGAATCTGGGGATTTTGTTTCCATTTAAAGCGGACCTATTACGCAAAATTCACTTTTTAGTCATTCAGCAAAACAGGCAAAAATAAAACAAAACAAACGAACAAAAAAAATCCCTGCTTTGTGTCATGTTCACAGATTTCTATTGGCCAGAGCCTTAAACAAGCCAATTACATTTTTTCCCCCCTAATGTGACCTCATATAAGAAGAGTCCGTCCTTCCAATTGTTCATCAATTCAGCTCTGATATTTTGTAGTGGGACATGTAGCTCTGCAGTAGCTCGCTTGCAGACACTGAAATGGTGCATTTTGAAGGGGAATGAAATAAAGAAAGTTTAAGGTATAAACAATTGCATTATCTGAGGGATAATTCAGCTGGAGCATTAAAACACACACACTGAGATGTTTTTAGTAAAATATCATACAATATTTAATTAATTAATTAATTATAATTATTATAATAAAAAAATAAAGAAAAATATTTTACCTTTAAAATCGGAAATGAACCTGACGCAGCATTTTAATTTATATGTAGAAAACTACAAAATAAGTAAATTTTTATTATGCAATATCCTTTGTAAATTTGTATCGTGCTCAGATTTGGATGGATTTCATCTCACATGGATGATCAGGTTTTATACAAACTTGTGGAGTCAGCTCCATGTCAGCTCGAGCTCATACTAGGGCTGCACGATTTGGGAAAAATGTCAAATTGCGATTATTAAGGTCAAAATTGCGATTTGCGATTGCGATAC